>JAOWBP010003659.1:4077123-4089786 GCA_028571105.1 Tragopan temminckii | reverse complement strand
GTGCAGGCTGCACTGGCAGTGAGAGCAGCCTTCTAGGGAATGCTGCCTGCCCCTAAAGGGATGCTGCATGGTAACTTGGAGTGGAGATGCTGCAAAGCAGAGATGTGCATGCAGGACTGAAGAAACTTGGGTTGCATACACAGCATCACAGCTAATGCCATCTGTAGGTACATTCCAACACCATGCCTGGGCTGTAGGAGGCAGATGTTGGGCTGAGCATCTCTGCAGCTGTGGGGAAGAAGGTGCCTGGGATCCCCCAGGGATGGGTGGGGATGCACTGGGAGGCAGTAGTGCTATTGTTAAAACTGTGGGCACGGCAGTACTGGAGTGGCTTCAGTGTTTCAGTATTTACTGAAAAGCAGCAGATTTCATGTGATTACTGAAGCTCTCCCAAAGGATTTTCTTATTGTTTTCTCTTTTGCTGAAATTTACTTTCAGAGTACTTCATTAAATGCGCAGAGGACTAATTCAAAAACATTTTTTTCTTAAAATCTCAGTAAATTGCATGAGTTTTCTGTGACATAACACTGAAATAGCCTTTTGCAAGCTGCCAGGCTGTACCCTATCACCCTAATTAGCAACTGTTCTGAAATTCCTCTTTAAAAACATACGCTCTGTGTGACCTGAAGCCTCAGCATGCCCTTCTGTCTGCCCTGCTGTTGTTCATATCCATGCTGTAAATGTGGTTAGGATTCAGTCAAGAGGGTTTGGACTTGATAATGTTACGGTTTCAAGGATGTGGGCTTAGTAGCTCAGGCTGTGCCTGCAGCACTTCTGTCAGTGTGGGAATAGGTGGTGATGTGTAAGCGTGTGCTTCTTCCCTCTGGAGGCACCTGACCTCAGCTCCCAGGTTTGGCAATCGGGGCAGTTGCTGCAATGTTTCGCTCCATTAAATTAGGCTCATCTTACTGCTGCTGGCTCAGGTCCTGCATTTGCAAAGGCTGCGCTGCAGGAATCCGGCCCTGTAGACACTAATTACTGGGGACGGTGGCAAGCACAGTAATTATGTGAATACTCTAAGAAACACTCAACATGGCTGTTTGCAGCTTGCAGGCTGGTGCTGTCTCCTGTGCCCTGCAGATGAGGTCTGCATGCTGCTGCAGAACTGCAGAGGAGGAGTGTTGATGTGGAAACACAGTGTGTGCATTCATGAAGAAGAAAATTATATTTGAATAATACAACCAAAATATATTCAGATTTGCAGAACTTAAAAGTTGCATTAGACATTCAGGTGTTGTTGTAAGTAATTAAATTTTCAGGGGAGGTCACAGCCAGATACTAACTGGGTGCTTACGTTTGATGGATGCAACTTGTGTTTCTTCCTATGCTGATGTAAAACTTTCCTCTTTTTGAAGAGCTGCTGTTTTCCTGCGGTGTAACACTGGTTCTGTTCTGCTTTCACGGTGGTAGCACTGGTGCACAGGCATTAAAGCAATAAGAAGCAATTAATATGCTTACAATATTACAAGAAGCAGTAGAAAAGACTATCACAACTTGTAGGGCTGTCTGTCGTCTTACACATGGTTTCAAGTCCTCGTATTGTGTCTTACATAAGATACAGGGCAGAATGACCAGACCATACTGCAGAGCCATGTATTGGCTCTTTTTTTTATTCAGGTAGTCTTAAAAAAGGATATTGCAAAGCAAATGCTAGGTTAATTGCCATACATAATTGCATTATAGTAGAGAAAAGAATTGTAACTAGCCCGGGAATTAAAGCCAACCATTTAGCTGGAGGAAGGTCTGATTTCTATGATTCGTTGAATTAATTTAATTTAGTGTAAAATTTTATTCAGCTTGTAAGAGGGCTCATATTCCGAAACTTTGGTGGAGGATAAAGGAAGTCTGAGTTGTTGCCAGCTTAAGCAATGCAGATAGTGATGTGTGCTGTGTAAGGGGAGCAGACTGGCAGCTTTTTATTTACAGTAAAAGCAGATAAGATCCAGCTGCTACAGCTAATAGTTGTTCCTTTTTTTAAAAAGGAAGTCAGGCCTATCTCTTTGTCTCACTGATGATCTATGGTACTTAAATACAGTAATGTGCACCTGTGCTCTGACTGCAGTTCCCCAGTGTTCTGGCTCACCTGCTCCTCCTTGTGCCTGTCCTGCGGGTGCCAGTGATGGAACACGTTCTTGAAGTTGCCAATAGAATCTGCCCATGTGACCCCGAATTGTTTGCGGTTGCACAGTCACATACCTAATACTGCAGTAGAGACAAATGGCTGGCCATGAAACTGCACTTGTGTTGAAAGCTCTCAGCTGTGTCCAACTTAGGTTTGGATACCCTTAACTCTAAGAGTTGCAGTGGCTGCTGCATCTCTCTTTGCATCCTCAGTCCAGCTCCTCCATCTGTGTGCCAGGAAGGGCACTCCCAAACTTCTTCACAGCAAAGCTATAGAATGCCTCATCCCTGGAGGTGCTCAAGGCCAGATTGGATGGGGCCCTGGGCAGCCTGATCTGGTGGGGGTTACCACAGCAGGGGGATTGGGACTAGTTGATTTTCCAGATTCCTTCTAACCTGAGTCACTCCATCATTCTATGATTCTATGAAGCTGAAGGGCAGTGAGCAGAATCAGCTCTGTTCCTTACCAGCAATCACACTGAAATTGTGTTGTGCTGTGTGGCGATCTCACAAATATCGTTGCTTGAAGTCATTGCCCTCCCAAACATACATTGGTATGTTTGCATTTCGTGTGCTCTTGACTATGTTAAAACAATTTGAGCATCACTCATGTTCTGATCTGCTTCGCTCCTTGTCCCTGTGAAAGGGAGAAGGAAATGGCTTAGGTTCCCAGTAGCATTTACTTCTTGCTGCAGTACTCCTGACTGTAACTTGCAGGGACCTGGCATTTTCACTTATTAGCTGTTTCTAGTTCCCTTCCAGTGCATTACCTCTTTCTGATGTCCCACAGAACAGTCAGGACTTCAACACTGACTTCAATGAAAAAGAAACAAAACATAAATAATGTATCTTTCAGCTTGTTTTTTTCCTTATTATTTCTCCTCTTTTTCCCAGCTGATCTTCCCCTTCCCACTTGGTTCTTTTTTCTTTGTCCTCAACCCTGA
Organism: Tragopan temminckii; assembly: GCA_028571105.1. NCBI lineage: Eukaryota > Metazoa > Chordata > Aves > Galliformes > Phasianidae > Tragopan > Tragopan temminckii. Next base: position 4,086,721 of record JAOWBP010003659.1, on the reverse strand, counting down.
TTTTTTTTCCTTCCGTCTAAGGTTTTAGCAGTGCTCAAAGTTGGTCATCATCTCTTGGACCAGTACTGAAGTACTTTGGGGCAGTAAATAACCTTTTTGATTGGCCAAGGGCTTAACTCTCTTTTTATGTTGTCAGAATCAGGGTGTGGTTGTGGCAAGGTCTATAGGTGCACCTTTGTGTTCCCATGAGAAATATTCTCCTTGGTTTCCTTAATTTCGTTTGTGTGAAAACTGCAGCATTTACCTGGCGTGGTGCTTGTAATGCAAGGGAATCTCCCGCATGGTTCCACTTCCAAGTGCCTTTGCTGCAGATGCCTCAGATGCACATAAGGCCTCCATGTCCTTTCCAATGCTTTGTTTTTAACATTGACTGCTTTGCGTTTAGGACCAGCTCACATGGCCAAAGGTCACCTGGCTGCAGTGACCTGTGTTTTTCTGTTTGATTATACCATGAAGATGCTTTGACATGTGGGTAAACTACATTGCTATAGTGGTTCTGCAGCATAGGGAAAGCACGTGCTGATCAACGTATCTGTAGATATTGAATTTTATTCATAATCAAAAATAATGGAGCAGTTCTACTGATCTGGGACCAGAGCACGGGGAGAAATCCGAGTCTATTGGCCTTGACTGTGCAAAAGTTTGACCAGAGAACATTGTGCTGTTGAAAATTCAAATTCATCATGCTTGTATGGGCTTGAATGCTAATAAGGGAACAGTAAATGGCAAGATGCTTAAAGATAATGTTACTGCCTAGTAACAATGAGTGCTGGAGGGAAGAGGAAAACAGTGGCAGAGAAAACTGCACCACTGCTTTCAGCAGCGAAAGTTGCTTGTGCTGAGAATTTTTCACACAGTGTGCATACACGTGCTGAATGCTTGTTTTAGGGTGTTACATGCTGTTAGCTCCAATTTCCATGTGCATACAAACCTTATTTTGGAAACAACTGCTAAAGGGCATCTTCCCCTGCTGGTTTGTTTAACAGAAGGACCTAACCACTGCTAAGCAAAATAATAATAATAATAATTCTGAAAGCAGCTTGTGCAATGAGAGACAAATAGAAAAGCACAGAGATGGAGGAGAATCAATCCCTTTTCCAGTGGCAATATCCAGTTTTCTGCTGTTGGTCAGTGGGAGAAATGCACATGGATTTATAAAAAGGGATGTCTGTGTGGGAGCACATCTTTTGGGCTTACTTCACTGGAGACTCAAACAAATGAGTTAGAATAAGATTTACCCTTTCTTTCTTGTTCATCTCTTTGTCTATCTTCATGTTGCCCGAAGACGATACATCACAGTTTCATATTTTGTTTCATTTCAGAACACAGCAAGTTGAAGAGAATAAGAGAGGTTTCTATAGGTATATCAGGTGGAAAAGGAAAGTCCAGGAGGACATATACTCCCAAGTGAGTAACGCAGGCAGGCTAGTAAAAACAGACAAGAAGCAGGCTGAGGTACTTAACTTTTTGCCTCAGTCTCCACTAACAACTGCTCTACACGCAGCCCTTGAGCAGATAGTTCAGAAGGTGGGAGCTGGGGGAGTGATGTCCCTCCTGCTGTAAGTGAAAATCAGGTTCTCAACCACCTGAGGAACCTGAATGTCCATAAGTCGATGGGTCCTGATGAGATACATTACAGAACCCTCAGGAAGTTGGCTGCTATAGTCTCCAAGTCACTCTTGATGATATTCGAAAAGTCATGGTGGTCAGGTGAATTCCCTGGTGACTGGAAAAGGCAATGTCACAGCCATTTTTAAAAAGGGTGGAAAAAATGAACCAGGTAATTACTGACATGTCAACCTCACCTCAGTGCTAAGGAAGATCCAGGAGCAGAGCTTCATGGAAGCTGTGCTAAGTCATGTGGGAGAGAGGGAGGTGATATAGGACCTCACCAAGAGCAAGTCCTGCTTGACCCACCCTAGTGGCTTTTTATGGTGTAACTACATCAGTGGACAAGGGAAGAGCCAGTGATGTCATCTATCTGGACTTCAGTAAGGCCTTTGACACTGTCTTCCATATCATCCCTCTCTCCAAACTGGGAAGATAAGGATTTGATGGGTGGCTTGTTCCATGGATGAGGAACTGGTTGCAAGGTCATACCAGAGAGTTGTGGTCGATGGTTTGATCTGCAGATGGAGATCAGTGATAAGTGGTGTCCCTCAAGGGTGGGTACTGGGGTTGATGCTCTTTAACATCTTCATCAGTGACACATTGACAGTGGGATTGAGTGCACACTTAGAAAATCTGTAGATGATACTGAGCTGTACGGTTGACACACCTGAAGGACAGGATGCCATTCACAGAGACCTAGACAGGCTTAAGCAGTGGGCCCATAAGATCCTCATGATGGCCAGCAGATCCAAGTGTAAAGTCTTCCACCTGGATCATAACCTCCACTAAGCTGGGAGATGTGATGATACAGGACAGCCCTACCAAAAGGGACCTGGGGGTACTGGTGGATGGGAAGCTGGACATGAGCCAGCACTGAAAGCCAACCATATCCTGGGCTGCATGCAAAGCAGCGTGGCCAGCAGTGTGAGGGAGGTGATCCTGCCCCTCTGCTCTGTGCTGGTGAGATCTCACCTGGAGCACTGTGGCCAGATGTGGAGTCCTCAGTGCAGGAGAGACATGGACCTGTTGGAGTGCAACCAGAGGAGGGCCACAAAAATGATCCAAGAGTTGGAATGCTTCTCCTGTGAGGACAGGCTGAGAGAGCTGGGGCTGTGACGCATAGAGAAGAGAAGGTTGTGGGGAGACCTGAGAGCAGCCTGTCAGTATGTAAAAGGGAGCTACAGGAAAGAAGGGGACAGACTAGCAGGGTCTGTGTGATAGGACAAGGGGAAATGGTTTCAAACTAAAAGAAGGGGAAACTTAGATTGGATGTGAGGAAGAAGCATTTTACAATAATGATAGTAAAGCACTGGCACAGGTTGTGCAGCGATGTGGTGGTGCCCTGTCCCTGAGGTCAGGCTGGACAAGATCTGGACACCTGATGGAGCTGTAGGGGCCCTGTTCACTGCAGGGGAGTTGGATTAGGTAACCTTTAACAGTCCCTTCTAACTCAGAAGATTCTATGTTTGAAATTTTTACAAGTTGAATTCTTTGCCAAAAAAAAAGAAGTTCAGTAGAGATTTTTGAGATACTGTAGACTTAAACTTTGTATACACATTGTATGCAGTTTTTCCAAAGAGTTGAAGTAAAGATTGAAGTGTTCTGTTCCAAGACAAACTAAGATGAAATACATTGATCTTCCTGATAAATTGAACGAGTTTTAACATGCAGTGTCAAACTCCATACCTTTGTGCAGAGGCGTTAGGTTCTAATAACGCCCAGCAGAAAGCCCTGCCAGTTGCTGTGAGTTATCCAGCCCAAGGTGTAACCTTGGGAGTTGCTCACTTTGAGGGTGAATAGCTACTCCATTCCAATCTACGTGTTTTTTTCCAAGCATTGCTCCACAGGAAGCCTTAGCTGAAGTTTGAGTACTTACACAATGTGACCAGTAAGATAGGAGTATGCTGGAGAAGCGCTCAAGTCCGTCACTGGGCTTTTTTTTGGCCCTTTTGCTTGCCTACATTGTCCATCCAGAACCCACGGGAGTTTATCAAGCACAGTATTTTATACTGCTGTTGCTGTGTGGGGATCAGAGGCTGAAGAGTTGCTGTTCTTCTGGGGATGCTCTGTGTGTGTGTGTGTGTCTCTTCAGTGCTATTAGTTGTGCAGAAGCTCATTCTTTCTTGCTGCATTGCTGCAGGGATGGAACTGACTCTCCTGTATTGTGGAAAGTTCATGCGCAGCAACTGGGAAAAGGAAAGCTCATCTAGAAGACTTGACTTTTCTCTTGTCCAGGAGTCTTTATCTGCTCCTTTCTCACTGCAGTTGATGTATTTTGTTCACGGATAGAATTTGGTGCAGTGCATGGGGCTGTTTGTACATGGAGTTGAGCATTAGCCACCCACAATCCTTACGTTGTGCTGGACCTGGGCTTCTGCTGCAAGTCACATCCTTCTGGAGAGCATCATTCTTTTGTAGCACCTGCTGGCAACAAACAATTTAGATCTTTGCCATATGAAAATTAAGGATGATTGAAGGGAAACCAAGTTTGGAAGGGACGAACTACTTCAATATTCAGGTGCTACTTGTGTGTAGTAAGGTATGTACATGCATTCTGACAGTCCTTTGCCAAACTCTCTGCTCACTTCTCTCAAGGGAAGCCTGTGGATCAGCAACCCCCTATGCACATGCATCCAGAGGGGCAGGTGAGCAGTAGGGCTTGGTTTGGGGGTGTTCACTACCACCTGCATTGAGTACATCTGTTCACCTAGGAAATTATGTCTTTCTACAGCAACTTTGCTTAATTTCAAGATAAACAGTGCATCCTTGGAGAGAGAGAAATAAAATCCCCAACCCGTACAGTCATCAAGTATTTGCACAGACATGCATCACTTGAGCAGTTCTGTGGGTCTGCATTATGCTGAGCTGTAGCGCAGTGCTGTATGTTTGAGGGAGATTAAAAAAGAAAAAAAATAAGCTCTTTATATCAAAGAAGTGAAGTGTTTATTCCCAGGAAATCCAGAGAAAGCCTTCAGAAATGTTGATCTCATTTTGGCACTGAGATTTTGGGTTTGGAGTGCAAACAATAGCTTTGTTGTTACTTTAAAAAAAAAAACAGAAAAAAAACCAACCAAACAAAAACCCACCAGGCAAAGGTTGATTTTTATAATGGGAAGTAGTAATCACTTTCGCAGCTTTGTGCGTAGTGTCATGCAGTGGTTTTAGAAGAAATAATACAAAAGCAGTATCTTCTTGGCATGGGTGACCTTGCAGGCAAAGCCCTTTCTATGGCTTATGGGTGATTAATGGAGCACACATTCATACCAGCTCTGTGTGGAGGGCAGGGTGTCCACTCTGCTTTACAGTATTCCTTTAGCCCTTTTGAATACTGTATTATAAGAAGCATGATTTTGGAAAGGGTATAGGGATGTGACTGTAGGAGCTTGAAGAACTCATTTGTTTAAGCTGTGGATGGGGTGCCATCTTTTCTGTCAGCTGATGGTGTAAACATCACATCTTCACAGGTCTGTTAGTTATGCAGAAGCCCATTCTTTCTTGCTGCATTGCTGCAGGACTCTCTGCTTGTGGACGACATCTTATTGTAGAACCATAGAATCATTAAGATTGGAAAGACCTCTAAGATCATCAAGTCTAACTGTCAACCCATTTGCACCATGCCCACTGAGGCATGTCCCTCAGTGCCACATCTCCGTGTTTCTTGAGCACCACTCGGGACAGCGACTCCACTGCCTCCCTGGGCAGCCTGTTCCAATAACTCACCACCCTTTCTGAGGCATTTTTTGTAATATCCAACCTGAACCTCCCCTGGCACAAGCTGAGACCACCATCACTCTTCCTGGGAGCAGAGGCTAACCCCCACCACACCATAACATGCTTTTGGATAGTTGTAGACAGTGATAAGTTCAATCCTGAGCCACCTCTTCTTCAGACTGAATCACCGCAGCTCCTTAGCTATTCCCCATAAGACTTGTGCTCCACATCCCTCACAGCTCTGCTGCCCTTTCCTGGACACACTCCAGGGCCTCCAGATTGTTCTTATAGTGAGAGGCCCAGCACTGAGGTGTGGCCTCACTAGGGCTGAGTACAGAGGGATTATCATTTCCTTGTTCCTGCTGGCTGTGCTATTTCTGATACAAACCAGGATGCCATTGGCCTTGGCTACCTGGACACACTGCTGGCTCATGTTCAGTGGCTGTGACACATCTGGGAGGATCCGGGAGCCTATTGCCCACCAATGTTTTTGAAACCATCTGCATTTCCAGTTCAGAATGGGTTTACAGCTGGAGGTATCTCAGCTCTTATGGTGCATGAGGAAGATGAGCCTACAGGGAACTAGGCACAGAGGATGAATATCAATGTATATTAATTTTTCCCAGGTTGTGGGGAAAAATCAGTTTCCTCTGCAGGTTTTCCAGGCTAGCAGAGAGGGGAGCAGCGAAGCTGATGTTTCAGAGCAGAGACAAGTACTGTTTTCTGGTACTCCTCATAGCATTCCCATGTGGCTCTATCTCCTACCTTTTCGTTTTTGTCTTATTTACTGACTGCTCTCCAGTTCTCCCCCTGGACTTGCTATCCTCTTCCAGTCCTATCCATTTTATCCTTGAAATTCAAGGGAATCAATGACAGCAGGCTTCGCTGTCCTTTTTGCCAAAAAGAGGGGCTACTGCAGGCGTTTCCTCACGATACTCAATCTGCATAAATTCACCTATGTTTCATTCATCTCCGCTTTGTTTGCAGTAGCAGTCACGTGCTGTTGTGCCCACGCACAAGGAAGTTGCTGTCATCTCAGCGTGTCTGTCCTGCTGCTGCTGAGCTGTTTGCAGTTTTCCTGGTCCTGAAACATAAGGCAGTGAGATAGCTAACGCAGTGCACTTCATTAGCAGCTGCTATTTGTTGAGCCCTCCTAAGCTGTTCTCCAAAGAGTTTTCTGCTGTTTTATTCTTGTCAGCAAAAAAAAGCACAGGCTATAAGTCTTCTGCTCCTCTAGTTGTCACTGGTTTGTCTCCATTTGGGTTAATTTGCTAGGGAAGTGGGCAGGTTTTGGAAAACCGATATTAAAGCAGAATGTGGCTTGTTTTCATCCATGAAGCTGTGGTAGCATGTGCCATCACCCGGAGGCAGGGTTTGCATAGGTGATGCAGGAGTCCTCCTGATAATTTGGGCATCCTTATTATTTGCTAGGGTCTCACAGTTCATTTCTTGTGCCTGGAGATGCCCTTCTGGCTGTAAACTTCTTGTGGTGTCAGCCTCTCGTGGCATGTTCCCATTCCCTACAAACTTGGTGTTGTTTCAGGAGGGTGGTAAAAATATCCCATCTCCTTCCCTCTCATCTTCCACCATCTGCTGTGGCTACAGGAACGTACCAAGAGGCTGCACGCTTTTGGGCACAGGAATTCAACAAAAAGCAAGCTATGAAAAGATATGTTTGTTGTATGTTGTGCAAAATCTGTTTTCTGTACTCAAACCCGCAGCTTTTACTTGAGCTGCCTCTCTAACTGCTTCCCTTTCTTGAGTAGCCCCAAGCATGTGGGTAGTGAGAGTGACAGAAATCCATCATTGTGTCACTCCTAATTGCCCCCTTGGCATGGCAACTCGTGTCTGAAAGCAGGCAGCCTGCTTTGAGCCTTGAGCATAGATGTTTATCACAAATAGACCTGAGCACTGGGGGAGGTTCTTGGTACCAGGGTTTGCATGTTGCTTTCTCTGCTGCCTCCACTCCACTTCCATAACCTCAATACTCATGTTCAAATTTCTTTATTTAAAGTATAGTCTTGTAAACTTCAAATATATGTGCAAGACAAGCACTGAGATTTTTTTTTTCCAAGAAGCAGGCTAAAGATGAATTTGGCTATGATAGTCCTATAAATAAATGACAGGCTGGTTTAAAAATGAATCAGAGAATTACAGAATGGCCTGGGTTGAAAAGGACCACAATGATCATCCAGTTTGAACCTCCCTGCTATGTGCAGGGTCACCAACCAGCAGACCAGGCTGCCCAGAGCCACATCCAGCCTGGCCTTGAATGCCTCCGGGGATGGGGTATCCACAGCCTCCTTGGGCAACCTGTTCCAGTGCCTCACCACCCTGTGAGTAAAAAACTTCCTCCTATTATCTAAGCTAAACCTGCCCTGTATCTGTTTAAGATCATTCCAAATGGTTTTAAACAAATAGTATTGTTGAATCATATGTAACCTGTAAATGAGTATTTCTTCATCAGGAATCAGGAACATATCTTTTATTAATGTGCTGAATCAGCTGCCTCTGCAATACACTCTTGAGAAGCATTTTGACTACAGATTTGTATAAAATCACATATACTCCCATTCTGTTCCCATGTATAAGCAAGTTCATCTTTTCAAGTTGACCATGACATGAAATTATTGTAGTTATTTATGCATTAACTGCTCAATGCAACCATATAGTTATTTGATCCTTTTGCCAAAGGAAAATATTCCTCGTGTAATCATCTGGAGATGGGAGCATATGGCACTTTCTATTCATTTCAGAGAAATGGATCATCCTCTTATTTCTCCAGGAGCTTTTGTCACAGGTGCTGTGTTGCCTGGAAAAAAAACAAACCCAGTTGGCTCAGAGCCTTTTATTTCACAGAGCTGACTTCCTGAAGTGTTGGTGCACAGATTTCTCTTCTTTCCATCCATTCCTTTGAAAATCTCTGGTAGCTAAACCTGTCTTCTCTGTTTGCCTGCAATTGAGTAACACCATTTTCTTGTTCTGACTGTCTGGATTTCTTTCCCTGCACTTGTAGACAAAGAATGAAGAAAGAAAGCACTGAGAACTCAATCCAGCAAATAGCTACAATACATCAATTGTTGCAAGATTAAAAACCTCTGTGTATCTGCAAATAATAACTAGAAAAGGAAGAGATGTTACTGCAGGATCCTTTTGTATCCGTAGGAGGGTTCCCAGCAGTTTTCTAACGTAACAAATCATTTTTGTTTTGTTTTTCCCAGTTTTCAATCAGGAAATACATTTTCCTTGCTTCTTAGCAAATTCAGTGTCAGAACAGTACAAAGATGGGAGTACTGATCATGGTCACAGCTTGTGGTGGGTGCTAGGCTTTAATTCAAGTGGCCTGAGGTGACAGATTCAAGTGAGAGTCTCATTTTGGTAAAGACTTGCCGAGTAATGCATGGTTTGGATGCAATTAGTAGATAATGAAAGCTGTAAAAAGCTCTTCTATAAATACGTTGCAACAAATACTTGAAGATCACAGTTGCCCATCTCGCTTTTAACTAAGCAAAGTTGTGAAACTCGATGTGTTTCCAATGCTGGCTCTCTAATTGCATTAGTGGAATGAACAGTCTCTTTTTCTGTGAGTATAAACTGGATGAAATACTAACAATTAATTAGAAGGCTGGAAATAATAGCTGGAGACCACAGTGCAAGCTGATCCAGTTTGTGTCCCGAGGGAAGAAGGTGCCCATGCAGGTTGTGGTTGGCTGCTGATGGCTGGAAGTGCTGCTTGTGCCCACTTCTGTCTGCCGCCCTGCTCTTCTCCCCTATGTTTTCATTCTCCTCAGCTACATGCCCCTTCTCCCAAGGGGATCAATGCGTTGTTTGTGCAGCAAAGCAGAGGTGCTTTGTGCCCCGCTTGCAGTGCTTGTGCCCTGAAGCCATTGATGGCTGGTAACCGCCCAGATGCTTTCCTCAGTTTTTGTGTCCCAGTGGCCACTTTGGGAGTGTGACTTATGATGTGGCCAACATGCATCCCGAGCACTTAGAGCTGCTGGTGGGGCTGTTTTCCATGCAGATGCATGAGGCTGCTTGGTGTAAACAGCAAGGGCTGAAAGCTATCAGAAAGCTCTCGGTTTTGGAGTGGGCTTGTTTCTTTGCTTTATTTCCCCCTTCATTCTCATCCAGAGTAATTGGAAAGCAACACCAGAAACCACTCTGACACTTGTGATTAAAGCACAGCATAAATTTGCAGTGGATAGCTGCAGCCCTTTGAATATTATCCTGTGATTTGCTCTTAAATCGATGCTGCTATATGAGTTTAAAAAAAAAA
>JAOWBP010003659.1:4061257-4072394 GCA_028571105.1 Tragopan temminckii | reverse complement strand
AGGTGCTGGAACAGCTGCCCAGAGAGGCTGTGGATGCCCCATCCCTGGAGGTGTTCAAGGCCAGATTGGATGGGGCCATGGACAGCCTGGTCTAGTATTAAATGGGGAGATTGGTGGCCCTGCATGTGGCAGGGGGGTTGGAGATTCGTGATCCTTGAGGTCCCTCCCAACCCTGGCCATTCTGTGATTCTGTGAGTCTGTACAAGGGGATATCATGCGCATACTTGCTTCATTTCCCCCTTCATGAGAGCCTGCCCCCCAATTTTACTTTGAGAAGAGAAATAGTAGCAGCGTGTGAAAAGCGTTTTATGTTGAAGGCAGACTTGAAACAGAGCAAAGTTCTCTTCCACTGAGTAGGCATTTATAATTCTTCTGCTTTGTCTGTGTTTGACTCCATCAGGCAGTGAAGCTTCAGAAAGGTACTTCTTTCCTTCTCCTTTATGCTTAGTAACAAATGGGGCACTTCTGATAAGTTTGAACGTGGACGTGGTGTCTCTGGTTAAGCTTGCAACTAACCTGTGTTGACGGTGCAGATTGCCCTGTGCTTGTGATGGCTGACTCTTTGGTGTATTGAAAGGCTTTTGGTGTGGTGTGGTCATGAGAGAAGGAGGTAAAGCTCTTTGGTTTGGTGGAAAAGGTCTTTATTTAACATATGCTGATTCAAGATATGCTGGGGCCTATTTGTTGGTAGAGCCTTACTCTCTTAAATAGCCTTGAGGTCTTCAATAAGCCAGTAAGATGACCAAGTAATTAGGTCTTAAAAATCAGTTTAGCTCTTCTGGATCTGCTTTGCAGTGCTGTGTCTGGGGGCAATTTAGTTGTTCAGCCTTCTGGCTATGGCAAGCACATTACTCCTGTGTGTGGATGCCTAGGAGCCTTGGAATGTCTGTCTGCCGTCTGCAGCCTCAGTTACGTGGGTTTTAATTAGCAGAGCTGCTTGGGAAAGGCTTTCTTCCTATATGCATCTTTAGAAGGAAACTGAGCAAGTTTCAGCATCCATGGAAGACTCTCTCCCACTTCTTTGGGCACCTGTTGCTGAAGAAGGCATTCCTACAGACTGTGACTGCCTCTGGTGACAGCACTTAGTCCTGACAAGCTCAAATGAGTAGGAAATGCTGAATAGCTTTAGCAACTGCCAGCTCCAGACTGGCCAAGAAATGCAAGTTAGCACCATCTATATTTCAGAAAGTACCAAGGGACCCTTAATGAGGCATTAAACTTCTCTCATCCTGCAAACAGCTCTTCCCAGCAATGCTGCCGGTGCACAGCTGCCACGGGGCAAACCCAAAGGGACACCGCCAGTTTGCTGATTTACCGGTGCTGTGCCCTGCAGAACACGGGCTGCTCGGAAGGCAGCAGCTCCTTTCCTCATGGGATGGATTGTGTTTGTTGCATCTTTGCTGCTGGTGCTCTCTGCAAGGAAACCTAATATCAGTCTGTCCAGGTTATTTCTTACATTACCACCATAGGAAACTAATTTCAGCATAAAAAGCCCTGGGGCTCGAACCTGGAGGATTTCAAGCATTATGTTAAGTTACATTAGACTCATTAGCAATGTAAGATTTCTGTTTGCTTCTCCTCCTCTGCCTCTTTGGAGCAGCACTTGATGTGAAAGGCAGGCCTGCTTGCTCTTGCTGGCATCGATAGTACCTCAATGTCTTTATGGTAATGTCCAGGCTTCCCACTGCCTATTTATCTAAAATCTGATAGTAAAGCAAGGAGGAGAGACTTCTCATTTCTTACTCGAGAAGGTGGGTTTGAATATCTCCAGTTCCCAAACCTTCACACGGCTGATTTAATGCCTTGCCAGCGCTGCTGGAGGATATCAGGGGAGATTTAAAAGGAAATAATGCATTTTTAATGGAACTTTTGCTCTGGGAGATACGTTGCAAGTGTCAACGTGTTCTTCTCCTTTTCTGTCACTCTTGCCTCCATAAGAATTCTGTTGTTTTTTTTGGGGGGGGGGGGCAGGACAGATTTGATATTTCTCCTATCAGACTTGTATTGCTGAGGCATTTGTCACAGCCCAAATGCAATCCTAGGGGCACTTGGCACTCTCCATACGGTGAAGTCATCATGGAGGAAATCCAAGGCTTTACAGACTTGTTCCTTTAGAAGTTGCGCTATCAAAAGTAATCATTTTCTGTTGTTTGTGTGGTCCCTCTCACTCGATCTCTTTGCTTCCTTGCTGAGGTCTCGTTGCTGAGTGCAGAGAACATCAAAGCCTGGGACTGACACTTGCTAACCAGACCCAACAGTATTGCAGGTGAGGTTTTCTCCAAATGTGAGTTTTCTTTTCCTTCTTCAAAGAGCAAATGGATGCCCTCAGTCATAGTTAATCTCATTTTAGATCAGAACAAAGAAAGGGTAATTTTAATGCCTTTTGATAAAGCCTGGAGTGTTTGCTTCCTCTGGCTGGCTGAGAGTTGGGCACTGCAGCGGAGCAGTTGCAGGAAACGGGTGAAAACTCCAGATGCAATAGCAAAATTGGTGTATGTCTTCATAGTGAAGATATTTCACCTTCTGTAGCCTACACATGCTGCAAATCGAAGTCCTTTGCATTTGAAGACCCTTCCAACAGCATTATGGAAATTCTGGAAGAAACCTGGCAGGCTGCAAGTGCTTCTAGAAACTTTGACATAGAACTGCAGTACTTTTCTCACAAGATTCACTTTGATTAAATGCCTGGCTTTCCCACTTAGGGGACTGCCCTGCCCCCTCATTCACACTTGGTTTGTGTGAATTTATCATCAGTTTTGTTGTGCTAAGGTAATGAGGCTGTAGCTTGAATCTGAGGATGGGATAATTATTGTATAATATTTTGCCCTTAAAATATGCCAAATGCACAATGCCCACCACCACCTCGAAGGAAAAAAAGACCTGAAGGGGTAGATGAAAGCTCCTGCATGAACCACTGGGAAAAACACAGAGCAAAATGAACATTTATGGGTTGTGAAGTTACGGCAGGCATTTCAAGTATTTATTTAAGTACTAGATAATCTACAGAAAGCTTGTGAAGGCTGAGATTATCCACTGAGAGCCCAGGAAGGCAGGTACAGCTGCCTGATGAGCTGGTGGAGGAAATTAAAGGGAGAATCCTAGAGATCAGACAAGGAAATGGGTGTCTGGGATGAGGCCGAGCTTCTAGGTGGGAATATGGAGGACCGAAGTAGATATCTAGTGCTCAGAATGAAGTATTTCTATGAAGTGCTTCCTTCAACACAGTTGATGTCATTTAGCTTTTGAAATGTTTTTCTGCAAAGGTGATCTTTGGCAGAATGAGTCGCTCGGTCACTCTAGCTGTGATGTGCTGTTGTAGCCCATGCTTAAATTAGTAGTGTCCCATTCATACACCTTAATTACACTTTAAACCATTATTAACATCCGTCAAAAAGAAGCATCTCTTCAGCATTATAGTTGCCTTAAATTGCTGCTGGACGACCTAGGGATTCTTTCTGAGTCGTCATCTTGTTTTGCTATGCTTTAAAATGTGAAAATCTGCAGGCTTGAAATGTGGCTTCATTTTGGTTCTCTTGCATATCTAATGTTAATGCACAGCGGGCAGTTGGACTGCTCTGGTTTTAGCAGCCGGGTAGTTTTGGGCATGACCTGCTGGGACACTGCTTTCTGTTCACATTTCAACCACCTCATTTCCTTCTGTAAACAGTTTGTTACCAGCGTGTGATAAATCAGATAAAGAAGAACCTGCCAGCTTTTAGTATCTTCTCCCATTTTCTGCTCAGAGGTGACTGATAGACTTTGCTTTCCTTATTTTTCCCCTTTTCTCTGCTGTCCCTCGGTAAATTACTTTAACCCAATTTGGGGCTTTATTGAATCACAGCCTTTTAAAGAACTGGGTAAGCCAGGTGCTGAGACACATACTTTGGGCTGCACTGTAAAGCTTATAGATACCCGGGGAAAAAGAAGAGCCGACCTGTAGTGAATGATGCTTTTGTTTGCTTTAACGGGCAGTAAAATTGCATGGAAAATCTTTTTGTAAAAGGGCACAAGGGAGCGCGCAGTTCTTAGTGAAAGGGTCTTTTTAGAGTTCTTCCTCACTTGTTCTGATGTTAATATGGAATAGGATTCCTCCATCCTCATGAAGCATCTCAGACTTACCTTCTCTCTGGAGTATAACAGCTCCAACAAATGAGTCTCATGAATTTCACTGCTAATGCAATGTGTTCTTCACCTCTGGGCTTTAATCTCTACCATCTGCCACTAATGCTCAGCTATGACTACAGCTTCTCTTAAAGGTTTAAAAAAAAAAAAAAAAAAAGATGGCTTTAATGTTAATAAGTCCAGCATGAAATGGCAAACATGCAGACATGTAGGGTTTGTAGGGCATGTGGGGTCTGCTGAGTCACTGGCAGGAGCCAGTGTCCCCTTGGGGATAGATGTGGAACCAGCCTCATGGGCACGTGTTCACAATGGGGAAGGAAATGTTTCTCCCTTCCCTCCAAGCCTTCTTCCTTCAGCACTGAGATGCCTCATGATCTTTGCCATATTGACTGTGGTCCCAGTGGTGGCGTCTCGCATTTCACCCATCAGGATTGTGTTGGGTTGCACTGAGGGGTCAGAAAGAGTGAGTTCAGGTTTTCATGCTCACTTTTGGATTTTATTTCTATGGTAGCAGTGGCTGTTGTAAATAACTCCCTTGTTTTTGAAGGCAATACTTCTGTGAACGAGTTAAGCTTCATCTCCCAGCTCTCGTTGCTCAGACACCTGGGGAAGGATGGCTCCAGGAGAGGCCCAATAGGTAGCAGATTGTTCTCTGCTGGAAAAGTTCATTTTCTGAGTTTCCTTAAGGAGAGGCCCACCCACATTTACCCAGGATAACACTTGGCAGCAGGGAAGGCAGATGGGAAGACTTTGGGTTTGTAGCTGTCACTGTCATTGTGGCAGAGCGTGTGTGGATTGTCTTTAAATGGGATCAGTCAGCCCGAGTAGCCTCCTTGGCAGTGCTTTCGTTATCTTTTGTCAACCAGACCATATCCTGCTATTAAAGAGAAGAGTAGTGGTTGGTTTTGGAAAATCTTTACTTAAATCTCCCCTTTTTTAGGATTTCTTTATTTCTGCTTCTAACAGCAAATAATACTGTTTTCTCTGGTTCATTAGTAGACAGTGGTCTAATATTGGTATTAGCATTAAATAATAATTTAGTGCTCTTTCAGACTGCTCTCCTAAGGAAATGAATGTGTGTGCTCTGTGCATTAGCCTTCCCCAAATTTCCTGCGTAAGAAGGAAGTGAAGTTCTAGGCCAGAGCTGCACACTGATAAATTTGACAGCATGGGTGGGGAGGAGGAGGTTAGAAGGATGGACAGGGGTGGATGCAGGGCATGGTGCTGGACATCAGGGCTGCTTTCATTTGGATCACATCCCCTCATGAATGGGAAAAGATGTTTTATTTCCAGAAAAGGATGGAGGGTTGGAGGGCAAGCCACATTTCTATGATGTTTTCCTTTTGCTGGCACACCAGAGCCAGGGAGCACAGATCCAGGGGGATCCATCAGGACCCTTACCCTCTGGGCACCATCTAGCAGCATCTGGGGCTCCCCAGAGACAGCTATGGGTGCTAGCAGAGCTTTCACAGCTTGGGGTTACCATCCAGTTGCACCTTAGTTTTTGTTCTCAACAAACACGTGGGGCTCTTGGTTCTATTGAGTGTCCCTATGGAGCCTGCTGGGGAGAGCAGTGGTAGTACGGACAGGCAGCAGGAGTCCCTTGCAGGATTCATCCTGCAGAACTCTCCTAGGGATTTGTCATTTCAGGCAGCCTCTCCTGCAGGTAAATTAGCCTTAGCACAAGTGTGATTAGCAGGCATATGAGTTGAGATACATGTTCAGGAGGGAGAATGGCAGGAGAAAGTTGATAGGCAAGATGAAAGCCACTCTCCCATGGAGCAAGGAAGGGAATACAAGCACCAACTATTTTGTTTTCTTTGTGTAATGTTTTTATTTCCAATTTCACTTGAAGGATTTCTTGGCATTTTCATCCAGCTTCACTGGGCTATGGATTCCCTTACACTCACCAGCACTCGCTGGTGTGGCTTTCCTTTGGAAAGCTGCAGTCAGTGTCCTACTGAACCTAATGCTTGCCTCCAGCTGTGAGGTCTGTGCTTGTTTGTGTCCTTGCAAAACTTGGCTTGGCATAAAAGCAAGGATTGGTGTGCTTATTGTCATGAGGCTGAAGGGGGGCTAATTGCGTGTCCAGATGCTTTTTATAGATGCTGAAGGGGTTGGTGCCAGCTGAAGAATGTGAATATCAGTTCCTAGGTAAATTATTTCTGCTCCCAGAGTCTTCTCAGTGGCCATTTGGCAGGCAATTAACCTTACAATAGAATATGAAAGATAAGTGGCGTAGTGGGTGAGAATTGAAAATTGTAAAGATTTTAAAATTGCTTCTCCAATCAACATCGCTTGCTTCTTCTCCATTATCCCTCTTCTGCTGTGGCTCAATTGCTGCTGTGATTCTGAAGTGGGTAAAAGGGATGCTTGGTTCCCCCCTTCTCCTTCCCAAAGGCTTTGACATGTTACTTCCTTTTAAGCCACCAATGTTTGACTTTTTGGCTTGCTTGGGCCACACTGAGTGAAGAGGAATTATCTTGGGCCGCATTTATGTAGGTCACTCTGAAAGTAATGCCTCCTATTTACTTCCATGGAAACTACAACAGGTACAAAGAGCTCAAAGACTCCATTCTGTCAGACTACCCCTCTGCTGCCATCTGTCACACGGCATCAATGTGGAATGGAGCACTGCTGGGAAGGTTCAACCTCTACCACCATGCTACAAACATCTGTCTCTGATGTCATGGGCCAACGGAATAACATAGGAGGCATTACTTTCAGAGCAGCCTTCATAAAATACGTAATATAGTTAATGTATGTAACTAACTAATCTTCATTTTTTTAAGTTAAGCCATAAAAAAATAAAAGTGACAAAACCAGTGAGATATTTGACCTTGTTTTGTGAAACTAATTTATCAGTCTAGTTCAGAAGCAGTGGCTGCAGTTTGTAGTGATATCTCAAGGTGTTTGTCGGAGATTTTTTTGTGAGATTTTATGTTCAAAATAGTTGTTCACAAGTGTATGTGCTGGGAAAAAGTGATGACATGAATAAGGTGTAACTGTGAGTGGAAGGATATCTCTGCTCTGCTACACAAATTTCACTGAAGGAGTCAGGTAATGCCGTATCACCCTGATCTCTTCGTGTTTTTCCAAGCATTGCAAGTTTTGAGGTTTCTCTTTGCTCTGTGCCATCTCTGTAAAAGGGGTTGGGTCAAGAGAGGGGTTTGTGCACATCATGTGCCTGAAGCATCTTCCACTGCTGCCAACTCAGTTATGTGGCATGGACAAGTCCTGTTTTGTTTTTCTTGTTTCTAAGCAGAGAAGCTGACAAGGTAGGCAAATCTGGATGTGGAAGACTGCTGATCTTCTTGCATCCCGTCAAAAATTGCAGAGACGTCTTAACCTTGGGGATTTGGGTTTGAATCTGAATGCTCTCCTTCTCTGAGCCTTGCAAAAAAAAAAAAAAAAAAAATATGGAAGGTTTTAGATGAGAGAATTTGATTCAAGCTCAATTTCATTTCAAAGCAATAAGTGGGAGTTGCACATGGTATAAAATGCTGTGAATATCAGATGCATACATTGAATGAGAAATCCTTTGATAACTTATTCCATATGTCCTAAAGGAAATGCACCTATTTCTCCACAGCCTTTTCTTTCTGTTTAAGTTGTAAGTGTAGCAAATGCAGCAGCTGTAGTATATTTAACACTAAATAAGAGAGTTACAGTACCAGATCTGACAAGATGTTGCAGATAGTAATGGCTTGGCTTGGAGTGCTTCTATGGGTCCAGCATGGGCTATGGAAGAGAAGTCAGTCAGTCACACTTTCACTGCTCTTGCTGCTTTTTCTCTAGGTTAAGCTCTGTGCTGCAGCTGCAATGGTCTTGGCTTGACATAGCTCCATGTAGTCTGTGCCTATTAAAGCTGGGAACATGTAGTCTGGCTGTGGTCTGTGACCTTGTTCTTTGTGTACAGTCTGCCTGTGATTGGAGTAAAGCTGGTCTTATGGGCTGCTCAAAATCAAAGGGCCATTAAAACAATGCCGCGCACCCCTTACAAGGTTTTATGTAATGCACTTGAGTTAAGATGTTGCCTATATTGGAAGCTTTAGCTTGCAGGAGAAAACAAAGCTTCTGACGGCTGTGGCTGAGGCTGTGAGTTTAGGACCCAGTGGACGACTGGATTATGAGAATCACTCAGTAAAGGCAGCATCTGAAGGAGCTGTTTGTACTGCGGTCACAAATGCAGCCAGCAAGGCTGCCTTCAGTCTGAGAGAATGAGTGATTTTCAGGCAATCTGAAGACTTCTTCAATTTTCTTTTCCTTTTGTTATGTTTTGAGGTTGGAGTCCCCTCTTCTGTCCAGAGCTCTAGGCATCGCCAACAGCACTTTTGTGGCATGTCTGGCAGCCACCATCCCCTCAAGGGGAACAGTGCTGTGATGGACATGTGCACAGCAGCAAACCCAAAAGCTGCTTTTGGCTTCCTGTTGCTTTCTAAGGCACGTGTCTCCATGGGCACCGCAGCCTTAGCACTGATTTTAAGCAGAGCAGGGAAGGCTGGTTCTTACTCTTCAAAGAGACAGAACTTAAATCTACCAGAGCTATCAAGGCATCACTTTGGCAGAGGAATAGTATGTGTCTTGAAGCACAGAGTGGTCGTATGAACTCGTTATTTGGAGCAGAGTCATCAGATGGATTCATGCTTCTGCTTAGGATGATGTAATTTTAGCACATATCTCCTTATGTCTTCTACTTGAATGTTACAGATATCAGTCACTACTACTGCCAACAATGGGAGTACTTGTTGAAGATGAGGAAAACAAATAAAATAAAAACCAAGGAATTGTTAACGTTGCACTATGTTAAAACAGTTTTTTTTACAAAAAAAAACTAACTGATCAGTACATTGATATATCCATCAAGTAAAATCCACGTAGAAATTCAACATTTCTATTTTCCACCTGTCTTCAAAGAACAAAGGGAGAATGAATCACTCTGAGTGAATTGGCTGTCACCTACAATTGGACTTTATTGCTAATTTCTATTAAATAAGCTTATGGCTGCTTTAAAAAGTAGAATTGTACAGCATAACCACAATGCAAAAAGATGAGATTAAGAAACACATTAATTAAAGATACACCTAGGAATTAAACTCTTCTTTCAGCACCTGGGTTAGCTTTTGCCTCTTGACTCAAGCCCCCTGAAGTCATGTAGTCTAGAGGAAGAGAGGGGCACCCACTTCATTAGCTGATGTTATTTCAATCTGCAGTCACCTGTTCTTCCTGACTCCATGAAACAAACCCTTGTTCTGTCTGACTTTTTTTCTGCTAGCAAGCCCAGCCAAGATAGGAGTGTGCATGTTTTTTCTCCTCTTTTCATTCAGGTCCATGAATTAGCATTTTGTTCTGTACCTCTGTACACACGCACTCTTGGCTTCAGTCTATTCTTTTCCTTTATAGCCTTCTAAAAGGCCTCGTTAGTACTATCAGGAAGAAAAATAAGTGTATTCTTTCCTGCTAGGGTCATAACCAACCTCATTGTGGGACTTTTCTCCAAATACTGGGCCACTTCCTTTGGGCGCTGTATCCTCCATCCAACAAGCACAGCTGGGTTTTATGGTTTTCCTTCTCCAGGCTCTGGCTCCTTTCCCTTTGCATCCTTCCATGCAAGGTAAATATGAGCTTCTTGACACTAAATCCTGTTGCTGTTGGCAGGCCCACACACTGCAGCCCCAGAGCTGGGCTATCAGTAGTTGTGCCTTTCAGATTTAGTGATTTGCAAGTGCCAGAGTGTTTCCCATTACAGGGGAATGTGTGACTTCAGCCTGCCAACAGCAGCCCTGCTTTTCCTGGTCACCTTCCGCTGAGTGATTCCCTACAGAGCCACGGTCCACAGAGCTACAAAATTGTATTCATTACTGGTACTGCTTTACTGTCAGAGTAAACTTTTATCTGTCCCTTTATTTATGGCACCTGCCTCATGTACTGACTGAGCTTTCTCTCTTTACGAGTCCTATCAATCTTTGGAAGTACCATCAGCCATTTTATCTCCGAGGACATATCCCCCTGTTTCTTTTTTTTCTTTATTATTATTCTTTTTTTATTTTTTTATTCTGTTTGTTTTCTTCTGGAACAGATGAAGAGCATCAGCAGGTTCTTGACAGAGGCAATCACCCTTCTACTGCAGAACCCACAGAAACTGTTCAGTGTGGGTGGCTGGACCATAAAAAAGCATATTGAAGACAGTAGAGTCGCAGAATCACCAAGGTTGGAAAAGACCTCGAAGATCATCCAGGCTGAATGTCCATCTATCACCAATATTTCCATACTAACCCTTGTCCCTCAGTACAACATCTCAATGTTTCTTGAACACCTCCTGGGTCGGCGACTCCACCACCTCCCTGGGCAACCCATTCCAGTGCCTGACCACTCTTTCAGAGAAGTAGCATTTCCTAATGTCCAGCCTGAATCTCCCCTGGCACAGCTTGAAATCATTTCCCTCTAGTCTTATTGCCAGTTACATAGGAGCAGAGGCTGACCCTCCACCTCACCACAATCTCCCTTCAGGGAGCTGTGGAGAGTTATGAGGTCTCCCCTGAGCCTCTTCTTCTCCAGGCTGAACAATCCCAGCTCCCTCAGCTGCTCCCCATAAGACTTGTGCTCCAGACCCCTCGCAGCTTCACTGCCCTTTTCTGGACACACTGCAGGACCTCATGTCCTTCTTCTAGTGAGGAGTCGAAACTGAACACTACACTCAAGTGCAGCCTCACCAGGGCTGAGTAAAGAAGGATTATCATTTCCTTGCTCCTGCTGGCTGCACTATTTCTGATACAAGCCAGGATGCCACTTGCTTTCTTGGCTGCCTGGGCACAATGCTGGCTCATGTTCAGCCAAGCATCAGCCAGCACCCTCAGGTCTATTTCTTCCACACAGTCTTTCTGCCACTCTGCCCCAAGTCTGTTGTGTTGTCTGGGGTTGTTGTGGCCAGAGTGCAGGACCTGGCACTTGGTCATGTTGAACTTTTATCCCACTGGCCTCAGCCCAGTGATCCAGTCTGTAGTCTGTAGGGCCA
>JAOWBP010003659.1:4044765-4054990 GCA_028571105.1 Tragopan temminckii | reverse complement strand
TCACTAAGCAACGTAATTAATGTCTGATCCTCCACTGGGGGAGAAGGCAGCATCTGGACATTGCAAGAGCCTTCTCCAGGCAACCCTTTCAGTAACCCTAATCCCAGTGGTGGATTCCACGCCAAGAATTAACAGCGCAGCCAGCTCCTAAAGCAGGAGGCATGAGCCAGCACCCTCCAGGGATGGGCCTTCAGCTTGCTCCCAGCACAGCTGGGTCACACACAGCCTGGGAGCCTCGAAGGTGAGATGAAATAGCTTCAACGGTGTCAGTTCCTCTGAAAGCTTTGAACTGCTCGTGCCTCGGATTTTCTGACCCTGTTGATGTTGGCAGAGGGGAAGGCAGGAGGAAGCTCTTGAGGAGTAACTGAGAGTGGTTCTGCTTTTGTCAGCCAGCTCTCTCCTTATTAGTGGCTCAGCGTGACATCACTTACTCGCTTTCAGACCTCATGGCTGAGCTGGCAGTACAATGAGCCACCTCCCTGCACTTCGGTTGGCAGTTGTTCAGTCCTTATTTGCCGCTGATGGGTGTGATTTAGGGGCTGTTTAGGCTTGTATCCTGCACTGGTGCTGAGCCATCACTGTGGTTTTCTCGTGGTAGACCTCAGAAATCTCTCTTACACTGCAGTAGCCGCAGCCACTGATCTGCTCATTTTGAGTAATGTGGTACAGGTAGAAGTACACTTATTTTACATTTATTGACATCTTATTTGAATGCCGTTATCCTTTCCTGGTCAGCTGCTATGACTTGAAAGCATCCTAAGCTTTTGACATTGGTGGTTTTTTTCCCCATCCTATGCTAAACTAGCGGACTCTTCCTCCATGGAAGGAAATCTCAGCGTGCTCTGCTGGGGCACAGTCTCATGGTCGTCACAAATGGTGATGGCATTCACTTTTGCTCTGCATTTCATACTTGGAGGATGCTAAACTGAGCAATGCTTTCAAGCAATACATGCCACACTTCTGGAACGTAGAAGCTCCCCTGGCTTTGGGAGGCAGTGACACCCGCATTGGATACAAATCCTTTGCTGAATTGTCTTTTCTTTCAAAAGGAGAAATCATGTTGGAGAAGGATCTATTCAATCATAGGATCATTGAGAGGAGACATCTTACCCATCCAGAGCACAATAAATGTAATTATGATTTTAGGGAGCACGGCTGAGGATCCTCCCGCAGGTAAATCTGAAGTATGCTTCCCTGTGAGCTGGTTTATACCATATCAGTGACAAATACAACACACTGCAGAAACTCACAACCATCCTCTGCATTTCTGACTCTATTCAATACAGTTTTCCAACCACTGGTGTTCAATCTAACACGATATACTTGTTATTAAAAACCTGGAGAAGCATCAGAGCAATTATGTGATGTAGGAGGAAGGCAACCACTTGGAGAAAAGGCTTTATTCAAACTGCTCAGAAAGGGGGAAATTGATAGATCCTCTTGGGAAATAAGTGGGAGTTAGTCCTTGAACATACGCTGACGTTTCTGTGAATAAGGGTAAATGACATCCTGCAGAGCACGGTCTGCGTGGTGGGACCCTCTCTGGATTTTTTTCTCCCCCTTCTCTCATCTCCCTGTGCAGAGCCAAAATACAAAGAAAATGAGATTTGTGGGTGACTCTGTGTTTCTTCTTTTCTGAATCCCTTGTCCGTAACCTTCCTTAACCATAGCCATCATCTTAGTGCATCTTGTTTCTTAATGCTTCTGCACTTTCAGTCTTCAGCCTCTGACTTCAACCTGGTGTGAATTTCTCTGATTTACACTGTTGTATGTCTTCACCTGAGCTCCCAGCACTTATGTATGCTTTGCTTTTTAGTGAAATCGGGGATGATGGTGTGACAATGGGGCACAGAGTGCACGTACTTGGGAGCCAGGAAGCTTTTGGGCAGGAAGAAGTAAATATGAAGAGAAAAAAAGCTGATATCTCCCAGCAGTGAAAGAGAAGTGGATTGCCCAAGTTCAGAAGGAAGGTTCGGGCTGTGGTATGGTGCAATATTCATCAGCATCTGCAGGGCTCTCCCATGGGCCGTGGGCATGAAGGCAAGTGTTTGCCATGTGGAAGTGATTCCAAACGTGCCAAGCCTGCCAAAGCAATACTACTCTGATTCTGTCGGCCTATGCATTAGCCCATGATCCATTTGGTTTTAATGTTTGTCCCTTATGCTTATCAAGTATGGACCTTGCCATTTGGATGGGAATGCCTGAACTGGCTTCTAAGGAAAACTTGTTTCATCGTCCCATGTAAGGTAAAGCTGCTGACTGTGAGCTGAAAAATTGTCTGTGGGCAGCTCATCAGACCTGTCCGCTGTGTTTTCTGAGATTGCATGCCCAGAGACAGCAGCATTAGATTTTTTTTTTCCCTCCCACTGCCGAGAGGCTGGTGACAGAAGGCAGAAGCAAAATGGGATTTGCCAGTCTATATTACCTGGCGAGTTAATGTCGGTGCAGTGGTTCTGGCCTCTCTCTGATGTCTACAGGCAGTAATAAATCACATTTGATCGAGCCGAGACAACATGCTGATTTGCAAACATGAAGTAACATCTAATAAAAGTCCGCATTTCAGATTCTTAAAGAACAGCCTTTGGATTAACCTGGAGTAGTGCAGGTCACAGCTGTGAACCCAAGCTTGTCACTTGAAGTTCAGTGTATGCTTTATGTATGCAAAACTAATTAAAACTCAATTTGCTTCTCTTTCCAGAAGAGACTTTTCAAATACATTTGACTCAGAAATCATGTCTATCCATACCGCAAGGTGTTTCTCATCTGGTAATTTTCCCATTTGTCAACTTTGATTTTAAACAAGAGCTCGTAGCACAAAGCAATCCTTTTGCCTCACAGTGATCACCCAGCAAGCCTTACGAGAATCAACATTCTCACCTCAGTATTTCAAGTATTGTACAAAACATCTCTGAGCATTTTCACAGCCCTTTTGGCTGTCTGCCCATAGAGGAGAGGAACCACGATCATAGCGTTTGCCCCATAGCCCCATCTACACCTTCTTGGATATCCATTCCCAGAAATGCTTCTCACCCATATCCTAAGCTTTCTCTTCCAAAGTGCAGCATAGTTTTATATATGCATACTTCTTCCCATTTCTTGGCATGGTTCAGCAAAGGTGCATTTTGCACTTCTGGTGCTCGGTTAGTGCACATTTTTCATACTGGTGTGGCTTTGGAGTGTTGGATCTTTCTAGAGCAAAATGAGGGTGAAGAACAGGGCTGGTAGAAATCAAACTGAACAGGTAATTTCCAATTGCTTACAGTGCTTTTGGGAAAAGTCTAAGTCTTAGCTAATTTCAGTCTTAATTTGGAAGAAATGAGGCTGCATGTGTCTATGGAGGACTCACTTAACAAAAGCAATCTAGTGCATATGCTCTAGTTTCTGTGTATGGAAAGTGCCTTTTTGGCCTTGCATCCTGCTCTTGCTTGAGCCTACAAACATGCTGTGCATTTTTGCAGCATTCACGAGGTCCCTTAGCAGAGTGCCTTTCTTTGCTTACCTGAGAAGCAAGTAGGGCAAATACACAGCTCTGCATGAGGAAAGGAGGAAGGAGGAGGCTGAGCTATATACTCAATTTCTCTCACTTTCTACTCTTTATTCTTAAAACCCAGTGGCCTACTAAAGCTCACAGACCACAGATTTCTTGCGAATTTCTGACTCCTTGTTGTGCTCCAGAACAGCCCCTTGTTTCTATTCCAGCATCAGGAACCAGGAGAGGGCAACTGCTTGTGTCAGCCGAAGAGCAGGTAGCTCTGGGAGTTACGCTGTGTACAGTATGCAGGGAGATGGAATCTGGGGCAGTGCTGAGCAATACAAGAGCAACAAATGGAGGTTGTTAGGTACACTATCTGCACTAGTTTATTTTGAAATCTAGATCATCCTCGTATGAGAGAATCCCTGAGGACTCAGCAGTTTGGTTGCTCTTGACACTTTTTTGTACTCTTTGTTCTTGTCTTGATTGTTTTGGATGGTTTTTGTCACGCTTGACATTTTTCATAGGATTTATGCTGAGCTAGTGATGCTATTTTCCCTGCTCTCCCACGCAGAAAATGTTGCAAACTGTCCTTCCTTCACATACAATGCTTTTAAGGTCTGGTTGATGTGCCTCAGTTTGTTCTGGAGGTGCTTGGGAATCCAGCGGTGCTTCTCATGGTGGTAAAGTGTTTTGATTTCATGGTAAATGATCTGTTTTGGAAAAAATGGTTGAGTTTTTGACATAGAGAAGTTGCTGAGCAGTTGGCACAGAATGAAGCCTGAGCTTCCACCCTGCTCCCAAGCCAGTAGCCTGCATGGTTCAATCTTGCCCCAGGTATTTAGATACCACAAGAACAAGGAAAATAAGACAGCAAGGATCAGTGAAGAGTGCTGCTTTGGGAGCTTGAGAGCTGCTCTTGTACATAGGTAACCTCGGCTTCTGGGCACTGTGTGTGATGGGGCTACATTTCCAAAGAGAGCAGCTGTGGAAATATCTCTGCCAGGCCACAGCATTCCCAGTCTGGGGACAGTGCTTGCTTCTCTAGCTCTGAGGGCAGAGCTGAGCAAGGGACATAACCTGCCCTTCTGGTGTCCTGCTCCTATGAAGCCTGGTGCCTTTGGTTTAGTCCCATGATGTCTCTTTCGGGACCATGGCCAGGATCAGAGGCTGAAAAACCTTCTCATCCACGATTTTTCTTGAGTAATTTGTATTTTGCAAAGTCTGATTCCAATTTAGAGCTGTATGTGTTTGGCATTGGGTGTTCCAAGCCATATTCACTAAGTACTTATATGGGGGTAGGCAACATATATAAGCATAGAATCACAAAATAGCTCTGGTTGAAGGGGACCTTACATTTCATCTAGCTCCAACCCCACTGCCATGGGATGCGCAGGGTTGAGATCCACCAGACCAGGCTGCACAGGGCCCCATCCAGCCTGGCCTTGGGCACCTTCAGGAACAGGGCACCCCCAGCTCTCTGTGCAATTGGTGCCAGCACCTCATCACCCTCTGAGCAAAAGATTTCCTCCTAACATGAATCTCCCCTCTTTTAGTTTAAAGCCATTCCCCCTTGTCCTATTGCTCTCAGGCCACGTAAAAAGTTGATCCCACAATAATAAAGAAATAATCAGTGTGTAAATGTTCATCACTTTTTGCTTTTTCTTATTTTTTGTAATTTCCAACTTCTGTGTGAAGTGCCTCTTGGTGTTTTTGGTGTATCTGTTCTCTTATCATTGTGTTTTGAGCAAGTGTTTATCCTGGGCAGAAAGGGGGGGCATGCTTTTGCCATTCAAAGGATCTCAGCCATTGGTTTTGCTCTGTTGTGTTTAATAAGAGATTGCAATGATTGCATGTCCCACTGTCACTTATCACAGCACATACTAAATGGAGTTTTCATTTTAATTAAAAGAAGAAATTAAAATTGACCGGTTAGTTCCAGCATTTTATAGGTTTATAGCTGGGACTTTTTTTTTTTTTTTTTGGATGACATTTTGAAATACTTCCAAAATATTTTGAAAAACCAGGAAATGAAAACCAGAGCTCTGGAGAGTGTTGTAGCTAGGAAATAAACTCAGACTAATCCCGCAGCTGCCTGAGCCAGGTGAACAAAACATTCAGGGCATTCAGCAGCAAACTTTGCAGTGTGCTATTTTGTGTCAAAATCCTGAAGCATCCTTGTATCCAAAGGGATCTCTGGGTATGCTGATGCAAAGCGCTGGGATCTCAGGGTGAGCTGGTTGGTGTGCCCGCATGCTGCACAGGTTTCCCA
Source organism: Tragopan temminckii (assembly GCA_028571105.1). Classification (NCBI taxonomy): domain Eukaryota; kingdom Metazoa; phylum Chordata; class Aves; order Galliformes; family Phasianidae; genus Tragopan; species Tragopan temminckii. Next base: position 4,049,246 of record JAOWBP010003659.1, on the reverse strand, counting down.
CAGCCAGGACAATGACTGACTCACGGGATGTGTTTGCTTTCACAGCGCAGCCTAGTCCCAGAAAAGCCCTGCTCACGGTACCCACGAGTGTGTGTGTGCACCATGGGTTGTGCTCACAGCAGGCCTGGAGTACCAAAATGGGGTGACTTGTGCTCGTGGGCATCGTGGTGGCAGTGCCAAGTCAGGAGCCAAGGCGTGAGTTTGGCATGACAGCAGCACCTGCACAGAGCCACCTGCTTTGGGGAATGCAGTCTGTGTTTGCGGTTGTTGGTTGGTTTGTTGCTGAGGTTGGGTTTGTTTGTTCTTGAGATTGAAACATATTTTTTATCGAGATAAGACTGAGTCAAATTAGAAAAGCAAACAAGCCCAGTGTTCCCTGAAAAGTGTTCAGTATTTTACCTAGCGATAAACATGCAGCTCGTCTGTTCTCTTTGGTTGACTTTATTTCACATTCAGCTTCCAAAAGCAGCGGGTCAGCTCCATGGAGGAGTACAGAGCCCATGGCTTGCAAACCAGGACTCAGGTGCTGTACGTTTGATTTGACTTTACCTTCATGTTTTCATTTTCTCTGTCTCCTCAGTCCTCGTAATCCCTCTCTCTTTGAGAGAGGCTTCTCTAGCAGCTTTTTTCTGAGTTCAGTAGATTTTAAAACAGTCTCACAGTTTCATTGCAAACAAATTCATTATGCAGTGCTTGCCTATGCAAGCTGTGAAACTGCACATACACACCTTTAGTCTAAAACTGTCAGAAGTAATTCAGGGACAAAAGATGCTGAGGACGGAAGGGATTCTTGAGGCGACCTATCCACACCCTGCATGTCTGTATCCCGACAATAAGGATCTTGGGATTTAAGCTTGGTAAGAGAGGATGCACGTCTCACCAATATACATTTGTAACTACTCTGAGTGGTATTTGTGGATGTGTATCTTTACGTGGGCTGGGTCCTCCAGGTTCTGCCATGAACCTGTCATGTCACCCCTATAATTCAAATTACAAGCATCCCTTGCTGTTGTGCCTTCCTCTCATCTTGGGTGTGCACTTCCCCCAGCTCCTCTCAGCTCCTCTCATCCTTTCTCTGGAGTAGGTCTGGATTTAAAACCAATGGGTATTGCTTCTATTTGCTTCTCTGGTCTTCTGAGATGTCGCATGTTAATTCTTTGCCCCCAGCCCGTTTCTTAACAGCAAACACTAAAAACCAGTTGTGTATCATTTAGGGTACAGCACTTGCAGAACTCAGAGGTTGAGCTTTAAACTGCTGTTGCAGATGCCAGCTTAAAATGAAATAATTCTGGAAAAAGTTGTCCGAAGTTGTTTAATCTTTTCCAAAGAAGCATCTAAAGAATAACTCCATTTTTCTCCATATTCAAAACATTCTCACAACATCTCGCGTTGTTGCCATGTTTGGGAACATGACTTCAAATTTGGCGAAATGTGCTTTTTGTTGTCTTCTCTCTCTACCTATTGCAGTTCTTCTGCAAAACTTATCCAAATTTGGCTAAAAGAAGAAACATATCAGTGCTTGCAGGGGCCGGGGTGCTGCTGGGGGTCTGGATGGTGACAGGTGTTGGCTTTAGCCCCTTCTCTTCCATTTGGTGGGGCTCTAGCCCCTTGTCTTCCAGTTGGTCGTGATTTTAACCTCTTGTCTTTCATTCCTCCTCTTTCCCCCACCTGTGAATGTATCATTTTCTTTGCAAGAATTGTTGAAGTGAATTAAATTCTAAATTGATTCTTGCCTGTTGGGCACTTCAAAGTGGGAAACATTGCTATATAACGCAGTAACTCCTGTCTCATCACAGGCTTGGCATTTGAAATGTATACATTGGTGTTCAGGAAAATCTGCAGATCCACAGTGATAGTTTCTAAAGAAAACCAACTAGCAATAATTACTGCTCTGCCTTCAGAGCAGAGCTTGAACAGCATCCAATAAATAAGGCTGTGGTCCAACATGGATGCAACAAAGAAGTGAGGAGCCACTCACGAATTCTGCACAGCATCAAGTGGGAATTCCCTCTACATCCTGCTTTTTTTTTAATTATCATTTAGTGCCCAAATCTGTATCCTGCTGCCCAAGTGCCTGTTGCTGAGCTCACGCTGAGACTTGCTTTATTATTTTCCTGCTTTCTGCAATATGCTGTGTTTCTGTTTGTAATCCTTGCTTGCAACTGCAGGGAAAAATCAGAGTCCTACCAGGAGTTTTGCCCATTTGTTTAGGGTTTTCTAGGGTCCAGGATCTAAACTGACACTAATCACTTGAAAAATGATAAAGCTATTAAATCCCATCCGTGTCTCAAAAGCATTGCTAAGATACACAACTGAAAGTAAAGGAAGGCATCTGTCTTTTTGAATGACTCCTTTATTGCCCAGGAGGAGAAAGAAAGAAGCAGCGATAGAGATGGGGAGAGCAGCACAAGAAGTTTGCCCATTATATGAATTACATACAGGCTGACAAATTCTTCAAGTCATCTTAATCTGTTTTTCTCTGCACCCGGAAGGAGAAAATGACCATTTAATTATTAGGATTAAAAATAACCTTACTAACTGAGAGAGTCACATGAGTGCAGTTTGGCTTGTAGTTCAATTTGTTGCAGCATGGATGCAGTTGAGACAGAGGTGCTATTTAGTGTTTTATTGGATGGACTCAATGTGATGAAGAATCACGTGTCTTCATCAAAGCAGAGCAGCCTGGGAGCCCTGCTTGTCATTGCACAGGGGAGCATGTGGGATTTTGGGATGCTTGAGCGATTGGTTTTGCCCAAGGGTGGAAAAAGAAGGCTGAAAAAGAAGCTGGGAGCCTCCTGTGCAGCTGGGACATCGAAGCATCTGCTGGAAGCACGGTGTTTTGAACTATTCCCAATCTGTCTGATTTCTTGGCAGCTTTCTGCTGGGAGCAGGCAGGTGGCTCTGGAGCTGCCCTCACGCTGGCCCTGTGTCGCACTTGTGAGAAACCCAAATTGGGGACACTGTTTGAGGTGCATGTTTTGACCACATGGGAACATGGAAGAATAGGAATTTTGGGGAAACCCAGGGTTTAGTCACTAAAATGCAGCTGCCAGCCTTTAATCTGGGCAAGTAGTGAAGATGTGAGACTTTTATTTTACTTTATGTTCTGTCTACATTAAAAATACCTGTGTCCTCCATCAATATTGAATACTTTCTTATGGCTGATAGAAAAAGATATGGTTTGGATGCAGGCTGCATCTCTGCAAAGGCAGGTGTGCTGTAAATGAAATATCAATACTGAATTCAGTTGCACTCAATGCTTTGGCAGAAGCATGGCATTTTTGGATGTTTTTTTGTTGCCATGAGTATCACCTGTATTATATTCAGTATTTGCCTTCTGGAGATGTCAGAGGAAGTTGCACATTTCTGTTAATCTCCATTAAATGATCAGTATTGCTTTGCATTTCTTTTGGCTTCTGCATCTGGCTAATTTATCAAAGCAAGCAATCTATTCCCTGCGTGGAAGCTGCCCTGCAAAGGCTGCCAGCTAGGAACAGCAAAAGGATGAAATCCCTTCTCTTTAGGGCTGTCAGACCCTGTGTTTTCAAGGGAGGTGACTTTGGCTCATGCTCTGTTGAGTTTGTTGTCAGGTGCTTCATGTTCCAGATTGCTTTATTGCACAGCTGGAGAATGGGACACTTGCTCTGGTGCGATCAGTTGCAATTAGGCAGCACATTTGTCCTGTAGCATACCGAAGGAGAGGCAGCCACGTTCACTTGCAGACGTGTCAAAGGCTTTTGCCTTTCAGTTGCTTAAAACATTCTTATGAGGAATGAAACTAGCCTGAAGGCAAATATTAAATGAGCATGTAAATCCTTGTTTCTTAAACCAGCAAAGTTTTGGTGTTTATTGTTGAATGCCTCCAAAGTCGAGCAGTTCTCATGTAGAAGATCCTTACAGAATTCATCAAAAGAAAGTCTTGTGTTTTTTTTTGCTGACAACCAAACCCTAAACCATCTCTGGGGAATGGGAAACATGAACTGTGATCTTTCTTTTTTTGAGTTAGCCATGAGACTGAAACAACATGGAATTTGAGCATCTCTGGTTTTCTGCTCAGCTCTGTAGCTGTGCCTTGAAACTCAAAGTAAGGTAGGATAACCATTCACAAGCCAAATAACTTCAGCCTTTTTGATCCTTTCTTCTGTAAGTAAAACTATTTTGCTTTAGCTTCAGTTTTATAGGGCATTGTCATTCTTGATTGTATCCAAATATTTTGGTGAGAAGTCTCCATACTTATGAAGTTAGTTTTTCAATTTCATCACCATTATGCTTCTGGTGTACCAAGAGGAACGGTTGATGCTGTGAAGGACCATAAAGACTGCACTAAAACATTCTGGGCAGTATTTTTGCCTTCATCTCGATTCTCAAGGTCTGCTGTGATACCTGGGCATGATGTGGGAAGCAGGCTGTGTGCTGATGGAGGCTGGGATAACACTTCTGTGTCTTACTGCTGGCAGCTCTTTCCAGCTGCAGGGCAATCC
>JAOWBP010003659.1:4032850-4044665 GCA_028571105.1 Tragopan temminckii | reverse complement strand
GATAACCATTCACAAGCCAAATAACTTCAGCCTTTTTGATCCTTTCTTCTGTAAGTAAAACTATTTTGCTTTAGCTTTAGTTTTATTTTAGTTTTATAGGACATTCTTGATTGTATCCAAATATTTTGGTGAGAAGTCTCCATACTTATAAAGTTGGTTTTTCAATTTCATCACCGTTATGCTTCTGGTGTACCAAGAGAAACGGTTGATGCTGTGAAGGACCATAAAGACTGCACTAAAACATTGTGGGCAGTATTTTTGCCTTCATCTTGATTCTCAAAGTCTGCTGTGATACCTGGGCATGATGTGGGAAGCAGGCTGTGTGCTGATGGAGCCTGGGATAACACTTCTGTGTCTTACTGCTGGCAGCTCTTTCCAGCTGCAGGGCAATCCTTCCCAGCCTTCATCACTGCTCTGCGGGATTTTTGTCTCCTCTTCCTCTCTGCCCCAAGGGATTGTCCATTTGTGAGGAAGCATTGACTTATGGTCATGCACCAGTGTGAGCAATCAATGTGTTTTTTATAAGTAAAACTTTTTAGGAAAATAAATTGTGCATGGGGGAATATGTGCAGCTTTTGACCCGAAGTGGATGATCCACATGGCTTGCTTTGGGAGCAACCTTTGCAGCAATGGGGCAGATCTCAGAATGCTTCTGAGTAGTGGTATTATTTGTGTCCTGCTGCTCAGATTTCTTCTTCTTTTCTCTGAAAACGGCTTCGGGAGCTGGAAGTGAGGTACCGCCTTCTCTTTGCTGATGTTTGTTGTAGAGCTGTGGCAGAAAAATCCACATGTGTTTTTGAAGCATTCCAGGCCATATTTTGTGTCCAGCATATAAATATAGGTGGTTCTGGATCAAACAAACCGCAAACTGGTCCTGAGCTGCTTTCTTTCCATTCACTTTTTGCTTTTAAATCCCCCTTGCGTGTCTCCTCTTGGCAGGGTTGGCAAGCAGACAGAACAGAGTTGCTGTCCTAGGGTGAAATGCTCACAAACAAAAGGTTCTGTAGGATGTGAATTAAATAACAGCCATGGGTCAAAGTAATTTTCCTTTTGGTAATAGCTGTGTTATTCACGGATGAGTGTGCTCGGGGATTAGTTGCTTGGTGAAAATGAGCAAAATTGCTCCATGGTTTTCATCTGTGGTGTTACAGACCTAAACCTTTTTCCTTTTTAATTAAAGAAGAGACGAAGAAAATTTCACCTGAAGTATAATACACGAAGCAAATGAGCTTAGTATACTACTGTTTCCTGACAGATGCTCCACTAAGAAAACTCAAGCGTTGCTTATGTATGCAAGGCTTTTACAGCTTTTCTGAGGTTACATGCTCCTCTCCATAGTGTTTGCTTTGTCTGAAAGAAATTTCCCCTTTTAAATAGCCTTTTTTGTTGTTGTTTGTTTCCCTTCACACAGATGGGAAAGTTGAAGTGACGAAAGAAGGCGTGAAGCTGTGCACCATGGGACCGGGCAAGGTGTTCGGGGAGTTGGCCATCCTCTACAACTGCACTCGAACAGCAACTGTCAAAAGTAAGATCATTTCTGAACTTCGCTGTTGAATGGCTTAGGATTTCCCTGGGAAGCAGGTTTCTCCCCGTCTTCCCTTTGGAGTTGCAGCCTCTGTTAGATGCTGAGCTTGCCTAATTAATTAAACTCTCTGTGGCACGGATTATATTGTTGAATTTAGGAACTATGAGCTGGAGGAAGATAGAAACGAAATGCTTCACTGGGTTCTTTCACTAAGGTTTGTTCTCACAGGGCACCTCCTGTATTAATGCAGTGGTTAATGCTACCATATGTCTGTAGTTTTCTGTGTGACAGTGATGCCTACAGTAAGGATCAGGACAAGGTATAGGATAGGAGCTTTCATACCACTTGATCATGGCTCTTGTGTAATTACCCAAGAAGTGTGGCTGTCTTTTTAGTCCTGCACCTACATTCCTATCCTCCACCTTATATGCTGTTATTTCAAGCCCTGTGGATGGTCACCAACTGGCCAGATGGGGGAAAGGTTTCCCAGCACCTTGCTCCATAAGTATTCAAGGGAAACTTTGGAAGTAAGGCCAGTTTTTTTTTCAGAATGAGGCATCATGTTCCACCTAAACTGACTAATCCAGCAGAACTGGAAGAAAACTGGATGGCACTGATCCTCTGCACTAAGTCTTTGGCTCTTCTCCTGTAATCTGTTTTGTTTGCACAAAAGCTTGGGTTGCACAATAGATGGAGGGAAATTACATTACTACGTACACTATACATATGTTTTCATTTAAATACAGATTATACTTAGTTGAGAGTTCTTGATCTTGAGGATAAGATGAAATCTTAAGCGGAGAGGTTTTTTAAGGGATGGAGTATAGTTCTGTGATTTAAAGGTGCTGTAGGGTAAGAGTTAGGACACAGATGGGATAGATCATGAAAGTAATACAGAGACAAAAAAAAGTGATATGAAAATAGCGAGGTATGTGAGTCCCTATTTAGAAGAGAGTCTTTCAAAAATATCTAATTTTTGCCTCAAGAAGAGAGAGAAGAAAGAGGAGCAATGGACAGAAGTGTCAAAACAAGAACGGATAACTGGATGTTTTGGGAAGAACATGCTGTTCTCTGTAATCCTGAAGAGGCAGACTGACGCACTCTTGCCTGCTTAAACCTTGCCTTTTCACAAGTACTGTTTAAAGCAAATAAATCCTTGGCTAACCCACGGTCACATCATTGGCAGCACAGTTTATGCTTCAGAGCAATCCATAATCCCAAATGATGGAACAAATGCTCGTAGCACTCGGGTCATACTAAGCCTCAGCGCATAGCCCTGGCCTTGGAGCCCTCCAGGTTGCTTTGTGCAGCATGTTGGAATGCTCCCTGTGCTATGCTGCCCCAAATGCATGTGGGAAGCACTGCACCATGGGTGTGGGTGGAAAGCAGCTGCTGATCCACCCTGGCTTCCTGCCTTGCAGCCGTATCACCTGTGTTTGCATCCAGTGTAAGGTCCAGAGGGTTGGTGATGGAGATCCTACAGTGACATGAGGCTGGGGAGGGCGCAGTGCTCTGTCAGCACAAGTACTGCATCACCTTGCACAGTCGCACTGGGTTTTATGCAGCGTCCATTTGCAACTAGTCTTGCAACTGATATATTACATAGAGATTTTACTACCGGTTCATTTTACTACCAGTTCATAGAGTCATAGAATGGTTTGGGTTGGAAGAGACCTTAAAGATCATCCAGTTCCAATGTTCTGCCATGGGCAGGGTTGCCAACCACTGTTGGTTCTGTTAGAGTCAGTAATCTAACATCCTCAGAGATCTTTCTTCAGAAAGGAAGTGGTTATGTCTGTTGTTTTACTCGGTTCCTCTCCCATTGGCACTGTAAAATTAGGAGAATTCTGCACCTCCTTGGGTTCACAGTCTCTTTTTTAATGTAACTTTTAGGTGGTTTCTCTCTACTGCAAAGTAAGTTGCAGTTGTGGTTGTAATTGACTTTATGTCCTTTAAGGTATAGTGGTGAGCAAGGTCACAGCTCGTTTTTTGGGACCTGTTTCAGCTGGACCTATTTGAGCAGAGCCAGGTCTCTGAGGCATATGGATCAATTTAGGACATTATTGACTTAAATTGCTGTCGATGCTGCTAATAACCCGCTTCAGACATCTGTTTGTTCTTCTGGCTAAACAATAAATAAATGTCATAAATCTTTAGAAGGGCAAACACCAGCAAATATTGCATTAGGTCTGATGATAACTTTGATCATTACAAGGTTTATTTCAGGAGAAATGAACAATTGATGATTGTAATGAGAGCAGACACCCAGTCAGCAGCGATGCTGGGAGGGGGAGGTGGGGATGTGCATCAGGGGGCATTGTTTTGCAGAAACACTTTTCGTCAGGCCTTCCCAATTTTCAGGAGATGGATTTCTATTACCTCCAGTGTCAGAAGTGCTCTCTCATGTGCCTCCCACTACTTCATTACAGGAATGCTACATATTTCTTCTAAAAAACGAAGTTGCACAAAGACCGAGCGAAGGATGCATGGTGGTGGTGGGAGCCCAGCGGTGCCTTCAGGCTGTAATGCTGTGCCTTCAGACTGTACTCTGTCTCCTGTTCTAACTCGTGTGTGTGTGTGTGTGCTGGTGGATAACCAAGTTTTCAGTGTCATTACCGAGCAGCCTGCCACGGCTCCTCAGCACTCCATGGCGCTTGCAACTTCAAGGGATCAGTCGCTACAGGAGGTCCTTTGCCTTTTGACAGTGCTTGAGAAGACTTTAAGGTGTAATTATTCTGAACTGGCTCCTTCTGGTTCCTTATAACCTCTTTTGTGAGGCAACACAGGTCTTTTGAAAGCTTGCACTAGGAGAACTATTGTGGTATTTTTGTAGTGCTATTACAGTCTTAGGTGAAAGGAAGATGGGGTCTGAGGGGACCCACGCTGCTGAGTACCAAGGGCTTCCTCATCTGAAGCTTTTGCTTTACACTTCCACATACTGTAAGGAGAATTTATTTTTCTGCTGGAGAGTGCTCGGTCTGAAGCACTGTCAGAGCTCTCTGAAATGTGGTTGTTCACAAATCACTTCCCTGTGTAAGGGAATCTAAATCCCAATCACCAGCATGTTGCTTTACCTATATGCAAACTTGAGGCTACTTGTAATGTAAAGCGGAATCATGGACTCTCCTTCCTGGCGCCAACTGATCATTTTATTCAGTGCATTAGAATAAGGAAAAGGAAACCCTACACAAGATTATGGATAACTTAGGTGAAAATGATGTGTCGAGTACTCTGGCAGAGAAGTATTCTCTAAATATGCCTTTTTACTTACGTACCTCAAATTGCAATTGGCACCTCTTTGAGGAAGCAGGTTGTGTCTTAAAATATAAGTTGTTAAGGCACAATTGTGTCTTAAAATCTGTGTTTTCAGCAGTGGTACATGATGTGGGATGGGGTGGCGACATCTGTGCCTGTGTACCCTGGCTCTCCCCCAGCCATCCTGCTCAGTAGCAAACCCCTTAGGTAGGAGACGTTTTTCCCCCTCCAAACTATGCACATAGTGGATCATTATTTCAGAATTTTTGGGCAGGAAGGTTTGATCCTCACCACCTGCGGAGTTTGAGGAGCACTATCCATTGGAAGATCTCTTTGACTCCAGCTTTCAGCATTGAATAACGATACAGAAAACTGACAGACCAGTCTAAGAAATAGATTATTTCTTACATTTCTGCCTCTGATAGTAAAACAGAAGGTAAGTTCGTATCTTTTTCTGACTTAAACACTCAAACCCAACCTTTTTAAAGTTCCATTTGTTGTTCTTTTCTCCCTATTTCAGCCTTTTTAACCTAGAAGGTCTGAGGAAAGGCAAAGCCCTATTTATCCAACTCCTAAGAATCACGAGGCTGAAATAAAAAATTACTTATTTAAAAGGAAGGTTGCAAACTCTGGCAGCATTTTATTTGATTCTCTGAAAAAATGCTTTGTCTTTCCCATTGTATTGGTTTCAGTGATAAATGAGCACAGTGCTTATTTCAGTGCCTGCATGTGGGGCAGCTGCAGCCTGGGTGAAGGGGCAGAGGTGGGTGCTGGTGCTGTCTGCTCTGCTGTGCTACAGAGCACTGAGTGGCTCTTTGGATTTCTCCTTGTTAGTTTGTTTTTGGTTTTAGTCTGTTTCCTCATTTTCCGTAACTCCTTTTTCTTCACCTACTTTTAGGCTGTAGACAAGCTGTTAGAAAGCAGTTAGGATTCACTCTCAGAAATGGGACTTGTAAACTCATTGCAGCTGTGTTTGCAAAATGGAGCATGAAGAAAACCAGAATGCTATTTTTATGGTATAGCTGGTGAGCTAAAGGTTTGCACAGTGAGTCAGACCAGGAAGATTCTTGAAGAGCATTATGACTTTCTCCATGCAGTCCTTGGAGAAGTTGCTAAAGTAGACTAAAGTAAAATAATTACTTTACAAAAGCTTCTTTTCCATCGTCCTGTAATTCATGTCTCCAAAAACATTACTGATGCATGAAATCAGGCTAGAGCAGTTCTGATAAATGGGAGAGCTGAACTTCAGTGATGATAGTAAGCCTTTGCTTTGAGCAGAGTTTGATAAACAAGGGCATGCAATAACAGTATTTGCAGCTTATATTAATTTACGGGCTCGGCTACACACAGCCTTTTCTCAAACTGAGACACAAGAGACTGCAAAGGGTCTGGTTGGGATGCACCACCACATAAAAGTTTCTTACTCCAGACTATTTCCTGGCACTAATTGCAGAAGAATGAGCTGCTTGGTACTAAGACACGGAAAAGAACAATTTGTGATTCAGAACCAAAGCAAGCCTTTTCTTTTCTCTAAAACCACTTTAGAAGATGCTTGGTAACATGAAATTATGCCATGCTACCTTTTCTTATGTCTGTGAAAACATACTTTTAAAAGCTACATTTAGTAGATAAATTTTAAAGATTTGAATTTACCTTTCTGTACTGGAGAAGTTATTCCCTACATTGGAAATCCATCACTTTTGGCAAGTTCCCAGTGAAGTGATCTTAAAACAAGATCTCCCAATCATGGGAATAAGCCTAAATACCTAATTAGTCCATGGATGTCACTGCAGCTACTGTTGTTTTCAACCAAGCTGTAGCACCGTCACATGTAATGCTCTCATTTATAGCATCAAGGGAATTATTATAAATAGAGAATTCAGTATTAGTGTAGAACAGTGCCAAACCATCCAGACTTTTCAGTTTTCTCTAAAAAAAAAAAAAAAAAAAAGAAACAATTATAATATTACCATTGTTCATTGGAAGTGCATTGGAAGGATGTTTTTATGCTTAAAGTATCGAAAGACTCAAGTCTTGAATCACTGCATTTGCTCTCTTTTGGTATTTTGTAAATTATAAGCTCTTTCTCCCTTCCTTAGCCTTCTATATTTGCACCTGAAGGACTTAAGGTAAAGTCTTTAGCTTCAGTGGGATTTCTGACTTGAAATAGTAGCAAGAGAAAGATCTCCAGTTGCCTACATCGTGTCCATGAGCTATGAGCTTAAGATGAGCTTGAAGCCTACTTTCACACCCCTGGAAAGCTGTTTTGCAGCAGGAAGGTCACTTTTCTTGCCCTCCTTGTGCTCCATGTCTTGGATCCTGACCCAAGGTGCTTTGACCCTGTGCCAAGACCTTTCCCCTGCCCAGAGCAGTGCAGGATTAGCATACAGCATATCACCAGCACGAGATTTATTCTCTCCATGGCTAAAGGTCATCGATAGATCTCTACAGGCCTTTAAAGAGCACATAAAACATTCCCAAAGTGCTTTTGTTGATAGGTCAGCACCAATTGTAGTTTCGTGCAGTTTTACGATGACTCCTGCTTAGTCAAAATGTAGACTTGGCAATGCAAAAATGTGTGCAAAGACTGAAACTGCAAGTATTCTTCTCTGAAATGCCCTCAAATATAATGCTTTTTTTTTTTTTCTTTTCTGATTTTTGAGTTTCTTTTTAGTTGTGGCAGAGCACAGTCAGGCAGGTACTTCAGAGCAGTGTTGTATGGGAGGAATGCATCTTCCTGTCATGCCTCTGGGCACCTGCAGGGAGTGGAAATCTGGGAGCTGAGAACGGGGAGAGGCAGGGGGTGGGCAGGCAGTCTGTGAGGGGATGGAGAGCAGCTTCTGTGGGAAAGCAGGAGGGTTTGTGAGGTTTGTTGTGGCTGGCGAGCCTGCCCTGAGTTTCTGGTGGGAAGGAGGTGGCTCTTCTGAAGGCGAGCTGCTCTCTCATCTTCATTACCCATGTGTTTCCTGAGTAAGAGTTGTTGGAGTTGTTGATGGAGCAGATGGGAATGCCATGTGCCGCACTGTGTAGCGGTTGCACTTATATTTAATGCATTACAAAAAAAAAAAAAAAAAAAAATAGAAGTGAGAGGAAACATCTACATACTATAGCATTGGCTTTGCTTGTGGGTTTTTGTTGCTGGTCACCGTCAGTGGTTGCTGACTTACCTTCAGGAACTCTTGAGACCTCCTGCCCATGCTCATTTTGGCTGCTGACAGTAGAGCCCAACTTCTCAGCATCTCCCAGAACAATTGGCCAAGCTAGCAGCACAGTTCTTGCTGAGTTCCCAAGCTGCTTCAGGGTACTCAGGCCACATAAAACCGAATTCTTGAACCAGCATTAAGGACCAAGTATGAACAGCTGCAAATCTTTTCTCTCCCTCCTTCCAGGAGGAAGCAGTCCCTAAAGCAGAGAGACAGCCAGCACCAAGACTGGTTTTCAAGCAGACCTCCCAGCAATGGCCCCGCTGGCATTCTGCAGGCATGCAGGTCCTGGAAAGGTTTCTCAGTGCACGGATGCAACGTGGAGTGTGAGAGCTTCACCTCCCACGTGTGCTGTCAGGGCTGATCACGAGCCAAAGGGAGCTGGAGATGTTTGCCGACAGCCTGTGTTAATACAGAACTTTGGGCGTTATTTAATGTCCAGCACTTTCTTTATTCTTGGCTCTTTTGCCTTTGCTCTTGTATTGCTGAGCTGTTCAGCATCTCCATTTCATGCATGCTGTTGGGAGTGGGACATTTTAGCCCAAGTGTTGGGAAAATGCTTAAAGTTGAGAAGGAGCTATTTGGGGCAACCAGAGCTGTGCATCAGCATGCCCTCATCTCCTGTGCTCCTGTATCCTGATGTATTACTGTGCTGATGTGTCAATTTAATAGTTATAGTTCCTGAAGAAAACCAGATCTCAATAGGATCTGAAAAATGCTGCTGTATTTTTCAGGTCTGCATATTGTCTTGTCAGATTTGCTGTCCTTTATCATCTGCATATACCCACTGACAAAACACCTGAATTTTGTTATCCCTATCACCTAACCATAAATCCATTTACTAGTGGCAGCTGGGCTAAGTTGAGGAAAAAAAGGCTCCCATATGCTATGATACCTTAGATGAATTTTTTAGTGACCAGTATTGACTCCAGTTTGTCATGCTGCAAAGAAGGCTGTAATTTACTTGCTCTTATCCACTCCAAAGGTTTTCTAGCAAAGATGGATTTAATATTATTTAAGTGCCAGTGCTTAAAAGTGCTTGGATACCCAATAAATCATCAAAATGGCAGATAAACTTTTTAATTAAGAAAGCAACCAAGCAAATTCTCAGTATTGAAGGTCCGAAAACTCATTACATTTTGCGGATTGCATCTTCTCTCTGAATGTAATCAGAATGGGAGCATTTCATTGCTTTAGCCTCCCATAAGAAACATTGGGACAACAGCCCCTGATCCACATATTTCCTTCTCCTGAGTGATTTGCAAAGCCTTGCCCTTCTGAGTTCACAAGCTATGAGCATTTTAAAGGTGCTTGGTGAAGGTTTGAGTCCCAGGAGATGGAACTGAGATGCAAATAGTGTGTTATTTCCATTGTCAGGGAGGAAGAAGGTTGTCTACTCATCCCTGGGCTCACGGAGCACATCCCCCGGACACCCAGAGAAGGGCCCGGTGCTGAGAGGAGGTGATGTGCTGGGACCTGAAGGTGCTTTAAAGGGATATGGATGCACCAGTGATTGATTTCCAAAAGTTTCCTCTCAGCCCTGGCTCTGAGCAGCTGGCACAGCAGTAATTTAGTGCCCTGTTTGCAGCACGTCATAACTGCTGGCTTGGAGGGCAGCGGCGCGCTGCTACAAACCATTCACTCTGCGTTTAAGGGCATCGTAAAGGGGATGTTATTGCTTTCCCCTCTTCTTGATGACGCAGGCACTGGTCGATTAGGACTGCAGTCACTGTCATTTGTGACGCTGCTGGCAGCACGCTCGGAGGCTGGTGCTCCTGTATTAAAAATTCTGCTGGAAGGAGGGAATGCAGTCCTGTGGCCACGTGCTTTCCATCTCACTCTCAATGACAAGCAGCTCTGGCTGTCCAATCTGCTCAGTACCATGCAGGAAGCTGGATATATCTGATGTGATGCCCTGAAGGATGGAGAGGTCCAGCGTGCCCTTCCACAGGGCTGCACCACCCCTTGAGGACAGAGCTTTTGTTAGCATCCAGCCTCCCAGAACTGGTGACAGCTCCTGGTATTCAAGTGTCCAGGGAGCTGCGCGGGAAATTAATCTAGGCTAAATCTCCCTCCACACATGCAGAAAAAAGGAACCCAAAAAAAGTCTTAGGCTATTTTTAACTCCCTATAAAAAGTTAACCTAACTTTTCAATGCAGCTGCATAAACAGTTACTGGCAGGGGCTGGGGGCAGTGCGTGGGAATGGGGAGTGTGAGAGAGAAGGAACGCGGCCAGCACTGCTCTGGGTAGCAATGGGAAGAAGGCAAAAGTGCATAGATCCTCTTTATTCTGTATTATAGTGTTCAAGTAAGACTCCATGGCCTTTACAGCATTATCCTTCAGCCCGTTGGCGCTTCCTGAGCTGGTAACCATGACCAGGGCTGGGTGCTAGGAAACCTGTCCAGTACAGTTGTGCCATAGAATCACAGAACCATAGAATCATTAAGATTGGAAAAGACCTCTAAGATCACTAAATCCAGCTGTCAGCCAATCCCCACCTGCCCTCTAAGCCATGCCCCTCAGTGCCACATCTCCACATTTCTTGAGAACCTCCAGGGATGGTAACTCTACCCTGTTTCCATGTTTCCCATCACAATTTAGTTAATGACTGATCCAGATCCTTCATTAGCTGCTGTCATCATTGTGATGACAAGAGGAGAAGTTTTTTAATCTCTCATTAAGGTTACTTTCTTTTAATCCACCCATTTAAGGAGGTTTTAATCTGCCACTATCATCTCCTGGAAGCTGTCAATACTGCATTAGCAAATGTTGCTAGTAATACTCTGTAATGCAGTTGGGTTGCAATAAGATGATTACACCTGTCCGATAGTGTTTGATCGTCCATAGATTGTTTTCAGGGAAAAGTATGCAGCCTGTTAAATGGAGTTTCCTAAAAAATGACTTAAAAATAAAGCATTTTGAACCTGAATATTTTAGAAGAGTCAAATGCTATTGTACTTCAAGCTTCCTCTGGGAATTTTCTGCCATTCCACACTGTGCAGATATTTGACTGCTTTGATTTAATTACAGAAGGTTTATGATATTTACTCAAGCATTGTCCCATTTTTAATTGTTGCTTGGCAAACACTGTAATGCCTAAAAAGACGTGCTAACAGCTGTGCGCTGTGAAGCAGTGGTAAATAAGCCGAGCTGTTGGGTTTGGCTGCTGCTACAGTGGGTGTTGGCGTGGTTTGAAAGAAATTTGTCATCCTTCCTTTTGTAGTAGAGGAAGATGAGGATGGTTCAAGAGCTGTCAGTCAACTTCTGCTTCATTGGTGGGATATTATTTCCTCCGTTCTGGGCAAATAAAAGGTACATCAGCGCATCAAGTACAGTCAGTGAGGTTATTGAGGTCACATGCCCTTTCTTCTTTCTAGCTCTTAAGAACAGAATGGAAAGATATAGGTGAAAGCATTATTTTCTCTCGCTGTCCCAACATTGTCCCGACAGATATCCATGACTAGGGTGTGTACAAAATACACGTAAAGCTAAGCTCTGTATCAATTAATCCTGTGTCTGCTTTTTCTCTTGATGATAAAATACATGCTCTAAAGACTTGGACATCAGCATCTAGAAAACATCTGTCCCATTCTCCCTGTGTTAGTACTGAGTGTTACTGAGCCCATTCGACCTTCCAACACTACTGAGCACAGATCTGCTCATCTGTACGTATTGTGTAAGTGCTTTTGAGATTGAGATTGAGATTTAGGAAGACTAGGGAGAATGTGGCTCCCCTGCTAAGTGACGGGGGTATTCTGGTAACGGGGGATGCTGAGAAGGCGGAGATACTGAATGCCTTCTTTGCTTCTGTCTTCAGTGAAAAAGCTCCC
>JAOWBP010003659.1:4012770-4032750 GCA_028571105.1 Tragopan temminckii | reverse complement strand
CAGGGGGGTTGGACTCGATGATCTCTGAGGTCCCTTCCAACCCCTACAATTCTGTGATTCTGTGATTCTGTGATTGTGGAGTATGGCCATGGCTTCCTCTTTCCGTTTGGAAGCTTGTGAAATGGTTGAAAGGTTTTCTGAACATCCTAGAGTTGCCATATGGATGTGCAGTCTGAAGGCAGGAAGGACCTAAGGGTAAAACCGGTGGATGTGGTTCAGCTCTGCACCATACCAACTGGGTAGATAAATCAGTGAAAGATTAGAGCCCCAAATCCATTAAAGCCTGCAAGATTTTCTTTCACTTCACAGGACTTAAGATTATACCCTGAGTAACTTTTTGGCCATATCATTCTTCTCTATTAATAAATTTAGAGTGATTCTGTACTGCAAATGAACGTGCCAGGAATGGGTTTGAGTTATGCTGGGCTTGGCTAAAAAGGTTTGAAGATACACAATGGGTTTGCAGCCCAGCTCACACCAGCACCTGTGTGGGATATGTGAGGTTTTTCTTTTCAAAGCATTGTTTGTTTGGTTAATAAATGAGTGAAAGCAGCCAAAAATGCTGATGCTTTTCAAGGAACCCTGGTGGGTTACAGCCTGCCTGTCCCCCAGCCCTGAGATGGTTTGGGAAGTGGGAGCTTTGGAAGAAGGGTTCTTACTTTTCCAACTTATTTTGGAAATGTAGTCTTTTCTCTGTGTTCACTGTGTGTGCTCGGTGCCGAAAGATGAATGATAATGTTATGAAAATGTGTTTTAAAATAGTCCTTATTTGCTTTTAGTCTGATAAAGTGTTACCAGCTTCATTCCCTAGTCTCAGTTTATCCTTGGGCGGCGTAGGAGTGGAAGTCAGTTGGGAAATAGGTATCCCATTCCATGTTGCTTCTTTTTTCTGTGTGGTAGTTAATTCACTGCGATGGACTTGTACAGGTGAATAGCACACAGTCTGAATCCAGCACCTTTCAAAGTGGAGCAATGTAAATGTCAGTTAGTTACTATAGTAAGTCTTCTTGTAAAGCAGCACTGCAGCCCTCCAGTGCACTCCAAACCAAAACCTGACACGGAACTGGGTGAGCCCTTCTGAACTGAAGCACCTGCGGCTGTTGGAGTAGCGCTTTTCTGCAGACATTTGGCAACCCTGGTTTTGGTTAATGAGTTAAGTAAAACACAGGCAGCTGTTATTTTACTGAGTAAGGTAAGGAATACAAACACTATGGATCCATACACATTTCCTAACATCCTTCACTAGTATTACTTCTGACTGAGTGGAAAAGATCATGACATTTTCCTGTGTTTGAAACTCACCTTTGGGCAAAACTAAGGCTCTGCTCAATGTCCTTCTGTCCCTAGTCCTGGAGTCCCCAGCACTTTAACACTGGGCAGCAGTAGCCCTGGGATCTCTGGCCATCTCTACATGCTGACCTCATCCATCCAGAATGGGGCTGCTTACAAGGCAGTGCTTGCCTTGCTCAGCATTCCCGAGCGTTTTGAGTTTGGCATCTTGGACACGGATAAGGAGATGAAGAGTCAGCCTCCCTGAGCCCTTGGGAGGAGAACAGCCTGTCTAGAAGACCTTTAGTTAGATAGATTTTGTTTTAATGTGGAGCTCCTACAACTTATTTTTGAACAATTATTGATCAAGATCTGTGTAGTATTTCTCCAGCAGTAGATACATTAACCTTTATTAACCACTGTACAGACTGTGACTACTTAAAGGCTAGCATGATCATTAAGACCACATCTTGGTCTGTGTTCCCTCCTACTCCAAGTCCATTAACTTTTATGATAATGGTGAAGTAAAGTAGTAATTCGTTTTCCCTCAGCATGGAAAAACATTATGTGAAAGCACTGCTGTACTCAACCTTCTACATCCAAGGGGCTACCAGACATTTGTACTCATGAATAACACTGCCTTTAGTTTAGCAAAAGTGCTGTAGTGACTACAGCTTGCTACCGACCACTAATTTCATATTCTGAGGTGCACATGCTGAATGGAATAGCAGAGATACCTCAAGCTGGGAAAAAAGCATGTCTGGATTTTACTCACTCTGCCCAGAGCTATACCTGTGCTATAATTCTCAATTGCAACACCAAGCAAGGGGTCTCAGGGTACATTCGTCTTTCCTTCTTATATTTATATGCTACCAAGTTTCATTCTGGACACTTTTAAAATGTTCGTGCCCTGGATAGGAAGGGTGCAATTTTTTTGCTGTAGGCAAAGTTGCATTGCGAACGTCTTGCTCATCATCCATGGGTTGTTTTTTTGGAACCTATTCTGAGTGGCATCCAAAGCTGCTTGCAATGTGTTTGCAGTTAATCATTTCAGGATAATTGCTGAGTGCCTTTTGGTTTGTGTCTATTTTTCAACAACAGCATTTTTCATCATTTCTTCTTACTAGAGTTTCCAAACCTGTGTGAAGTTGGCATTGTAAACAGCAGTGATGTGCGTAGGGGGGAAAGTATATTTCGATACATGGTGAGGCTGTGTGGGCAGGCAGTGGAAGAGGTTGGGAGCTTGCTGCAGGCTTCTGCTCACATCACTATTTCTGCCTGCAACATGTATGGTTTGAGCTGGTTACATCCCATTGTGATTTGTGCACCTGCAGTTTTGTTTTTTGATACGTGTAGGTCTACATGTGTCTATATACCTGAATGTGTATAGGCTGTAAGATAAGACCATGCATTTTTTCTCTTCCAATCACAACTCCCACCTGCCTGAAGGTTCTGTCCGTATTAGATGGATGTCTCAGTGGTCTGAGCACTTTCTGACTTTTGAGTCAACCTTTTCATTTCCCAAGGAAAGATTTTATTCTGGTCTTTAAACTTTCATTTACACATGCTGATCTTTGAACATTTCTTAGTAACAGAAGTGCCCTGAGACACTGAGGAAGGAACTGCAGTCCAACAGGCTTGCAGAGAAGATTATCCAACATATTTGGTTAAAACCACGTTTCCCATTAAGTTTAGTTACTAATTGCTGTTTTCACTGATTTCTGTGCTTGTTTTGAATAGCTGCTTGAAACAGCTCCACAGAAGCAAATTTGTTTTCATAATTCAAAACATAACACACCCAATTATTACATTGCATGAATGAAGTATATTTAAAACACATTAAATCATCAGAATATAGACCAGAATTTCTTAATGAGTAAACATACTAATTAATCCACCATTTCCATAAAATTATTTTATAAGTATGCCAGGTTCCTATGCTGTAACATTTATTGGTGTGATTATTATGCCAGTTTAAAATGAGTAAATCATAGCAAGTTGTTATAATTTAATTTTAATTAAATATGACTACATAATAGCTTTTTAATGAGGAAATGTGCTCCAGGGCTGTGTCTTGGCCCTTGTGTCTTCTCTGCTAGTGACTGTCCTGTGTGCACATATGGGATGGGTTCTCCAACCTTAGGGATACTAAGATGTCTTTTAGTTGCTCTGGGGGTGCTGAAGCAGGGACTCACGGAGTATCCTTCCAAACTAAGTTATTTAATTAAATGTATTCCATGAAATAAAATGAACAAAAAGGTATTTCAGGTTGGTTTCAGTGTGTGCATACAGTGGCCAACTTGTTTTCTCTTTCTAAAATATAGTTATCCAAATATACAAATCCAAAAGAAAATGTGCTAAAATGCAAGCACAATTGGTTATCATTTTGCAAGTGTGCTTTTGCCCTATATTTGCAGTGATTTAAATGGTGTATGGTGAGAAAACAGACCAAGGCAATGAGGGTGCAAGACCGAAGAGATATAGGGCTGATCCCAGAAATGCTGCTGCTAAGGGGAGAATGAACTTTCTCTGTGTTTTTGGCCCATTATGGCTGAAATCATGCCTTCTTAGTAGGGCAGCTTTCTGTGCCTACACACAGATTTGTGTGCTTATTTTGGTGGCTTGCATAAATTGTCAGCACTTTGTTTAGTGCCTTTTAAAACTCCTGGGATGGCTCATTTTGGGCTGACAGGCTCGATATTTTTAGCAGCGTGTGGACTGCCAGCTGCATGCAGAGCAGGCTGCTGGCAGCAGTGCATAGCAGAGCCAGAGCCCATCCTGACTTCTAGACCCCAGAGTGATTTTGATGATTTTATGCTGCTAACGTATTAGCTGTAAAATGAGACCAGTGAGATATGGCGAACTGGGGAGCTCGTGATCTGATACAACAGATAACATTGGGTATGAGCGAGTGCCTGCCCTTACTTAGATATTCTGCTGTTCATTTTAGCGAATTCCTTATTTCCAAGAGCATCTGAAGGCCAGCATTTGGTTTTCCAGCTCTGTCCGCCTGCATGTGACCAATTCAGACCATGATACAACAGCACCATGAAAATAGGAACAACCTTATACTCCTGTTTAGTTCTTCTCCAGCGCCGCTGCTTCACCAGACCCTTGTTTTCATGAATGCTGTCACTCCAGGCTTCAGCATTCCTGGTCCTTCCCATCAGGCAGTTCATTAATTGCACAGATCCCTCTGTGCTACCCAAATAGAGGTGACTGAATTTAGCTGAGCCTCTCAATGCACCTACAGACAGGTAAAACCTCATCTTGTTGTCATCATTTGTAGAGATTACTTTTTAATTAGTTTTTATAATTAGACTGAGCATATTCTTGAACTGACAAAGAGTTTTAAAATGTTTGTCACCTCGAGGGACTGCTTTCAGATAGCACAAATAAATGTGGTTATACAACAAGCATGCTTTTGAAATAGGATAGTTTTGTTTTGGTTCAGCGCCTGCAGGCGGCTTGGGAAGATAAAGCCCACATGGAATGGTTTTGATGTCCTGTCCACGCTCAGAGCTGTTCCCAGATTGGAAGGTGTTTGCAGTAGTTTCAAAACCAAACAAATCCAAAAAGTTCCACTGGGATTTTTTTTCATACTATCAATGAGGTTTTACTACTTATGAATATCTGTCCACTCTTTTTGATGCGTGTATAATGAAAATGAAGTCATAGAATCATAGAAGCACAGAATGGCCCAGGTTGGAAGGGACCTCAAGAATCGTGAATCTCCAACCCCTCTGCCACATGCAGGGCCACCAACCTCCCCATTTAATACTAGACCAGGCCGCCCAGGGCCCCATCCAACCTGGCCTTGAACACCTCCAGGGACGGGGCATCCACAATCTCTGGTAAGCTGTTCCAGCACCTCTCCACTCTAATAGCAAAGAATTTCCCCCTGACATCCAACCTAAATCTTCCCTCCCTCAACTTCAAACCATTTCCCTTTGTCTAGACAAATTCATTACAGTAACAGTAGTTGTAGTATACTATAGTGAACAAACTATGGCCAAGGAAGCCAGCAATGACAGAAAAATCAGTGTAACAAAAGAAGGACTCCTCAAAAAATTGCTTCCGTATTTACCAAGCTTTAGATGCACAATAACCCTTTGTTCTCATATTTCCCAACCTCTTTCCATTGCATGCTTTGGAACAGTGCACTTTTAGTTTTGTTACGCTGTTTCATGAAGAACGATTGCTAAAATCACCCGAGATGGATATTGGGAAATAAATTCAGCTTTAGCAGCGTGTGGTTATCCGCATCCCTGATGATGCTTCAGAGATCTTATTTATAATGTTTAGTATGTTATCGTGTAAAATCACCCTGGAGTTCCATGGAACAGGAAAGCAAACCTTGTATAATCCCTTCCACTGTGCTGATTACCAAAACATAATCCACAGGAAAGCCTACAGCAGTCGCATCGCGGGCATCCGTGTTCCTTTCTCTATCTTACATATCTCAGAGCGGGAGCAATCTGTCTTTTATGCTGTAAAGTAGATGGATGAATGAGGAAAGCCAAATAAATCCTTATTTTACTTAATACCAGCTGAAAAACCCCTCTGAGTCCTCTCTCCCCCTCCACAGCACAGGTTGCAGACGTGACTTGGGACAGGTTTCTCATCCGTGTGTTTTGTGCAGCGCTCTTGGGATCAGGAATCCCTCACATTCCTGAAGGCAAAGGCTCTGCTCTGTCTGCACCCAAACGGAAGTGACACATTCTCTAGGAAAACTACTGCATGGGATTTCCCATCTTCTCAGAATTTTACTTTGGAAGTTATTTTGTGTGGTGCTACTTACTTTTGTAAAAGGCAACCTTGTGTCTTTGTGGAGGTGCTTTCTTGTTTATTTCCAATGAAGAAGATGGGTAAGATATTTCCTATCCAGTGAAAGTGAATGTTTTTGAAGTGAAAAAAAATTGCAACAGGAGCACCGATATGTGTGTTTTTGGGCAAATATCTCCTTGGTGCCATTCACTTAAGTGCTGTGGACAGGCATGGATGAGTCAGTGCCTCAATCAAAGGCTGGCTTTCAAATGGAAAGGCAGCTTTATGGGGTAATGTTTCCAGTATTACTCTGCCAAGTGACGTTATCGACCACACTGTTAGAGAAAAAAAAGGAAATATGGAGATTTTGGGATGGAAGAATCATGTGAGAAAAGTCCCCTTTCCTTTTGATATAGAGGCAATTTCTGCCTGTCGCTCCCTGCTTCTGCTAAATGCAATGTTTATGCTTTCCCAAATGAAAACAGGCATAACTCAAAGGGAGGGGGCTGGAGAATGCTGTATTAGAAGGTGTTGGGGTGGGGGGCGGGGGGCAGGGGAACATCTCTATTTCCATTATTCAATATTTTCTTTGCTCATTAAATGCTTTGTAAACTCACATCTCCAAACTTCTCAACGGGCGTACTGAAATTAATTGGTTGCCTCTCAGAATAAAGATAGCGCTCATACATCATGAATTTGACAGCTGTGCTCCCAAACGTAAAGCAAACACAGAAGCAATTTTGTTTTACTTCACCAAGCGGGCTCTGAAAATATGAAATAGAGGGCAGGTATCAGAAATACCAGCAGCACTGGGCTGCTGTCGGGTTGCCTTTCCCTAAACGTGTCAGTGAGCAACCTTGTCATTCACACACTGGCTCTTAGCATCATCAGCCCTGCAGAGGAGCTGGGTGCTTAGCTCCTTACTGCAAAGCTCCTTGTTCTCTCTCGTCAGCCTGCAGCCTGTACGCTGGGGCTGGTTTGCCTTTGGTTTGATTTGGTTAGCTCTTGGGTTGTTTTCAGTCTGATGAATGCAGAAATAGAATTCCTTAAGCGAAATGCCCAGCATGCCCATGCAGAGGGGAAGGTCTGGGGTTGGGTGTCCCCATTTTGATGGGACATCGCATCCATTAGGTGGCACTGCCATGAGTATGGCATCTGCCTTCTGCTGTCCAGGTCACACTGTACTTCATGTAGTCAGAGAACTGTGAAAGAAAATGGATGCCTAACTCGGTGCTTTTCTTATGGTTCTGGAACGGAAGAAAAGGCTGAGAGCTGAGAGGGCAAATGTGTGGTAAGTGGGATGGTTGGGTGGTGAAGTCTCCTCCAGAGGTATGCTGAGGGTTCTAGTGTTCCACCTTGGGCTTGGCCTTGTGGACAGCTAAGCTCTCAAGTTCCAAAGCGCCCCAAGTGTCTTTTGGAGGCGCTTTTAAGCCTTGGCATTATTAGTAACCTAAGGTGCAGGTGATGATGTCTGGAAACTGAGGGAGAGGTAAAGGGCATTAAGTAGGCAGGAGAAAGGACTTAACCAACAAGAAAAGAAGTAAACTAAGAGAAGCACAGCTGCAGATGGTTTGCTCTGAATGATAAATCCCTTTTCCTCAAAGGGCTGTGATTCTTAAGGATCTCACAGTGCATTTTTTAAAGGAATATGGCCTTGATCTTAATATGCAATTTCCAGAGGTTAATAATACCTGGGAAATTGTTTGCTAGATGGTTCTTAAGTGGAATGATTGTGTTCTTCCTAAATCACGGTGCTTAATTAACTGATGAGATACAAGGCGTTACTCTTGCCTCGGGGTCATGGAAGCTGGCAGGTGTGCTCCCAGAGAAGAGAAAAGACCTGTCTTGTTGGCTGCAGGAAGAATGGCACTGAATGCTTCCCACATATTGTTTCTTTTCTTTTTTTTTTTTTTTTTTTTCTTAAATAAGCCTCTCTCTTGTTACTTCTGGCAGTGCCTTCTATTTTCTAGGGGTGATTCCTCTTGTGCTTACATTAACAAATTAATTAGAGAGGAGAACTGAAAGACCCAGTGATGCAGCTTGTCGTAATTATGCCGGGGAGCTTAAAACATGCAAAACTCCCCAAATTAATTGCAAAGCTATTTCATATATGAGTAGCCAGAATTAATCACTAACCTAATAATTCCCTTTCCTACATTATTTCTTTGTTAAAAATGAGTAAATTTAATTGGATAATGAGGTGCCAGTGCAACTCATGAATTGTACATTACCCAAGCTAATGGAGGGACAGAAGCTTACGCAAGGAGCATTACAGATGCTGTTACAAATGCCTCCACAGTGAACATTTTATTCTGATAAATTCTTAATTTATTTCCAGATGGCATCTGAATTTCTAGCACATTTACTGTTTGCTGTCAGTCCACAACGTACTGTTTGGGTTTTGTGGGCTGTGGGAATGAGGCTCAGCCCCTCGGGCATGGCCTGTTCCCCAGCTCCTGGCTTTGTGTCCCTTCTCTGGCAGCAATGGGTGCATGAAGGTTGCTGGATTAGCAGACTGGCACCAGATACCGAGGTTAGAAGAAGATGGGAATACTTCTTCATTCTGGAAGAAAGGAGGGCTCTGGCTTCAAAAGCGTGGAGTACTTTTCTCATGGGATTATCAGAAAAAAATACACGAGATTCTTCTTGAAATACACTAGACAGATATCTCACTTTTAAAGAGCCCACTTTTCTCATAGAATGAATCTGGTTTTATGAAAGGATGGCAATTTAAAAACTGCGGAGCCATTCTCATCTACTTGTCCTGGCCTCACCTCCCCTCCTAACTCCTGGTTACAGTAATTGCGCTCCTTGAAGCTAATTAGAAATGAATAAGCTAAGTGGATAATTATTTCCCCATATCAAGGTGCGTGTAGGTTAAATGGGTGACAGCACTCTGCAAGGAAATGCCTTGCATATCTGATAATTGAAGAAGGAAATCAACTCTCTTAATACATTTCCAGGTGGCTCGGTCTGATTTCCAACCCCTCAATATTAAGTCATTTTTATAAAAGAATAGCCAAAATATTTAGGATGCAGAAGTGGTCTGTGAGATTTAGGAAGAGGGATCTCATGGACTTTATTCAGATCTGCAGGGTTAAAGGCATTCATACAGTTTTAAAAGCAAACATCATGATCTTGTACCCAATACCTATTTGTCTTGGTTTGGATACCCTCAGCAAGCATTTAAAATAGGTGTTTGTATAACTACTGTCTTCAAGCAACACATACTCTTCTTTTTTGCTTTCAAAGAAGGACAAGGAGCATGGTAAGGAAACCTAGTTGGCTTTTGTGTTCTGATGGAGTTAGTTATCAGGTCTTAATCCAAGCAGCTAGGTCACTGGAATGTTGTTGGGATAGCTCTTCAAAACTTCTGAATGACTAATCTCAAAATGGATTTTCTAGGTTGCTTTTGGCTTTCTGAGAGATCGCAGTTACAGGAACCATTCATGCTGATGTCAAACAGAACAGAAATGCAAGGTGCTGACTTTTGATGCGCTCCAAGATATTATTTTCTTCCCGTGTGCTGTTTATTCACACCCTCAGTGATTCAGTCCTTGTAGCCCACGTCCTCCTTGTGAGAGCTTCCTGTGCTCGTTACGCTTTATGCTCTGTGACGCTGGGTCTGGGTGTGACACAGGGGACATTTAGCTATGGGACATCGCATCCTGCATCCCTTCAGCTGTCAGCAAAGATCTGCACAATGCAGACAACCAATTTCTGCCGTTCAATTGTGCAAGATAGTTGCAACTGAAGTGTAACACATTTTGTTATTTGATATGATATCTGAGCCTCCGCTTTAGAGGCTCATCGCATCTGGATGCCTTACATATTATCCTGAAATCACCCAGATCAAGGTAAAACCAAATAAATGATGTACAGAAGCAGCATTTGTGAGGACTGCAGGGCTGATGGAGCAAATGAAGTGCCTGCAGAGCTAACAAACCATCTGCTACCTGCTGGCATTGCTTGAGGCTGGCCCCTGCCACCAGGATTATTGATTAAACCACTTCTTTAGCAGCTTCCTTGGTGACTTTTCTCTTGGACTCTTGACTCTCTTCACATCATCTCCAATTCTAATCAGAAACAGAGTAGTGTTAATTAAATATTTCCTTAGTGTGCAATTAAATATTTGACCAATGCCCACAAGTAGCCTGCTATGATATAACATGCCTTTACTCAACCCAGTGTCACTCTCAACAGTGCTGTATCTCAGCTGTAAATCTTCCAGTGTTTGGAACCTTATATTTAACGTGTGCGTGGAAATGATCTGTATTTTGCAAGGTCAGTGAGTACAGACCAATATAACTCTGACTGGAATCAGCCAGTGATACTGGATGGAAAGCAGGCTGGAGGGGAGCCTGGATCCTTTGTGTTGATGATAGCAACATCAGTTGCAAAATCCAGATGCAAGTTCTCACTCCAATAGCATTACTAGATGTTTTTGATATGAAGATTAATAGATAAAAGAGAACAGGAATGGGGAAGCTGACTCAGTGTTGCTTCTCAGCCTCTCGGGTATCTCTGTCCATCCGGGGGGATCTGTGATGGCTCCTGTGCTGCTGCTCTGCAGCAATCATGAGCTTTGGCTTTTTTGAGGTCTGCAGCGCTCAGTGCTCATAACAGTGCTGGTCTCCCAAAACCCGATCCCTCCCCATTTATTACTTCCAAACCTCACCACGTCACCTGTTTACCGCTAGTTTTATGTTTTTCTTGCTCTTTTTTTTTTTATGTTTAATAAAAAAATATTAAAAAAGGGAAGTTTTATTGCTTACATACGTTAACTATATTATATATTTTATATGCAACCCAAGACAATTCCTCTTCACTCAGTGTGGCCCAAGCAAGCCAAAAGGTTGAGCACCCACGCCTTACATTTTGCGCAATTTGGCTTTCCATTTTTTTAATGTCGTAATAAGATTGTTGAATTATAAAAACTTTTGCACTCTTCAGTAGTAGTACCAGGTCGCCTGTTTTTTGATTCATTTCATTAATTTTTGCTTTTATTGCTCCTCACTGCTCTGTTGATACCGTATATTGCTTTCCTGTTATTAGTTTTACAGAAAAAACAATGGGGATTTTACAAAGACTAAAATAGACCAAAGGAACAAGAAAAGTAGAAATTAAATCACTAAAGATCTGTGATATAGTACTGTGTGTGAAGCTTTTACAAGCTTTAGGAAAGTGGATTTGTTGAGTAGAAGGCTGAGCCCCGTACATGCCTTGTCAGAGTGAGGGGGTGTGGGCATTGCCTCGTGTTAGACACTTGAGAATCCACACGTAACATTGATAAGAATGACCCAAATGTAAGAGGAGCTGTAACTCGGAGCAAATGGGATCAAATAGGAATATTTGAGGGTTCTCTTCTGAAATAGAGCATGGGAACCCCATTCCAAGCCAACTCTGAGAACAGTGCTTTAAGGAAACAAGGAGAACTTGTGAAATGGAAGTGCACCAGGTTAGCAGTCTTACTCTGTCTGATGGATTGAACTGTCTCATGTTATAGGTGGGATTTACAACAAGATATGCTGCACAAATCAAGGAGTCTTTTGCTTGTTCAGGGTATATTTTCTAGTAAGACATGGAGATCAGCCCTGCATTCCTGCATCCCCATGTGAATTCCCTAACCATTGCTGCTTTCTCTTTCAAACTTCAGCAAGTTGCAACTTCCTTATGAATAAATGAGCTCTTGCAAACAGCTGTAGGGCTGAGTAACAACAAGCACTTGCTTCCAATCTTGCTGAAAGATGATATGGGTAAGAAAATAAAGAGCCAAATCTAGAAAAATAGTTGGACTTTAGAGAAGCATTTGAGGATGGATGGAGAGAATCTTCTTAAAAAAGTCTAACTAGTTTGATTTTAATTATGTGATTTCCTACTGGAGTTCTCTTAACAGCAGCTAAAAATCCTAAGGTGATAGAAATTACTGAATAAATTTGTGATAAGAAGTATTCCTGGTGCGTGTGAAATGTAAGAGGTAGGTACTTTGTTAAGCTACTGAATCTGTAGGAGAGGTTGGAAGGGCTAAAAAAAATTATAAAAATTAATGGTTTTGTTATGAAAAGTGTGATCAGCATTTTCATTTCCCAGATCTAATAAAAAATATTGACAAAAGCCAGAGTACATCCTGTCAATTAGAAATGAATGTTCATTTAATATTTGCCTTTTAGAACAGCACACTGGAAGCTTATCCGTTTGCAAGGTAAATTTGTTACACAAAACGAATTGTCTGCAATAGAAAGAACATTATCCTGAAAAAAAAAAATAAAAGAAAATCCATAATCCATAGTAATCAGCTGCTGCTTTAATGTCTTTTGATGCTGTTCATTTGTCATAAAATTACCTACAGAGCACATCATGGATTTCCTTCTGTTGCTGAGGTTTTTGCACACTGTATTTCAGATGTAAAACTATGGTTGTTCCCTTAAATCCATATGGTCCCCAGTTTCCATAGGTTGTTTTGCCATTTTTGTCTTAGCAGCCCAAGCAAGATGCCAAGCTGTTGGCATGAAATGTCTCCTGTAAATGCTGGTTGGCGTTAGGATCGCATTTTGTAGCATTAGTTGCATGGTAGCCACCACCCTATCTTCTGATGTAGTTTCCAGCTATAGAAATTTTTTCATCTCTGGCATCGTTTATGTTGGTGCAGGGTCATTGTAGGTGATGTAGGAGATACCATGCAACTTCAGCATTCTGGAAGTTTGGCCTTGAAAAATTCAGACTATTAAACTATGGCCAAATCAATACTGCTTTCTTCTCCATAAACTTCCATGCCAGGCTGCAGACCCCACCATATTTTTATGCTGAATTTAGCCAGAAATGCAGCAGCCTTCAATGAATCTCTTGCTTTACGTATTCAAGGTCCTATACTTGTAAAGACATCTGTCAGCTGGCAGGAAGGTTTTGCTTTATTTTGGTTGTGAATGGCATTTGAAGTGGTGATGTCTTACGGAACTGTGAAAGAAAGGCAGGATGATCCTCTGGACTGAATCTAAGACCCCTAAGCTCTTTTCCTGGCTCTGTGCTGTGTGCTCACTGTGGCAAAGCCTCTCCTTTGCAACTTGTTTGGTTTTGATAAAGATGAGTTAATTTGTCAGTGGTTGCTCAGCACTTCAGTGACTTTAATTTCCATGCTTCCTAGCTTTAGTAAAATGTGGGTTTATATTAATAGCATTAAATTTGTCTCTGTAAGTCCTGCCATCCTCTCGTTTTCCAAAACTGCATCTGATTACTGATGAAGGACAATAAGTGAATACACCAAGCTGGAAGAATACCTCATACCATTTTTTCTAGGTTTCTGGAAGAAGTGTTTCCACCTCTCTCCTCTTCATAGTATTCAAAATGTGTATGTGTATGTGTGTGTGTGTCTGTCTGTCTGTGTGATAGCCACAGGCACATCTGTGAGGTTGGAGTAATTGGGAAGTCTGGCAATACAGGATGGGGCAAAAAGGCTTGCTAGCACTGCATCGAGGCACATGCATAATATCCCAGATATTAAGTGGCCAACAACATCTCTGTATTACGAATGCAAATTTGGGGTATGAAAATGCAATTTCAGTGAGAGACAGGGAAAGTTATTGTTTCTTTTATGTAGGCCCTAGCACATATGGGAGACCTTGTTCCCAAGGTAGTAACCACTTCTGATCCAGCCTCAAATATTTCCCAACCATTTTCACCGTGGGGCATCCTTCTTTCTTCCAGATGAAATTGTCTTATTTTTCAGATATCAGACTTCTAAGCCTGTGCAGGACTGCACCTCTGGATTTCAAAGTTTACAGCTGTAGTTTGGGCAGACTTTTGGAAAGAGGTCAGGGAATGTCTCAGAGAGGAAACCCACCTCTTGGGGTTGTCAGGTCCTTGAGATTAACTGTGCCAAGATGTTTAGAGTATATCATTTCTCCAGTGAGGGATGACGGATGATTTTTTTATTAACTTCTGGGAGTCCTGTTGGCTAAACTATTCCTAAATAAATGGAGGCAGTGACCTGGCATGATGGAGAGCAGAGCAATTTTAACACAGGGAAAAGCTATGAAGTCTGTTCTTCGTGTTTTCTGTCAGCTTGGTGCATTCACTGTCACCCCTCCAAAAATACTTAGGGAGGAATACTGGCATCTTTGTATTCAGTGCGTGCATCCAAATTCCATCTAGCTAGGTCACGAGCTCCACAGAATAGGTGGAAGTCTGTTTTTGCATATGCATTGGGGGTAACTTGTAGCTATTTGATTTGATCATCGATGGGAAAAGAGTAGCTTTTGTAAGTGGGGCAAAACCCTCATCCCCAGTTCCTCTGCTGTCTGATTTTGATGCTGTGGCTCTGCCACTGCATCATGTTCTGGAGGACGGGGTACTGTTTCCAGCTCTTCACTTGCTTTCCTGTGTGAGACTTGGAGGCAAAAACATGTGTGTTGGTCTGGGGAGTATCTTACATAGCTCCCATCTGTGTGCCAGGTGAGCGCAGGATGCTGGATGTCTGATGTGTTGGTTTTGGTGTTTGGAGGCATGGTTAAAGGGCACAGGGATTTTTACAATAGTGCTTTTTTGACAGGAGTTTCTGGTAGACAGAGCACTGAAACATGTAGGTGTGATACCTGCCATACCACAAACTCCCCATTTAATAAGATTTTGTACTGAGCAAATTTATGGAGCTTGATCACAGTTGCCCATATAATTACCTCAAAGAGAGAACTGAGTAAGTAAGGACTCTTTATTACAACCCAGAGAAAAGTACTGAGATGATTTTCTGTTCCCGAGGACCCTGCTAAGTGCTTCTATGCTTCATAGTAGCATAAAAATGTATAGTTGACGCCATTGTTAGCATTGCAGTAGGAGCTGGGGTAATGACAGCATGCTATGTAAATGGCAGTAGCAATTTATTCCTTGTGATAAGGGGGAAAAGCGAACCAGAAACAAAATAACAGGGGAAAGGCTAAAAACAACCTTTTGTGAGTAAGGGCCTTAAGTAGATTTGCTTATGGTAGGTGTAATGTTTCAGGCAGCTTTGTCCAGCAACTCTAATAACGCTTGTTGGGATTTCTGGCACCTGAGAGCCAACTTTTGGAAAGCTTCTCCAAAGGGAAAGAAAAGAAAATAAATAGCTTAACAGAATTGCTTTTGGAATAATTCACAAAATTAATCCTTCAAAAGCATGCTTTTATGTTCAACCACATGTTTAGATTTAAAAGTTAGAAGTGACCGTCTAAGCAAGAAAGCGATCCTCCCTTTACCTTCATCTTCAGATCCCTCTGTAAATGCATATTTTTTGATGCTACCCCTAGAGGTGGTTAATTACCAGCAGATGTCAAGGTTTTTTGCTATCTTCATTTGAAACCTATGCTAAATTTTAAATCTGGGGAAGGTATGATTGTGCTTGCCTGTGTGAGTCTCCCCAGCAGCAGTAGCTGGTGTAAACCAGGACAGAAATACTGGTGATAGCCTAATGCTTGCACTTCAGTAGTTGGTGGTGTTTTGCAGACCCCAGTCCAGGCACTCCAGAAGTGCTGAGCTGGCGTTGCAGTGCTCATTTCCACTACAAGCCAGTATATCATTATTGTACTGAGGGACATGGTTTAGTGGGAAATATTGCTAGTAGGTGGACGGTTAGACTGGATGATCTTGGAGGTCTTTTCCAACCGTGGTGATTCTATGATTCTGTGATTCTTATCGTTGCTTTTTATTGCTCATCCACAATCAAACAAGGAAGTCAGATGTCAGGGCAGCTTCCCGCAATGGAATAGGGAAAAGGAGAAGAAAACTCCTGCCAAAAGATGCTGTTATATACAACATCAGGTGGAGTTCTCTCTCTGACATTTCCACCTAAAACAAGAGGTTCACGTGTTTCTTATTGACATAATAAATCTTTTGGCAAGGAAAGATTTCCCTTGTGCACTGCAGCCCGAGTAGTTAGTTAGCTAACAGATTTGGTCACCATTCTGTTACCAGAAAATATAGATCAGCATCGTGTCAGAATGTTCTCAGCAGCTTTCAAAACCTGTAAATAATGGGATTTTGTTTGAGAAACTGTATTTGTAAACATGCTTCACACAAGGAATAGTTTTTTAACCCATACATTTTTTATAAACTGTAAGAGGTGCCCTGTTCTCTATGACACAGATAGGTGGCTTTGTATGGATAAAGAAACCTGTACCAGTGTGATCATTCATCACTAATGGGATCCGTGTAAAATGTCCTTCTGGTTTCTCCAGTGACAAAAGCTGATTATCCCCATTCTCTAATTGCATTGAGAAATCTCATGTGACCTTAGGAACCAGCATTACAAATTCCCATCTTCGTAGTGTGGATAAGTCTTCTAGCCTGTGAGGCTTTTCCCTTTCTGGTGCTGAGGGTAAGGCCATTGGATTTTCCACCAGGGAGAGCTGGTGTTACTGAGCTTTGTGGCAGCATATGAACAATGTCAATTTACACTTTCCTAAAGCTTTAAAAATGCATAACTCCACACTGGGATATTTACTTGGACCTCCTTCTTCAGAGCAGTTAGACTCCAAAATCACTGCAGAAAGTTGGTTTTCAGAATCTAGAATAAATAGAGCATCTTTGGAAAACTGTCTTAAATTTTCATGAATGTCAAACCTTTATTGGTTATTTCCAAACCAAGCATTCCTTAATGCTTTGATTTTCCAAGCTAGCAAAGGATTTTGTTGCCTTTTTCTGGGAGTTCCAAGAGCCTGGGGACCCTGTTTTAAAATCACACCCCACTTTGATGTGCTTTAATATTTAGCAGAAGAATGGAGGGACACAACTGGCATGAAAATTAATCTCTGGCATGGAAATGAGGTGGTGTCAGGTGAAGCTGGGTCTGGTAGCATTATCCAGCACGCAGTCAGTGATCCATCAGCATTTCCTTGCCAACTCCTAATTGTAGTGAATGAGCTGGTTTGCAGAGTTCAGGCTGGCTTCAGATAAAAGTAGTGTTTGAAATTAAGATGAATATGGAATAAATATGCAAATATGTTGCAACAGCTGGTGAGACCTTTGTGGGGACAGATTAATGATGCTCAGAAATTCTTTTGCTTCTGGAAACAGAGAGTTGGCAGACGGTCTTGTTTAACTCTGGAAAGTCTGTTCTCTGAAACAGGGTGTTTGGGTTTTTTCAACTGAACCTAGCACAGCGTCTGTCTAACAGAGCATAACATATTAGGAAAAGGATTTTGGAATGGGAAGTAAATATTGAACCGAACTGAATAGTGAATTAAGTAGGGGCTGTAGGAAGAGCTTTGCATCTGAGCCACAACAGGTTCTTGGTTAAATTCCCCTGGCTCAAGAAGGTGCCACCTTTGAAGTTTAATAATTATGTTTTGTTGAGCTTTCTTCTGCTCTGTTATGTAGCACTGATCCTGCTAATAAGATGCTGAGTTTAACCACATAGCCCCAAATGAAACTTTATAAAGTGGCCAAAATTCCCTGTATCACCTAAGGCCCCCAAAGATCTTCCCTCTCTGAAATAATTCATCTGATTCTTATTAACTCTGAGCTATGAAGGCATTAGAAAACAAGATGAAGAACATTTCTAATTTATCAGTAGATGCTCTGTCAAGTCATTAACAGTATTTCAGCATATTATTTCCTAGAAAACAGCATTTCAGAGTTAACTTGCTTCCTACAGCCGGAAACCCTCAGGAAAAGGCTTGTAAATCCATTTAATAACCAATATTCAGGTTGGATAGTAGGAAAAATGTCTTCTCCGAAAGGGTGGTGAGACATTGGAATGGGCTGCCCAGGGAGGTGCTGGAGTCCCTGTTCCTGGAGGTGTTAAACCAATGTGAAGATGTGGCACAGAGGGACATGGCTTAGTGGGCATAGTTGAGAAGGGTTGATGGTTGGAGGTTGATGATCTTACTGATCTTTCCTTACTTTTATGACTCTGAATATTTTGAAGGTCCCATTTGCCTGTCTGTGTCCTCATGCATGTGGTTTCGTTGTTTAAAGAGAGGAGTGGAAACTCTTTGAGGTGTTTTACCATTGGCTTTCCGGGAAAGCCATCGCAAGCCAGCTCATCGGCAGATCTTGGAAGGTTTTGATTTTGGAAGATTGCTTGATAAATTATTTATGCTTTCTGAGCATGAGTGATACCAAGAGAGGATTAAATTCTTATTTTATATTAGTCTACAATAAAGCTGTGCACACTGTGAAATGCTGAGGATTGCTTACCATTTATAGGAAAAAGCAGCCTTTATGCGCCCATGGGACTTCTAATTTTCATATGTTATTACCAAAATTCATCTCTTATTTACTGCTTTTGGATCTCCCTGGAATTTAGTAAAATATACAATTTCTGAGAAGTCGGTGCAGTTTTTCAATTGTGAGCCGTGTGAAATGTGCTGATTAGTTTATTAAAGGAGTGTAATGTATGTGAATGCACATACAGGAATTCATGATTCTTTTGTTGGTGGAGTTGTAAATAATACAGCTCAACTTCACAGATCTGTTTTGTGATAGAATAGTGGATGTTAATTGCAAACATAGGTATCTATGTCCCTGGGAACAAAACTTACACTAGTTTTCCAGTGGAACAAATATTACTTTGGAAGTGGAAGAAGCTCTGCATTTTGCATTTCCCCATTAGTTTTCCTTTGTAGCAGAAAGCAGTACAAATGCTGACAGCATTCCTTTTCCCTGTCTTGGCATTCCAAATGTGTCAACAAGCAGTGAACAGAAAGATCCATGTGATAACATGAAGTCTGCCTGTGGTGGATGGACCTGAAACGAGTATATGTAATTGCAATGGAGTGCTAGAGGGAGAGTGGTTCCCACTCATGTGAAGTGTTGGCAGGGAGAAGTTGGCCATAACACTGTAGGGAGCTTAGTTTACGTGACACAAAGAATACGTTCAGCTGGTTCCTTGGTAACATCTGTTAATTATCTAACACTATTTACTATAAAAACAATTTGAGACAAATACTGACTTGTCTATATGCTTATAATGATATTGCTGGGTGTTTCAGACGGTCATTCTTTTCTCCATGTAAGCCAGATTATCCCTGTTCCTCTTTCTTTTCTCTTCTTGGCAAGCACAGGTTTTAACCTCCTGGTTTTTGACTATAGAACTTGGAGTGCCTTATCAGGCCATACCATCCCTGCTTCTC
Organism: Tragopan temminckii; assembly: GCA_028571105.1. NCBI lineage: Eukaryota > Metazoa > Chordata > Aves > Galliformes > Phasianidae > Tragopan > Tragopan temminckii. Next base: position 4,013,614 of record JAOWBP010003659.1, on the reverse strand, counting down.
AGAGGTGGGTCTGGCTGCTCTAAATCCTGTCTTGTAATCTGGGCTAGACTCAAGGTCAGTACTTTTATTTCTCAGAGAAGAAAGCAAGGATTAAATGAAAGAGCAACCTGTGAATCCTGTTACCCAGGGGAAAAAGTGCCCTTTTAGGGCAGAAGGGAAATATCCGAGGAACAGGTTTCCCATTTAGTTTGCAATAGCTTGTAGCTGAGCAGTGGGATCCTTTCTGCTGTGCCACACAGACAGCGCTGACAGACGAATGCGAGCTCATGCTCATATCTGTAGGGGTCCTGGGCCTTGGTCCTGCGATGGATGCTTCTCTTCAGTACCACCTTTGACAAACGCAGAGGAAATAGGAACCAAAATGCAATTTTTCCTTCCCTGAGCAGAAACTGATGGGAATATTGCTTCTGTTGGCCAGCTATAAATCAGATTTCTGCCCTCCGGTTTGACTGTTTTAACAAAAACTACCATCAGTCCTCTAGCACACAGCTAGCACTGTGAAGGGGCAATTCAATGGCATACAAACTGCCTGCCTGAATTTTTTGCAGTGTGAAAGGACTGACAGTTCAGATTTGATTCTTGGCATGCACGTCCCCATCAACCCCATCAGCGCCCTTCCCATCCAGCCATGAATCCCCACACTTCCACCCACCTTCAGCTTATTCCTCCAAAGCTGGAGGCATCCCATCTCCCCACAGAGATCAGCAAGGGTGAGTTAGTGCAGGAAAACGTGCTGCTCTTGGAGTCATCATAGCAATTATTAATGCATTAATGTGTTTCTTTCTTGCATTATTCTCCATAGTTTTAAACAGTTTTAGAAGTGCTTTCAGAATAGCTGCAGTAA
>JAOWBP010003659.1:4000339-4012670 GCA_028571105.1 Tragopan temminckii | reverse complement strand
ATTAATGTGTTTCTTTCTTGCATTATTCTCCATAGTTTTAAACAGTTTTAGAAGTGCTTTCAGAATAGCTGCAGTAAACCGGAGCTTTCAATAGTTTTGAGCATGAGGAGAATTTTGTGGGACAGTTTGTGGGTTTGTTTTTTTCATGTTGCTGATTCTAACAAGTTTTTTTTTTAACAGTGCATTAATAATGGTTTTAATTTGCATGATGCTTTTCTGCTTCATCAAGTGCATTACTACCACTGGTAATGCCTGCAGCACTCTTGTGTGCTTCAGATGTGTTAATATTTCTCTTTTAATCAAAGTAATGAAGAGCAGAGAGACAAAAGGACTTCTGTAGGACGCCAGACAGCAGCAGAGCTGGCTGCATAATATCCATGCCCCGATATCAGTCTGCTGGCATGATGGAAGATCTGGTGCCACCTAAACGTGCTATGTGCTCATGTATGTTAGTTTTGAGCCAATTACCTCCAGCTCCCCATGCCTTTTTAGTTCTCTCCTGTCCCCAAAGAGTACACAAACGTAATTATAGAGGAATCTTGCTTGTCTCAATTTCATTGTGGAGCCAGCAATAAACAAGAATGATGAAGTGATGCTTAGTGTTCATTAGGTTAAATAGATGGTCCTTTGATGTGTAGGAAAAGCTTCAGTCCTTCAGAAGCCATTCCTTATCGAGTTCTTCATGTTCTGCTGTTGTTATTCCTTTTTCTTTTAGTGCCCAGAATTGGTAAATACGTGATCCATTTGTTGGTTATCCAGCTCCAGTGCCTCTCCATGGTCAAAAGTTTTTTAATGCTATTCAAGATCATGTTCCCAAGTACTGCAAAACTTCTGTATTTCACTGCTTATCCATGTACTTGAAGCACTTTGGAGACTCATTTAAGAGCTCAGTAACTGTGTCTTAAAGGACAGAAGGAGGCGGTCTGTGTCTGCCCACTGTCTGGCAGGCCAGTGAATTGCTCCTTGCACTTTCTTACCTCATCCTTTGGACTTTATGGCTACAAAGTCTGTATTGCAGGTAAAATTATTGCTGTGAACTCTTGAGTGCCATGAGAGCCCTACTGTAGTTTTTTGCTATATCAAGAGCATGTGGTGCGTCTTGAGTGGGAGGCAGCCCCAGTCCACAACATGGTGCTCTAATTGTGGTTACTGTTCTTAGAACGTGGAGGCAGCATGGGAATAAGCAATATGTGAGGCAATTCCTATAGGATTGTTGGAAGCAGTGGTTTTTTCTGAGGTACAAAGATCACTCTGTATTAGCCTGGTGATGTAGACACAGGCGCAGCCCCTTGTGACTTCTTTTTTCAATTCTAAAACAAAATATCCACCCTCCTTAATAAGCTTCCACAGAACTTCTCAAGTTAAATCATTTGCTAGAAGGATTTAGAATTTTCTTCCCATTTATTTAATGGCATAATGTTTATTTCTGCAGTTGCTCATTCCACTGTTCTCCAGGCATGGTGCCTGTGACAGCTTAATATCTGTAATACCAAAACACGGGGAAGGCAAAGGCAGCCTCTTAACGACTCAGTAGCATACAAAGAAATCAAAAGAATTGTTATTAATCACTATTTTAAGTCAACACTGAAGCGCGTACCCTTACGGAGCACAGCCTGCAAAGCACACATTACGATGTAAATGGATGTCATTGCTGTTAATGATAGGCAGCAATTGCCGCTTCCGTGTAATTAAAAATAACATTGCCTGTAATAATATGTGCAGTCGCTGGAATGTTTGCATCCTTGTTGTTCAACCTTGAATGGCTGAGCAGCCAATTAGTCATCGAAGAGACTTGCAGCAAAACAGAAAATAATCATGGCCAGCATCCTGCCATTGCATCGATTAACTTGTCACTGTAACTCAAAGCAGCAATAAAAATATTGGAGAATGGCGTCAAGACGATGATTATTTTGCGCTGATGACATCCAGTTTTCTTTCTCTCTCCAAAAATGTATTTTTCATTCCATTCCCTGGGGGGAAGGGAGGAGATGGAGGGCTCTCCTTTGTGGTCCTTCCTTGCAGCATGTTCTGGTCACTTTTTATCTATTGTAAGGCAGCACCTGTGATATTTGAGCTGGATTTACAGTGTCTGCTTCCATTACGATTAAAACTGTAGGTTCAGCACCCAGGCAGGCAGTCACAGAGGGCAAGGTGGGTCTCAAGCAGCTGCTGATCTCATTTAGATTTCTTGAAATAGCAGAAAATTAAGGCTGTCCCAATAATATTTCTTCTAATATACAAAAGAAGAGGGATAAAGAGGAGATCAAATGAAGGACATGTTCATAGTGGTGTGTGTTTTGCCTTTGGACAAGGACAGTGTCTGCTTTTGAAATGTACTGGTAAAGCAGTGTAACTATAACATGGGCTGTATTCAGATACAAGCTTTTTTTTTTTTTTAACAAAAAAAATAGTTGTTTTTTTTTTTTTAGAAGGAGGTCATATCCTTGATAAATGCTAAAGCCTGTGTCAATCTCCCTTTTTTCCTGAAAACTGGGTGGCCAGCAGTAAGGAGAAGACAGGGGAATTTTTTCTAATTGCATGGCACCAAAACAATGAATTATTCTGTATGAGGTTTAAACCTGCACCGAACCATGATAGAAGATGTTTTAGGTGTGGAAGGCCTGCACCTTCCCCCAGCCATCACTCCCACATGTAAGTGGACATATTCAGAGCAAAATTGTTCTCACATTTTGCAGAATCACAGAGTAGCCCAAGTTGGAAGGGCCCACAAGGCTCACCGAGTCCAACCAGTGGCTCAACACAGGACCACCCAAACCCTGTGTCTGAGAATGGTGCCCAAACACTCCTCACACCTCTTGCCCTCCAGGCTCTTTCCCATCTCTGTAGCCCTCCTTTGCAAGCTCTCATATAGGTTTATATCCTTGTGGAGCCCATACCTGCACCCAGTGCTTGAGCTGCAGCCACATCAGGCAGAGCAAAGCAGGACAATCCCTTCCCTCAACTGTCTAGCAAGAGTAAATATCTTCATTTTTGTTCTCTATTACCCTTTCCTCTAGTCTTGTGTATATATTTCAATTCTGTGTAAGTTTTTTTTTATGAATGCATTCGGAGTATGCTAAATTGTTTCCCTCGTTCTCTTCTAATGACCTAATCCTTTAATACCATAAGTCTCACTCATGTTCTGGAAACTAAATACTTGTCATAACTAAGTCTCCTTCATCAGAAATGTTGCCCCCAGCACCAAACTTTATACAGTCTCAGTATCAGGATTAGTTACCACTCTTGTAGCAGTCTTTTGGAGCTGGCACAACAGTCACTAACCGGTCCACAAAGGAATACCAAAAATAATTGCTTCATTAAATGGCTGCAAACATTGCTTATTGGGCAAAAGGCAAAATATTCCGTCCTTTTAATAAGAGCATATCATTGTGTTGTGGTGGTCTAGAAAAGTGAAGGAAAAGAGAGACATCCTTAAAAGCAATTACTTTGAACACTTTTGTTGCCATAGCAATGAGATGCAGCTCTTGATGAGCTATCATTGCCTTAATGCTGTTAAAAAGTTTAGTTGCCGTAACAACAGCATGCATTTTTAGTTTCAGTAAGTGACACTTCTGCTTTTTGCCCTGTGCCTGTAGAAGCAACCTGTGTTTTCGGTGTGCCAAATATTCACGTGTGTCAGCATACACTGGAAACGGTGAATGTCTAACTGCTTTGCTGGGGTATGCTGGAACGAGCTCGTTGATCTCTGTGTCATCTTTTGTATGTCACATTTGGCTTTTAATAATTACCTGGAGTGTGGGAACTTCCTTGGAGTCTTGGAGGAGAGATTTTGTTCCTGTAGTGTTCAGTGTCGCTCAGCTGAATTTGTACCCACAAGTGCAAACTGGGGAGTGCTGTATGGTTTTATCTCTAACCTGTTACAACACCAGCTTGATAAATTCTGCATTTTAAAGACCTGGGTTTTTCTTTGTGGAATTGTTTGCATCTGGAGGAAGTGGCTATATGGGTTATCTCTGCTTCAAAACGTTCAGTAGTTCACAGGTTTGAAAAGGCAAAAAGCAGATCCTGGGAAAACTCAGTCGTTAGCATCAGTGTGTGTGACAGCTAGTTCAAGGCAACCCAAACAAACCAGCAGCCAGTAAATCAGCAATTGCAAGAACCCACCTTCCCAATTGCTTCTCTTTAACCTCCCCAACCTGATGCTGCAGTCCTGGCATTGCCTTGGCCAAAGGGTTGCTGTTGACCTTCCCAAAGTTCATGCACGTGTATGGCCCAAATATTAGGCTTTCAGCATTAAGGGGCTTAATGAGCAGAGAGAGATTAAAATAGAGAGAATCATAGAATCATAGAATTCCCCTTGCCACTGCTCCAGCTGTATGCTTCCAGTCTGGATACAAACCTGTTGTTGTTGATGATGCTTTTAATTGGCACTAATTGTGAGAGCCGCCACCTCTGATTGCCCCCTGCTTCCGACCCCCCCAGCAAAGTACAACCAACAAAACTTAAAAGCAAAGGAAAAGAAATTCTGCCTGGATGAGTGGGAGCAGCAGAGGGATGAAGAACTTATTATCTTCAATTACGCAGTGCAATTTAAAAAGCCTCTGCTCATTAGCTTCATGCTTATAGTTAGTGCTTCTTGTAAAAACTGAATTGCCTCAGCCTCCTCCCTCTTTTTGTCTTTTTCCATGTTATTTCCCAGTAACTTAGGATGTCATTACTCCTCATTAAAGCCATGCGTGGAGAGCGTGTTGAGAACTGCCTGTAACCAAACAGTGCCTAACGCCCAAAGTGCCAGTGCTGCCGTTGCCATTTCCTGCTGCCCCACAGAGCACCAAGGTGTGCACGCCAGTGCTTCTCTCCCATCTCCTCGCCCTCTCAGATGTTGATTTTTAGATGTGTTTTCTGTTGTAAATTATACATGAAAGTGGCTGAGCTTGCTGTATTTGCAGCTGCGTGTACTACGGGCTCAGAAATTATTATTTTTTCTCCATAAAGTTATCTTTAGCTGCACTGCATTTACACTGTTGAGCTTATTTCAGAGATTTACTGCATGGAGCAAATTATTTTAGGCCTGCTTCTTTTAGTTTTTCCTCTCCACCCAACTGCAGGAGCAGTTTACGAGGCATTCCATGATGCACAGGCTTTCCTATGTAAATATCACTACATTTCTTGCCAGTGAAATATTTTACCAACATACGTGGGTTTTTGTTGAACGGCAACCCAGCTGCTTTCCAGGCTGTTTAAAGAACACTTCCATGGCGGGAGTGAGTTCGTTTGCAACTTTTTGCTCCTGCTCGTCCCAATTGCCATTACACCCGTTGCTAACATCTCTCCTTGGGGTAGAGCCACACAAGAGTCTTACATGTTCCTGTGGGACTTTCTATAGCACTTTCAATGGGTGAATGTTATAAACGCAGAATTGGAAATGAATAGTTCCTTAATTTGCAAGAAAAGTGTTTTCTTCTGTACCCTAGGAGGCAGTAAGTTGCAGAGAGGTGGGGGCAGGGGCATTATTAAGGAATGATAATCAAAGAATCGTAAAGGTTTGAGTTTGGAAGGGATCTTTAAGTTCACCTGGTTCCAACCCCTAGTTCCTGCTGTAGTTAGTGACATCTCCCACTGGACCGAGTTGCTCAAAGCTCCATCCAGCCTGAGATAATGCTAAACATCTCTTCAGTGGAAGTACCTACGGAAGTCCTGCCTGGATACAGCTCTTTTTCTTACTTAGTATTTGGAAGTGGGAAAAAAATAGATTTTGCTAATGGAGTCTCAGGAGATATGCCTCCAGGTCCATCCAGAAGCAAAACTAAATTTTATGAGTCCTCGACGTATGTGTTCTGTTACTGAGGTGGCTTATTGGGAAGGAAATTCAGTAAAGCAAGGAAATTATTTTGCTTTCTGGGAAATTAGTGGTTGGGGCCTCCTGAGAACTGAGTGCAGCAAGGGTAGTGTTTGTTCTTTGCCAGAGAATAAAATAATGCAACAAAAATATCAATAGGAATGCCACTGAACCAAGGAGAGGGGCAATGTGAATTTTCTGGTGTATGTAGAATGCAAATTGAACTACTTTATGTTAGCTGCTAACAGAGTAGTTGTATTAAAAGCAGTATTTCCTAGTTGCACGTGATTAAAGGTCTGCAAATAATTCGTCATTGTTAGTGTCAAGAGCTATGCATCAAAAGTAGGAGCTGTTAAAAAATTTAGCCTGGTTAGCCTTTCCAAACAAAATATAGCAAGGATAGGATAGGATAGGATAGGATAGAGTAGGGTAGGCAAGAATAGAGTAGAGTGGAGTAGTGTAGAGCAGAGTAGCGTAGAGTAGAGCAGAGATAATGATTTTGATGTATTCATATGAGAAGGGATGCCTCTATTGCAGTAGTACTGGAGAATAGACACCTGACGTTTTGAGTATTTCTCATCAAAGATTGCACCCTGTAATCAAAGAATAGCAAATATAGTACCTTTAATTAAGAAAGGTTTACAAACAGAAGGATGCAAATAGGGGAGGTATCACATGCTATTAGTCTGAGATCAAAAGCACACAAAGCTTTAGAAGAAATTCCAGTAGAGAAGCTAATTAAAGATGTGGAGTTAAATGCAGTTTGAGAAAGCTGCCATCCTTCTGTTACAGAGAGGTGGATATCTCACCTGCCCCGATCTAAAGGGTATGGATTATTTTATGCTGTGGATTTCTGATAGAAATCTTTAGCCCATTCCATGGTGATGCACACAGATGCTTGTCACCATCTCCTCTCTGCTGGTGAGTTTTCAGCAGATGTTCCTTTTTTTTTTCACAGTGATTTGTTTCAATAGAAACAGCACAAAACTCTAATGTAATGCATTGCTAGGTGCCATTAATTATTTAAAATCATTTCAGATGTCAGATTTTCCAGTTACAGTAAGTTGCAACTCCCTGATGATTCTGGAGCCATAATGCTTGAAAAATAACCCATATTACATTTAATAATTCAGTACCATCTACTCTGCTGCTTTTATATCAAATGTTAGAGTGACATTTAATGCTCATTAGAAGGCTGTTGGTTTTTTTAAATATTCTGTTGCTCCAAGATGGCAGTTCAGGGATATGGTGATTTTAATTATATTTGTCACTAAGAAGTTGTCAAAATGTGCCGTTTGACCTCAAGCTGTTATTCTTTTAACAGTAGGTATTTCATTAGGAAATTCTTTTATGTATTTCATAATTATAACATAAAAATGATGAGATTTTAGAATGAAGGCACATCTCAACAATCTTCAACAGATATAAAGTATTTCCTGAGCCAGGTTCAAAATTCCACTTTATGCCTTAATTTTTTTTTTTAAATATCAGAGTTTTTTGTGAAGCATTAAAGCATGTCCTACCCATCTCCAGTGCTCTGTTATTACTGGAATACCATACATTCCTATGTGAATGAATGAAACTTGTGAAGGAAGGCTCCTGAACTATTCCATACATAGTGAGAATGCCCCGTATGTCTGTCTAATCTGATCCTGAAACGGTTGTTTTTATCTTGAATGACAGAACAAGAATGAAAAAGGATAACAAATCCCATCTTGCACCATCTTGCATGTACAGAAAATAATTGCTGTTGTCTTCTTTATGACTTTTTTATGACTTTTCCCCTTGCCCTTCTCCCCAGCCCTCCCAAATCAATTGGATTTGGCCCCACTGTTCTCATGCTAATCAGTCTCCTGGCCCCTGAAAGATTCCTGAGAGCCTGTTGACATCACCTTCTAAATTATAAGGGCTGCGAGCGTGCCCTGATGCACTTCAGGGCTGAGAGGCAGTACGAGTGAAAAGCTTTCTCTTAGATATGCCAGAGCATTACCGTAACCCCAAGGAGAGCTTCATTAATCCAGGCACTCAGCCAGGAAGCTCCTTCCCAGCTGGCCCTATTCGTTTCTTCCATCTCGATCAATTGAATGCAGTTCTGTCCATCGTATCATTTTCCAAATATAAAAATGTTCAGAGTGAGAGGTTTCTGTGAGTGTGTTTGAGCTGCTCCCATTTGCTCGGTGCTGTGGTTGTGTATGACAAACAGCAGAACTTCAGCGAGGATGTACCGGAGTTGTGCGTGGCCCGTGTTTAATCTGCTTTGCATTGATTTTGCTTTAAATTGGTTTTCCTTGCAAGCCGTGTGTTAGCTAGTGGCTCTGTAATGTGCTGGTTTTTTCTTCCTTTTTTTCTTTTAATTTGAGCTAGAACCTCAGATAGTGCCCGTATTTGATGAATGATGAGGATTTCTTGCAGAGGACCTTAAAGTGCCCTCTTATAGCCAGCTGGGCACTTCTCCTACCTTCTGAAGTCTTCTTGCCTCGGTGCTTGTGGTGAAGAGTCAGAACAATTAAATGCACAGGCTGTGGTTAGAATTTTGGGTCCTGATGAACTCATTCCCCTTCTAGCCTCATTACTGGGGCGTTGCTCTGGCATTGGCTTCTCCATCACCAACTGACTTGGAAATGAACAGCAGAGAGATGAAGAGGGCTTTTCCAAGTACAAGGAAAACCATCTGAGAAATCAAAAAGCCTAGCAGAGCTTCCTTCCGTGCCAAATGCCTGAAGAAACCACTTGTGGCTACGCTGAAACCCAAAAACTGGCTGCTTCTACTTTCTCTATACTGGACTTCTTGCTGTCGTTTTGAAAATCCTCTCTTCTAATCCATCCTTTTCTTCTCTCTGCAAATATGCCGCTTCTCAAGCCAGCACCAAAGCTTTCCTGAGCCCAGCCTTAGCACAGCGACCCAAGCACCTGTCTGGCTTGATTGCAGGGGTGGAGTGAGCCTGGATTTCCCTGGGCTGGAATTTAAATGGTTCATGAAATTGTTTTGCTGGAAAACTAACTCAGGCAGGGTTAGTGCAGTGGAAGGGATTTGGCGGAGATAATGTGCTGTGAGAGGAAGTGAGTATCGCCTTGCATCTTTGTCACAGGGTCTTGCTGTTGGCAGTTTCCCCAAATCCAAGGCAAGTATACCCTGAGAGCTCTGAACACATTAATATCAAAGAGATTGTCCCAACATTTTATATCCTAGTGCATTAATGGCATTAGGATACAGACAATCATTGTCAGAACACGCATAATTCCACACTTTATCTCCAGCAAAATTGTCTCTGCTTTGGAATACACTCTATTAAGTGTTTTCTTTTGGACTGTTCAACTGAAAAACCAGCACTTGCCATCTAGGTAGGAGATGCCAACATCAGAGAAGGAGTGTAACTGAGAAACCCTCACTGAGAATGCAGACAACAGAGCAACTATTCGAAGCTGCATACAGCACGCATTTTGCACTACAGCTGCATTAACATAATCACGTCAATGGCTTTCACCTCCACATCTAACTAAGCATTAGTAAGACAGTGTCTCTGCTTCCGTGCTTCCCTCACTTCGCAGTGTGAGTGGCTGTGTACTCTCATGGAAGGTTTTAATGGTGCTCTTGAGATGTCAGACAGAATCGCGTGGGCACGTACTGTCTTGGAGTTGCATAATAAAACGTGCAGAATGAAAATCTGTTTGCAGATTCTCGCTGTTGTGGATTCACTCTTTTCTAGCACGTGTATTTTCATTCATTTGATGTGCTGAAATGATAGAATATGCTGTATGTTCTTGGTTCTTATGCACATCTCTGTCTATTCATATAAATACATGTTTAAAAAGCTCCTGGGGTATACATTTTTTACATCAGTACCTGTATCCAGGCCTTTTGGGGTCATTTTTGCTCGGAAGTAACAGGGTAAATATATATTTTCTAGTACTCCATCATTGTGGACATTGGCACCAGGGAGTTCTCTTGCTTTCTAAGCATTCCTCATTTCATAAGAGAAAGAAATCTTCAGACAAGCTTCTGTAATCAACATGGATTAATGCATATTTGTCTGAAACAATGTCACAGTGAAACAATGTGCTGGATAAAGCCTTGGCCAAGTAATTTCTTGTAAATCATCCCTGCAAAGTGGAATTTCAGCAAGATATCTCTGACTAAAGCCGTAAACTGCTTAGGTTTGGAAATAGAAGCAAGCAGGATTATTCCCAGGCAATTTCCCTTTAGCAAATATTACTTCTAGGCATGTCGACCCCGGCAGCAGGGTTTTGACTTGGAAGAGTCACTATTGTAGCCTACAATGGACGTGTTCAGCTTAACAAGGCCAACTGCTTTTATGATGAAAGAAGCAGCACAATATCTCAGCAAAGCTATAAGCAATCAAACCTCAGGGGAAAGGGATCCAGTAATTCCAGTGGTCACGCGTCTAATGAGACAGCAAATCCTGCAGGCTCCTGTTGAACATCAAAATAATATCATTCCCTGAAATAGTTTCCTGTTAAAACCAGTGCCACATTCAGATATTCTCTATTAATTAGTTTGTCCATTACGTGGATTTGGTGTACAATTTGTGTTTAAACAATACTGTACTTTTTTTTTTTTTTTTCTATTTAGAAACTTTAGAAACTGTAGAAACCTGGCAACCCCAGCTTTTGAGCATACCACTGGTTTTAGGCTTCTTGACCCCAAAGACTCTCTGATGGAGGGAATAATATGGCATGGCCTGTGAGATCTTCTTTTTGTATACAATTTGTAGAAATGAGTTTTTTAGTTGGTTATTGTTTGGTACATTTTTACAAGTTTGCTTCGTTTCCTTTAAATTTTTGTTGTTGCTCCTGAATAGCCAAATTCATATACGCAATATATGCTGAAGCCATCTTTTTAGGATAGTTTAGCTAAAAACAAGAGTAACAAACAGCATCTTGAGAAGCAGAAAGGGAAACTTAACAAGTATTATAATTCATTTTACTGTGTTTGCTATGTGAGCATTTAACAGAATGTCTTGGGTTGGAAGGGCCTCAGAGGGTTGGAGGCATTTGTTTCAATCAACATTGTCTTTTGATTTAAATAGGGAAAATAAATGCAAACTTTTTGACTAAGCCTAAATTTTAAACCTTGGTTCTCAAATTCTGCTTGCAGATAATGCTGGTTTTTCTCTTGAAAGACCCACGTTTTGTGGTTCAGTGCCTGCAGCTGTGTTGGTGGCTTGGGACATCCCACTGTTCTCTGGGCCTGGAAAATGTCACTTGCAGAAATGTCAATGATCATTTTTTGTACACCAAGTGTTGTGGGTCCTTCATCATCCGTGAGGCAGTTCTACTGGAATCACGGAAGAACCCAGATTAGAGAGAATCCCAGAAGGTCTCTATCATTTGCATAGCGAGAGATTTCACCCTCTTTGTAGCTAGCCTTTACGTGGGTCTGATTGCTCTGTGTTCCATGCTGGGAGGAGGTGGGGATTTCATGGCTCAAACCACATTTGAACTTTCACCATAGGAAACCAGGGAAAGTTTGAACACGTCTTTTTGATTGCTGTGTGCACAATGCTATGAAATAGTTTGGGAACTGCTGACTCTAAAAACACATAGAGAAAGATCAGTGAGTGAGACACCAATCACAAAAAAGTCCAAACTTTACGAAGTTGAATTGTTGACCTGGAAAACAGGCTCAGATTAAGAAATGTCAAGTTGGTTTGATGTCCAAAAAGCAAAAGGATAAGAAAATGGAGATATTTAGTGGTAGCACAAACAGACTGGAAGCAGATTACTTTGGACTTCTTTTGACATGTGCTGTCAGTGCAGTATCACAAGATGCAAGATGCACATTGCTTCGATGAGAGCAGATTTACTGTGGGATGAGTGGCAGATATTTATGTTTATGTATGACTTAGGAACTGATGTGCAAAACTTTTAATGGGCTGTGCAAACCATATGAAGGGGAGAGTGGTAGTCAAAGTCTGTATCTTGAATCAGTCTCTGATTTATGTTTCTTTAACTACTGGAAATGTAGGTTTGGCCAGTCCCAGAGATTAAAGGTTCTTTGTTTTTACCTAAAAAATGTTTTTTTTTCACTAGCATTTGCTCTGACAGGGGCGAGGCTGGCCCCTGTCTCATTCTGTAATTTCTTAGACATCACAAAGTGATGGTGCCTATGTTTGCTTCAATCCCCGTGGTTGCTTTTGGTGTGGAAAATACGCAGGGATGGGAAAGGGCTGACTGGAACAAACAAGACTGCTCAGGCGGGCAGAGCACGTTGCCTGATTTAAAGGCCTCAGTGGTGCAATTGGATTACCATTCCTGTTTAAGATAATAAAATAGGGAAAAATTTGAATTAGTGTGATTATTCCGTCTTTAACCCAGTGAGCTGTGTGTAATGCATGAGCACACATGACTGTGCAGTGTTCACTTCTGGTGAAGAGAAGTGTCAAACCCTGCCTTTCCTTCCTTCCTTCCTTCCTTCCTTCCTTCCTTCCTTCCTTCCTTCCTTCCTTCCCTCCTTCCTTCCTTCCTTCCTTCCTTCCTTCCTTCCTTCCTTCCTTCCTTCCTTCCTTCCTT
>JAOWBP010003659.1:3986295-3997299 GCA_028571105.1 Tragopan temminckii | reverse complement strand
GCTACATGATAAGCTGGTTTTTGACGAATAGCACATTATGGGTTGCTTTGTAATGACAGTGAATGTTTTCTGCATATGTGCACACTGACATATTTATTCTTCTGTTGGAAAGTGTGTAAAGATATGTGCCTTTTATTTTGCCATGAAAAAGAAAAAACCTCAATGAGTTGTTAGACAATGAATTAATAATGAGATAAAAACAAGATACTCCTGGAATGCTGAGTGTGTATTCAATGTTTGGACTTACTTAGCATTACTGAATCTGGCAGGGATAATATATATTCTTGGAAACTTGATGGAGGAGGATACAAGTTGTTCAGGAGGGGCAAAGAAGTAAGGACATAGACGTGCAGAATATGCAAGTGAGCAGCACATAGATCAGCAGCATTTGGGTAATGGTAAATGGAGAGAAAGAGACAGATGCTATGTGCTGTAGACCATCCTGAAAACTTGTCAAAGGGAAGTTCCAAGCAGTAGGAATCAGGAAGAGCAGGGAAACTTTGGAGGACCTGTTGGCTGATCCTGTAGGTTAGACCTGGTGGTCTTCTCTGTTTTCATATAAGCAAAGCAAAGCGAAAGCGTCCAAAAATCTCTCTTGGTCTTTCACTAACAAAGTAAGGAGTAAGATCACCCTGCAGAGAAGCTCAGAAGCTGAATTGTCGCTACAAAGCACTGTCATGGCCCATGGTTGCTTTCCTATGGTTTCGGTGTTTTACAACTTCTTTTCCTTTGTTGAGAAACGGAAAAAAAACGGTAATGCAATCTGTGCTGTGCATAAATGCTTAAAAATTGGAGTTGTGCTCAAGTGCTCAGCTCCCATTTTCACAGGCACCAGACATCTAGGAGCCAAAATACCTATTAAAAAATCAGTAGGACCTTGGCATCTTTGTTCATGATGAGTATTTCAAAATGGGACTTAGGTGCCTGAGTCAGTCAAATGGTTTTTGGCATTTTCTTACATGATTTCCTGAATACTTGGCTAGATTTTGAAAGCTGACTTGAATGCTTGGTGAAAGCTTACCAGTTTCACGGTTGCTCCTGCAATAATAAACATAATTCAGGAGGTGGGAAGCCTGTTTTGAACGCAAACCACTATCACTGAGTAAATGTATATCCTCCTGGAGTGCAGGAAGATGCACTGTTGGATAAGCTCAGAGTTGAGGTAGAAGAAAGGAAAGAAGCCCACGTCTCTTTGTCTCTTGGTGACACCACACGTTAGTAGCTTAGCTTCAATTAATGAATAGCAAAAAACAGTTTTATGAGTATTAAAACAGCAGTTCTCTGAAAGTTTAGCTCTTGTTTTCATCAGGTTTATTGCTTGAGGGCTTGAGAGATGCCATGGAGGTGGGATGCTGGTATGTGTCAGACTGTCTGGGTTTCTGTCCTCTCCTGGGGCTACGTATTGTGGGCTCTTCAGATTTCAGACGACACTACAGCTGACAGAGTTTGGTCTAAATCCAAAAATAGACTTAATTCCTGCTGAAGAGTAGGACCTTGCAGTAATTGAGTCATTTCGATCGACTTCCTAATCAGATTGTCGTATCTGACCCTAACAGTGCTCTGCTAAAAGTAGTGATATGGCCTTAGACTCCATGTCCTATGTACTTCTAAAAGGATTTGCATATCTGAATTAACATCGGTTGAATACAAAAAAGTCAATTCAACTGCTGAGCAGAGCCTACAGGTGAATTTGTGCAAGTGGGGTTCTTTTTTTTAGATATTCCCTCTTCTGGCACTGTCGTCAGCAGCAGGCTGTGTATCGATATATTTCCTTAATTTTCCTTCTTCACCCACTGACAACCCAAAGGGCGATGAGACATGCTACTGTCTGACAGCCCTTCAGTTTGAGGGCAGCTGTTGTTCTTACATGGCTTTGTGATGCTGGCCATCAAAATCCCTTTCCTCATCTGTCCATCAGCGTTGGGTCTCACTCTGATTCACTTGGTGAAGTGTTGACTTTGTTGCTCAGCTACATGAATAATAATCCAGAAAACAGAGCTGCTAGCCCGACAAACATATAGTCTTTGCAGCTAATGAGCCACATGCAGCATAAATTTATATAAAAATATGTGTATATATATATAATACACACAGATATCATAGCTATTTTATATGATTCTGATATCTCTTTATATCTCTGTAGAGACGGAGTTAGAGAGATACATCTATAGAGATCATTTGTGTCCTTATGTGATAGGTATCTGTACTGACATATTTGTACCAGAAGCAGTGCATGGTCATTTGTCCTTAAATGCAGGATTTAATAGATTTAAATATTTCTAGTCTCCACAGGGGAATAATACTTGGAGTACCATAAATGTTTCAGTGTAGCATTTTGTTTCATATTTTTCTTACAATAATTTCAAGGGAATGAAATGAAGCCATCATTTGTATGAGAAGTAGAGAGAAAAGTATAACGTGGGCAATTAAGATTTATCTGCTGTAGCGTGCCACTGACATAAGTAAAAAGCACTGACGTTTTTAAAAACCAAAGCTTGAAGTTCTAGCTTATTTTTATCTAGATTCTTATTAAATAAGAACCAACTCTCACTTTGATTATTCTTTTATATGTAAGAAGAAAACAAGTACAGAGCATTCTGAGTAGCTCTCAGGAAAAGCAAAGCAAAGCGAAGCACCAAGGCTTTCCTAAGAAGCAGGCTATTGATGTCTGCTATTGCAGCCCAAAGTCTAACTCTGAGATAGGGTTATTCTGCATTTGTTTGCAGCTAAGTGAAACAAACCAACCAGTCAACCACTGAAAACAGTAACAGATCAAAGCCCAACCCAGCAAACCCACAAAAAAGGGATGCCCAGAAATAATTGTGAACTAGTTTTCAAAGGGATCACAAGGTAGTTGTATCAGTGAGGTTGGGGTAGCTCTTCAGTCCCTCTCTGATGAGATGCTGGCCCAAGGCTTTTGAGTTAATGCCTTTTCCTCTGAGAACATGGCATTCTTGAGGCTGCCACCCTGAGTTAAAGTTGGCACTAGGAGGCATTAATTGGTATTGTAGATGTTATGGGCCTGGGGTTGGACAGCTGTTCAGACAGATGAATAGATTTGTCAAATTGGGGAAGCAAAGTTGGCAGATGAGCTCTTTCCCTTACAAAGATATGCTAGCAAAACAATAATAATAACAATGTGGTTGATGATGATAACAATAATAATAAATAATAAATATTGATAGGACTGACTACTTTGGCCTTCACATCCCATTCACCAGTGTAAAGCCTTTGTCTCAACAAACCTTTTGCTGCAAGCAAGGGTAAGCTGTGCATCCACATCGCCATCACCATGGGCTGATGGAGCAATCTTAACCACACCACATCCTTCCCCTATTGTACTGCATGCATCCTGAGGCAGAAAGCACTATCTGCGTACACTGCATTTCATAATGGATTAGATATTATTAAATCATACTTCCAATTCCCAACCTGGCAGTTTTATTCTTAAAAGTACTAATATGAAAGCTCCAGTGTTCCACCCCATTCCCACGTCCAAGAGTTAGCACATCCCATTAAAAATGGTGGTGGCAGGGCGATCGCTGTGGAGGTGCTTCTTGTGAGCATGACCACAGACAGCAAGCCCTGCAGCTGAGGACGTAAGGAGAGAATTTGGCAGGATTCACTGATATCACAGGTATTGTTTGTGGTGTGTAGAAAGCTCTGGTTTCCTGTAATTTAGGAAAGGAAATGCTGGAATGACTCTTTTCGGTTGTGAGTAAACTGCAGTGAGTCAGGCTCTCTAGCAATGATACATTTGTGCCATCATCTCTTGACAAAAATGACTTTTCAAGGAGGGACTCATTCCCTTCTGTGCAACAATCACAGGTTAAAAAACTGAATGCATTTAGCTGGTGCAGATGGATTCCTGCTCTTGACAGTGTTGTTGCTGTTCTGGCCTCAGCTGAATGTAATTGAACCCAGGTAATAACTGTGTTCATTTGTGCCGCTTATAATGGAGTGGGATATGATAACCACTTAAAAAAATTGCTTTTTAGGAATACTTTTATTCATAATGTCTTTCACTTCAGTACGAAGTGAAGCCAGCTTGAAAGGACAAATGGAGACCCTAAAATCTGGTTCAGGAGAAGAAGCACCAAACGCAACAGGACCCAATTTGTTAAAGGTAGATTCCTTTCCAATTTCCTATGGCTTCATTTTTTTTTTTTTTCCAAAGCTATTTAAAGATTGGCTTGAAAGTGCAAACTTGAGGACTTTGGAAGAGCGAGAGCAGCAATACTCCAATTGACAGTGGTGCCTGCACCCTTCTTTTGGATGGGGCCATGTCTGCTTCATGGGCATGACTTCGCCTAGTGATGAGGCTTAATGTTTGTGGTTGAGTATATAAAGGTTGAGGACTCACCAAAGGCTTTGTAGGTCTGTGAGGGACGTTTGAAGACATCACAGGATTGGCTGTGGTGTGTCTTTCGAAGTCAGGCCTGGCTGATAAACTCTGGAGGTTCTGCTGAGTTATCTGCTCAAGGAACTTGAAGCATGGGCTGCATCTTTCACATATTTCTTGAAAAGCAAAGCAAGCCCCCTGCATTGCTGAGGATAATTCAAGCCATCAGGACATGTCTTTAAAAGTCTAGCTCTCTTGATCTGCCTAATGTTAGCTAATGCCCTGTGTGCTGCCTATAAGGACAAAATTAGTAATTTTCTAATCAGCAAAATTGCCCAGCCATACTGTTGTTTCATAAAAGCTGTTCTCCCTGCCTATTTGTAAAACAGTTTGATAAGCGCTTCATATCAGCTCAACTTGCAGCTCACGTTGTTTGAATAAGCATCTACCCCCAGTTCTGGAGCATACTGATGTGTCTCCTGACCCTTTTTGTTACCCAGAAGTGGAGTGGCATTTCAGATCAGCCTCCTGGTGATCTCTGCAAAGTGTTTGGCACTGCTGAGCTGCATCACGGTGACCTGCAGCATCAAGCTTCCCAGCGAAGGAAGGAGTTCTGGTGGGCACTGCCACAGCTTGCCTGAGACAGGGATGTCCTGCAGCAGCTGTCAAATATCTGAAAGGCATTTAGTGCTCCAGTGGCAGGTGGGGGAAACTATTTCTGCTTGGTGATAAAAGAGCTGAGAAGAGAGGGTGACTAAAATCCAGAAGGATATGGCGTAATACAGAGTGCACTTTAGGGCTAAAAGAGCCTGAGAGGAAGAGTTGATAGATTTTTTTCATGGGCATTCATTGTACTGTGTGAAAATCATCCCTGGTTTGAGGGCCTGTGGGGTGTGAAAACTCTTTGTGTCCTGTCTGATGTGAGCTGGCAGGGAGCACAGCTGAAAACATTGCGGCAAAAAGTGTCAAGATTTTCTTCAGTTTTATTGCCACGTGTTTTAAGAGGTTTTCTGGAAGTCCTAAATAGTAGAAATGGGGATACTCCTTGCACTCTTCTGAAGTCCAAGCAAGCAGTAACAGTGCTGGCTCTACCTAGACCTGCTTTGTTTGCTTGTTTATCACGAGTGCCAAGGGAAGATTTTTTGGAGTACTTTACATGTGTTTATTAATTCCCAGATTTGTTTTTGAGCGCATCTGAAATAAGGACTTGAACCAGTTCAGCTTCAAGACAGCATTTATCAGACTTTTCAGAGAAAAAGGCGGACCTCTGTGCTTATCTTAGAATCATCTGAGTTGGAAGAGACTCTCAAAGGTCATCTGGTCCAACTGGCCTCCATTGAACAAGGTGATCTATAGCTTCCCTGCAGTGAGGCAGCAGAATAGCAGCGATTCTTTTGCTATCTTTCCACATGCTACAGCTTGGTGTGCCACACAGCTGAGTGCTGGTGCGTGCAACCCAGGGCTCTCGCTGTGGTGCTAATGGGAGCTGTTTGGGAACCAGCGATGGAGCATCTGGTGAAGGGATGTGGCCAGCCCTGGGAGCACAGGTGGAAGCAATTCACCTGAGTGATCAGAAGGGGTGGACCCAGGGTTCCCCCCTCCCATCCTCATTTAAGGGCTGGCAGTGGCAAGGGAATTAATACAGTGACTTATCTGAGCTGAGGCTTGAGAGAAAGTAAGTGCATGCTTGGATATTAGGAGAAAATTCTTCTCTGCAGGAGTGGTGAGGCGTTGGCACAGACTGCCCGGGTAGAGTAACTATCTGTGGCGGTGCTGGATTCTATGATCATTTGAGTTCCCTTCCTGTGGTTCTGAGATTCTGTGTTCAAGAACTATGGAGATGTGGTACTGAGGGCTGTGGGCACAACTGGTGGTGATGGGTTGATGGTTGGACTTGGTGATCTTAGTGATCTTTTCCAACCTTAACAATTCTATAGTTTTATGTAGAAATCCTGAATGTGTAAGAAACAGGATTAAGGTGAGATAGTGAAGATAATCATGAAGTCATATTGATGAAAGCATTGGCTTCCCTGAATGGTATTACAGTAGATAACATTTCTAATGGTATTTACTTCAACATGCAAATTAGTACTTAATATTCCTTATGCATCTTCTGAAGGTTTCATTGCATGAACCTTGAGACAACAGAAATCACAACAGAGTCACATCCTTTTGGGATTTAACCAAGGAGTGTTTGCTTGTTTGTTTTCAGCAATGTCTTAGTTTGTGTGAGTTCTGCATTGCTCAGCTCTTGGAAGTAAGGAATACATGGCAAGCAGGCCGATATTCACTGTCTGCCAACAGATAAGTATGCAGAAGTATCACTTACCCCACGTGTGAGGTGAAATCCTGCCTGAAATGCTTGCATTCTGGTACACCAAAATATATGTATCACATTGAAGGTGTGTGTGTGTGTGTGTGTATATATATATATACACACACACACACACACACACACATATATATATATATATATATCAGTGAAGGTCTTTATATATAATACACTGATGGCATAGCCATGGCTGGGAGCCTTTCTCCAGCATGTCCTCAGATGTTGATAGTTTCTGTAGATAATGGATTTAAACATAGAGGCTTCTTTGCTTTGGAAAGTGGTAGGATTGTAATAAAGTACAGCGAAAACTAAATAGCTGCTAAATTATATAGTGAAGTATAAAATCTATAATTAAATAATAATGTGGGTTTAATATAAAGTAGTCAGTAGCTCTTTTATCACCAAATATTTGAGTAGTGATTATCCCATTGTAAAATACATGGCAGGCCAATCAAATACATGTCCTTCTGTATTCTCCTTTTGGTCTTTTTTTTTCTATTCCCCAAATTCAATAGTCTGAACATACGGATGTGAATGATTTAAAGTGGCAGCTTATTACAGGACTACTTCTAAATGTGTCTTATGTAGTTGTGTAGGAGATGCCTTTAGAAGTATCTCTGTGGGATGGCAAATGTCTACAGACAAAGCTCAGCTGTGGGGAAAGCAGCATTTCACTCAACAGTTGTGCTTTGTCTTGGTCTCATTAATAGTAGAGGAATGTTGGGGAGTATCCTAGGGAAATGTGTGATGGTTACAAAAGAAAATAAATGCAGATAAACTAGAAGCTGGATGAAAAGAATAACAATCCTGTTTCTCTATGGGAGCCTTGGAGTTGGGCTTTATGATTTAGGAGTGAGGTCTGTGGTGTTGATATATTGTTCTGTGAAAGCATCAGCCTGGGGATCTCTCAGAAAATTCGAGCTGTAGGAGAAAAATAGCAGCATAAAAAGAAAAGTAAATCCATGGCTTGGAGTTGGACTGACAGCTTACGGGTGGTGGTGCAGATGGGAGTAAGGAAATGCTCATTAATGGGATAACACCCAACAGCTGCCAGGAATGTGTGCCAGGAGCAGCAGGAGGCATGTTGTAGATAGAGCACTGAGGATTGCCTCGCTGCCCCAAGCTGCAGGAGGCCAGGACTCAGCTTAGGGAGAGCTCTGCTCTGTTTTGGTTCTGTATTTAAAAAAAAAAAAAAAAAAAAAAAAAAAGACAAGGGGGAAATGGTTTCAAACTAGCAGAGGGGAGATCTAGATTGGATATAAAGAAGTTATTTACAGAAAGGGTGATGAGAAACAGGTTGCCCAGAGGTGATGTGGATGCCCTGTCCCTGGAGACACCCAAGGTCAGGCTGGCTGAGGCTCTGAACTCCTGATGGAGCTGTGGGTGTCCCTGTTCACTGCAGGGGAGTTGGACCAGATGGCCTTTAAAGGTCTCTTCCAACTGAAAAGATTCCATGATTTCTGCCTGGAGGAAGTCTGATGTTGCTGCAGATGGGCTGGGTTGTTTGCTTTGGTGCCGCTCATCACTTTGATTTCCAGTGCATGGCAGTAGGCAGAGCCAGCAGCAGGCGTGCAGAAGCTCTTAGTTTCACGCTGAGAGGACTGGTATGGGTCAGCTGCATGTATTCTTAGTGATCCAAAAACACATATAAGATATGCCAGTTGTGAAATTTGCAGGCTGATTTTTTCCAAGCTTTGATGACTTAGCAATGTAAGGCACAGTGACAGAGACTTCCATAACTCACTGCAGTACCTGATCATACAAATTAAATGCAACACTTCCGAAGGGTGTTTTCCAGTTGTGACTTCAGGGGAGCAGGGAAAGACAATGTAAGCCTACTGAACTTTGTGCTTTTAAATACAAAAGAGCATCTATTCCTCGACATATATGAGCAGTTTGTTCTTGTGCAGTTGCAGAGAATGACTCAAGCTGCATGGGATTTCATGGGTCCTCATCTTTCCCTTATTTAAGTACTAGGTTTTTCTGTAGGTTAGGCACTAAATCATGTAAAACCCATAGAACTCTGCAAGCTATCCAAATGACTGTCACGTAATTATTTTTCCTGTTTGTGCTTGTGAGTTGGTTTTTGTGCATCTTTTGCTGGAGGGTTTTGGTTGTTTAGCAGCCTGGCATAGCTGACACTGCTCTTGTGACGTTCCTGCTTTTCTCTTTTTCCCCCATTTGATGTGCAATCACCATTTTTAAAGGTTATGTTTTACTTCTGCTATCTTTTTGCACTTTGCCATTTATCTATTACAGCACTTATTGCTTTATTTAAAGTCCTGTAGGGGACAGCTAATATATATTTCCTCTAAAACTCTCATAGGTGTGGTGAGGCAGTTCTTATGCTGCCTTGAATTTTTCTTTTCCTTTTTGACTGTCTCATTCTAGTCTCATTTCTAGGTAACTTTTCTTTGGAAGTGAAGCATGCAGTAGTGATGGTTTTGATTTTTCACCTTCTCAGGGTTACTGAATGTGATTATCCCATAGCATTGCAGCAAGCAGATCTTTGGGTCTGGCCCAGGGGGTGTTCCTTTACCGAGCTGAGGCTCTGCTGTAAGGAGGAGACTTTGATGTTACTGGAACAGTTCTGGGATTACTTGCTCAAAGAAGAATGGCCCAAGTCCTCCAGTGTCTGGCACTGCTGTTTCCATGGGGTTTTGTGCTCTATGATCAAGTGTTTCCCAACAAGCTCCTGAGATGCTGAATACCTTAAGTTTAAAATAAGGTGTTGTGATTCATGTATCTTAACTTACAGATTTTCAAAAGTGTCTGTAGTTGGCCTTAGTTCTGTTACCTATTTTTGTACGTTTTTAATAGTGCTCTTTCCGGGGTCTCATACTTGGATGTCACTACTGTCCTACTTCTTTTAGGCTGTTGAGTCCCCATTGTTAGGGATGCAGGCTTCTGAATGGAATGGCTTTCCAGTCCTGTAAGCTTCCTTTGTTCTTTGCCTTAGAAAACTAACCAATGGAATCCTATTTTTGGAGCATCATCAGCTGATGGTCACTGTTCCTGATCCCTGGCAAGCAGATCTGGTGGGAAGTTCAGAGAGTGATGGCTAGAAGAGGAACACACAAGCAGTGTTTTCTCAAGAGCTACTTTTTATAGCTTTGGAACAGTGTAATTGCAGAAATCTGGCATGCTGTGAGACTTGGAGAGTGTTTGGCTTCAGTTTGGCATAGACATTACTGAGGGTGCATTGGGCACGTGTTGCTGCCATCTCTTGTACAGTGCTTTAAACCATTTTTTTTCTCCACTAGGATTGTGGAAGCACGAAGGTTGGAAATAAAAAAAACCAACTGCTTAAAGTGCTCAGCCCTCAGTATGTGTCTGTAAATGCCTTCAGCTCTTTCCTGTTAGTGCTCTGCTAAAGTAAGCTGGTTCTGAATCTCCCTCTGAATATATGTTGTATAAATGTGTTTAATAAGCCTGCAGCTTAATCTCAGAAGAACACAAAGGCACATTTTATAAAATTCAAGGAGATGGAGGTAAACAAAGGATTCCCTTTTCCCTGACCAAAATCACAGAGGCCAACAACACCTGTGCCTCATTTCCCCCAGCTGGAGAAGAGCAGGGGAATGGAACTCTCACTGTCTTGTCTCATTCCAATTTCTGTCCTCATTGCAGGTTCTGCATACTTACAGAAAACAATTTCTTTCTTATTTAAAGTGCCTAACTCAGTCAATTCACAGTAATTTCAATGGTGGGATTAGACCAAGCTAATTCAATCAGTGGAATGGTGGTGAGCTGTAAGCACAGAAATAGCGCTGCTGGGGCTGGAGGTCTCAATTCTCATTCTCTTAATATGTATCTGCACTTACATACTTCTCTGGATTGTCTCCAGTGCACTCAGCATTTTGCAGAAGCAAAATTCTAGGCGGTTAATGTGTTGCAATTCCCTAAATTGTGGGTGGGGAGATGTACGGATGGTGAACACACATGAAGCACAGCTCCTGCAGGCAGGTCAGTGTGTCCCAGCAGGTGTCATTCACAGAAAAACAGATTTTACACACATTTTAGACTGTGGCAGCCTGCAATGCTCCTTACCCTTGATTATCTCTTGACTCGACATTACCTCCCAAAGGCATAGGGAACAACTACAAATGGCTGCTGGCTGAGGATGGGAGAATTGTAGCGTAATTAATGTTTTCATTGGAAGAATAAATACTCTGGAATATTCTTTTTCTTAGCATGATTTCTGAACACTGAAATGCTTCAGTACAGCTGGGATGCCTGATACAAGCACTGGCTTTCAGTTGGCTGTGCTCTTCTACAGAGCTGAAGTGATCTGTAATGGTGAGATGTTTCTTCTGCACATCAGCAGGAG
>JAOWBP010003659.1:3966368-3986195 GCA_028571105.1 Tragopan temminckii | reverse complement strand
TTTCAGTTGGCTGTGCTCTTCTACAGAGCTGAAGTGATCTGTAATGGTGAGATGTTTCTTCTGCACATCAGCAGGAGAGTTTTATTGGGTGCCCCTTTACCTTGAGCCTGAATAAGTAAAGCAAGCAGGCCAACCCTTGGCTGCTGGCCATTTCCATGGCTCTGGCTATGTAGGAGCAGGGCTGTTGTTGAACGGTGCATGCCCATGGCTCATGCTGCAGCCTCAGAGCACAGGGAAACTGTGGGGTGGGTGATCAATCTGACATGCTATTAGGCGTAGAAGGAGCAGCAGTAAGATGTGATGACTTTGTCTGCATGCTTGCCTGTATGTCTGACTGTGGGTGGGAAGTAATCTCCTGGAAAGACACTTTAAATCTCGTGAACAGGCATCAGGTGCTATGGTCCTATTTTAATACAGGGTATTTTGGGGAATACTGGTGTACAGGCTCAGGGCTGGGCTGTAATCCTTTGAAAGAAAGGTGAACCCAGAGCCTGCCATATCTGCTGGGACTGGTGTTTATCAAGGAGGCACCAATTTGTTTAAGAACTGTATCCCAGAATATTAAATTTGGCACCGAATAAAATATAATGCTGACTCCCGAATGTGACTGCTTGTTAAAACTTGTTAAAGTAAACATGCCAGCACAGTAGACAGGTACTGAAGCAACTTGAGCAATGGGCTGTTCTGCCTCTTACTAGGAGAAGCAGCCTCATTCAGCTTGCAGCAAAACATGCTCCTTGCTTTGGTTCTGACTCCTTGCAATGGATGCTGCTACTTAGCCAGTTTTCCACTTCTTAGAGCCAAAGCTGGTCATATGGGACCTGCTAACCAGAGGTGGGATGTTCTTATTGCCTTTCCCACAGGTGTGAGGCCACTCTTCTATTTCTTACTGGCATTGCAACAGCTCATGCCGATGTTTGTTGCTGAGTTAATGGAGGTCTTTAAAGCTTGAGCAAAAAAAAAAAAAAAAAGGCTTTGGCACCACAGAACATTCTTCCTAGTTTAGCTGATCACAGCCCTTGGTGCACAACAACAGGGAGGGGAGGCTGACAGCCCCAGGAGTCCTGCATTATCTACATCATGCCTGCACATCCCTGGTGTAAAGATAAGTAAAGATAAGGACCAGGGTAAGCTGTATGGTCGTTCCTCTGTAATCATCTATTAATTAAAATTTAGGGAAAAAAACTTAGAGGTGGACTGAATGATCTGATTTAGATATCTGTCAAAGCACAATCCCTTTTCTTTGAAAGAAGCAAAGTTCCCACACATCTCTGGTTGACTGTGTTACTGCTCTGTGGGAATGGAGATTACCAATAGATTGCATTAGCTCGTAGCACTGCTGTGCGTTTCCCAGCCAAACGCTGTAGTTAGTGTGCTCTTTTCATGGCTTGGCACTCAACAGCTTGAACGTGTCAGAATTAATGAGCGGGAGAACGAAGCTGTAGTGAGTGGAAGCACAGAAAAGAAGATATAAAGGAAGAGGAGATGAGTGTTTGAGTCACAGCTTAAAGCTCTGAAGAATTAGAGCACTATTATCTTGTCGCATCATTCAGCTGCTTTATAACAACACAGCCAGCACCCTTTTGTATCTGTTGGTGTTATGTCACACTATCCTCCTGAGGTCTTCTGCCCTTTCCCATGGAGGTATCTCAGATACATCCTGCCGTCCCAGATACCTACTCTGGTTTGGATGGGGACTCAATTGAGTTTTTGAGCTACTTCAACAGATGCTATTTAGGCATAGCTAAAACATCAGGAGCTGCTGCTCTGTGGACACACAGTGGGGCAGTGACAGATCTTTGGTAGAAAGAAATAATATGAATATTGCTGTCCTAACAAAGTAAGGCTCTTTTTGCAGGCACCTCTGCAGCTTGCCCTATGGGTTGGAGGACTGTGGGAGATGGTATCTCTGAAATGGGGAAGGTTCTGGGTCTTGGGGAGAGCATGCAGAGGTGGAAAAGAGGTAATGAAAGGGAAGAAATGGGGCTGGGATTACATTTTTAGGCAGTGAGAGGCGATGAGCAAACAGAAGGAAAGATTTTAGGCTCTGATTGGTAATACCATGGCATCAGTAAGACACCATCTAAAAAGGGAGTACAAAGCAAATGGATCCAAGGGATAGCTGATGAGCCAAGCCTCTGAAAAGTGTGCTTGTGGGAATTTGCTAATGCTCAGGAGAGAAATACCTTGAGCCTTTGGGGCTGGTGCAAGCCATCAGACCTCTTGTGTTCTGATGCATTTTCTGATTGGGAGGGCACTGGTCTGGGATGGGTTATTTCACTGTCCTGTTGGAAACGTTGCTGTTGGGAAATAGGGAAAGGCTTTTAAAACGTATTTTAAGCTTTGTTTAAAGTTAAGTTTGCAAACTTTTCTACTCACTGTGATGAGCAGTTTCCATCTTGCTGAGGTTTCCAGGTGCTTGATATTCCTAGTGTGCTGCCAGAGGTGTGATTTAGCTTTTCTGGCCTTCTCAAAACATTGTGACTCAAACTCATATCTCAAAGCCTTATTTACAGACAGCAGCAATTTGTACTACGCTACACTTCAGAAGTATAGGCAGTGTTTTGCTGGGAGCACATGGCTGCAAGTGGTGAGAGGTGACAAAAATCTTCACTTGTGATACTGTGCTTGGGTGTGTAGCTGGCTGTTAGTGATGCCTGAAGTTGGTGAGACTGCTGGTTAGAAACTTAGGTCTATTTTAATCGGAATGTGGAAAAGTTTGTGCCTTAGCTCTGCCTCTGTTGGTCAGGAGCATGCCTGATCTCAGAGAGGTGAATATTCCCATGTTGTACTGCCCTGGGCTCAGCTGTCGCTGCTTCTACACCGTTCACAGAATGTGAATTCCATTGCTTTGCTTAATGTTATGCAGCCCTTCTACATGCAACAGCCCCCAAACTCATCTTTTGTTTGTGTGTGTCCTTTTGCTCGGCAGTTTTCCTTGCACTTTTAGACACACTGGCCACACTGGCACAGCTCTGCAGATCTGAATGGCACAGTGCATCCCAGGAGCAGCTGTACTAGGAGGGAGGAGGCAGGAAACCCAAATGAGGCCCTGGGGATCCCATTAGTTCCTGCAGCAAATTTTGCATGCTGGAGCTGTGGAGGGGTTTTATGCATAGCAGGGTAAGAAAGGTAGCATGGGAATATTTTGATACTTGTTACATAAAGGAAAAAAACACACACAGTCTATTCTATACTCTAATTTCGCTAACTTCTGCTGCTTTAATTAGGCTTCTCAATCAATAAAATTGTCCTGCCAGAGAGATGCAACCAGTCAATTAGTTATACGTAGCGAAGTCGTATATGACACTTCTCTCATCTCTGATGTTGTTATTCACGAATTAAAGCGTCCCACGGTGCGGAATTGTAAGTGCAAGTGTCCTGCTGTGTAAATGGGCTTCTGCATGGCTCCATGCTGATCTATCTGCTTGACTAAGCTGTATAGGAAGTTGGCAGTACAAGTTACCTTTTGGAGCTAGACAGGCAAACTGGAGCTGGACAAAAAGGGCTGTGAGATGGTTTGATATTTTTAGGAAGCATAATTAATTTTTCTCTATGTGAACAGCTCTTTCTTTTCTTTTCTTTTTTTTTTAAAAACAGCCTTCCTTTAAAAGTGGAGAATGTATTGGTAGAGCTTTGTGCCCCCAGGTATGTTCTTCTATAGGAAGACCGCTGCTTTGAGATCTTCTCTGCAAGTAGAAGAGTTGAACTCTTCTGGTTTGGGTTTAGCACTACCTTGGGTGCAGTGAAAGAGCTAATGCAGATGTGGGGAGTGGAAAGATATGGGTTTGTGAGCCTGAGAAACTGCATGCAGGAGATCTGAAGTCCTGGCAAAGCTTCCTTTGAGCAGCAGCAGAAACATTCACCTCTTTTCTAAGGATGTTGTGCAACGTGCAGTGCTTGATAGCTTTCACAAATACATTTACTTACAAAGTGCTTCAGCTTTCCTTTTAGAAAAGGCATGTGTGCTCCTTTTTCTTATTTTCACAAGCAGACCTTTTTTGATAGCCACGTATCCTTAAAGCAGTATTCTTTCAAACAGAATATAAAATCCTGTGTTTGTTTTTCCATCATTTTAAAAATACTCAGCTCCATTACAATTTCCATGTGTACATATCCTCCTTAGAACATGGAGTGCTTTCATCTCTTATTTATTCTTTTAGCTCTGATGAATAATGAAACTAGCTCTAAACTTGTGCAGATTGTCTTAAAAATTAACCCTGAGTTCTGCCCTGTTGGTTCCCACTTCCATGCTCATGTTATGTACATTTTAACCAACTTGCCAAGCCGCTTCTCAAGGTTTTTAGGCTGAACACCAAAACGTGCCTCTTCTTCAGCTACTCGGTTTGAAAGTCTCTTTCAGCAGAAGTACAATCAAAGGCACGTTTGTCCAGCCTTGCAGACTTTTAAGAAATGGAACAAGTGAAGCCTGCAGGACATACTTACGTGGTCATTATAAACTCCTCACAAGGCTCTTGTCTATATTCACAATTAACCAAGAGCTACAGATACTGAAGCCTGAGGTTTTCCCTTTCTTTAGGGCCCTTTCTGACCTAGTAACATAAGCTGTGTGCGTGTCTTCCACACTACATGTTTGCCAGCAGCAGAGTAATTCCTCCCTTCCCAAATGCAGCCCCCACCCATTTAGCAGGACGTTAGTTTCCACACTGGGCATTCTCTCCAAGATGTCTCATCAGTTTACTCCTATTTTTTTCCACTTGCTCTTTCACAGTGCCCCAACCTTGCTTTTTCATTTATCAGTTTCTCTTTCAAATTAGGGCAATATTAAAACGCCTCCTCTAATGGGGTATATTAAACTTCCCTGTGGTTGAGAGCCCTGTAGGCAATGAGCAAGAACTGATCTATAGATCTCTTCTAAATGCAAGTATGTTACTAAGCTTGCTCCTCTTAGGCACAGGTTCCTCTTTGTGGATCTTGGCATGCCAGTGAGTTGATGCATCCCAAGCTGATCTCATCCCCATTCTTCTCCTTTTTCAAAAATACTTGGAGACGTTTTGTTCCAACCCCTCTTCAGGACCTCAAATGCAATACGCAGTTATCTGTATTTGTTGCATTAAATTAGATGTTTGAGCAACTAAAATTTAAGCTTTTGACCCTCGATGGTTTTTCATTAGCTCACCCAACAGATACCAGCTGCCATCAAACTTAGAGTAGTACTCGAAGTTTATTTTGTGCCTTTCAAATTGTTCTTTCTGAACTACTTTACGTATCGCCTTCGGCTTTCATTTTTATACGGATGTTCAGTACTGCAATAAATACGGTTTCTGAAGAAGCTGGCGAGCTCTTTGTTGAGGAAGGTGAGTTTAATTAAAAACCTAGAGAAATGTCTGTATCGTAGAACTGTAGAAAAGAGTGGAACTATATTTGTACAGAAGGGATGAATAAAATGACACAGTAAAGGTTATGTAAAATAGCGTTTAGCTTAAAGACAGCAAATGGCATCTAATTACCATTTTTTGTAATACAAATTATGGGGATGTGCTTTGAAATTCAAAGGAAAAAAAGCAATACAATGAAAGCCTTTCAAAAAGCCTAATTAATGCTTGTCTCGTTAAGTTTCGTGTTCCTGAAGGAGGACTGAGATATCTGGGGGGGCTTTGGATTTGGGTACAATCAAATATCAATATATACCCTCAAGCAAACACTGTGGGGCTTACTGAACAAACCACCGTGGATGGGATGAGGTCAAATCATCTGATAGGAGATGTGGGGTCGTTTCCTTGGAAGCAGCTGGTGAAGGTGGTAGAGCTGAAGGCTGGATCGTGCAGCTTGCTCTTGAGAGAGAACCATAGTAAAATGGGCAATGGGGTGAACAGATCCCTTTTTATTTCTGTTTTAAGTGGACTGTTTTGTTGTCATGACAGTGCCCAGGAGCTTCAGAGGGAGGAGGAGTTGGTCCACGTTCCCCAGCGCAAAATACAGAATCACATAAAAGCTGTGGTGAATTCTCTTAGTGTTGTGCATAATTAAATATCAACTGTGTTACTCTTTTTGTTAGCTTCTAATTAAGGGTGACCAGAAGTTGTGGTTGTAGAAATGACTTGATGGAAATTACAGCTTCCCTGCAGTGTTTCATTTGGGACAACTTTGCTTTCCCCAGGTGTCTTCACAGTTGATGTTACTGGAAGGTAAACACGAGGGATGACTTTATTCTGGAGGAAACAAGAGCAACCAAGATGTAGGCAGCTGGAAACAGGCAGAGTTAGGTAGAAGGGGACAGTCTGTCAGAGAGCTGCTCTGTGCGTCATGTAATATAATTCAGGAGGATTTTCTGACAGCCTGCTAGGAGACTTCACCTACTCTGTGTGTTCCTTCTGTTACTTTGAAAAAAAACCTTTTATGTGCTGCATTTTCTATAGAGCTTGCTGAGCCCTCACCTTTAAACTCAGAGAAGCCCCAGGAGGGGGTCAGTTTTGGCATTGTTTGCTTTGTTTTTTATATCTGTTAGGTTTTATTAGTAACCATTTTCATTGGTTTATTGTCGTCGTCATATTTGATCTTATCCAGGCATTTCTATGCAGAACATCCAGTGCTTGTTCCTATGCAAAATATACACAGATCCCGGGATATCCTGGGTCTCCATAGTTTATTGTAGCAAGAGCAAAACTCTGGAACACTTTTATTAAGTCATTTCCTTCCTGCTAGTTTCTTCCTCACTAATACATCATCAGCATCCACTGACAGCAGTGCTTGTCCAGCGGCCAAATGCTGCTCTTTAAAAAGCAGCACCATTCTGATGCTTACCCATTTGTCTACCTCTGAATGTATATATGTATAATGCACTGAGAAGGGGTCTTGTGCCAAGGGGAGGAATGGCAAAAAACCTTGTTTTTTTTTTTGTATCCCAGCCAGCATGGCTGAGAAAACAGTGTTGAATATCTGTCTCTCTCTGCTTTGTCACACTTGGTAGTCAGTGATGGCTTTCCTTGTGCCTCAGCTGCTGTGACCCTGCAATCGACCCTCATTTAAGATGGAGCTAAAGGAATTTCAAGAGCAAAAACCTCACAAGACAGGTTGGTATCAGGAAGGAGGATACCTGCATAGCTCTGAAATCAGAATGCCTGTTGCTCAGTGTGCGTTGGGCATGCAAAGCAGGGCTGCCTCCAGACAAATGCCCTGGCCAAGCAAGGGGACCTTAGGAGCTGAGCATCCTGCAGCCATCGCTGTGTGCTTCAGCCTCCAGGTCAGTGCATCCTACACCGCAGGACCCATGGCAATGGGAGGTGCTATTTTAGTCAAAAAAAATCGTGCAAATCCAGATAAGAAATTGATTTTATTGGAGGCCTGAAAGAAGCTCAAGTACTGAAGCACTATGAACAGCATTTGCCCTCAGTACTCCAGATGAGACCTGCAGCCTGGGAACTTCAGCGCACTGTGGTTTTGTGTTACATTCAGTATGTGCAATTTTGGCACTGGAATAGTCAAGCTCAGAGAGGGAGATGGCAGGAAAAAAAACAAGGAAGATCAAAGTAAGGGTGCAATCTGGCTCTACATTTGCCAGCTCACGCTAATATACTGGTAATTCAAGCACTCGTAAAAGCACACATTTATGGGCGCTGTACTTTAAAGGCCATTCCCAAATGGGCAGCCCAGAAGACATGGATGGAGCAGATGCAGACTTCACTGCACACACAGCACACTGCTGAATTGTGCTGTGTTTGCTACAAAGCTGTGCTCTCACCATGAGAAGGATGCAGCTGCGTGCCAACTCTGGCCACAGGATGCAAAAGTATTGTCTGCTGCTTCTGTGGATGTTTTCATTTCTTATTATTGAAATCCAATTTTAGGAGCACGTGGATATAAATCATGCTGGAAGAAGAAACATTAATGTGTTTTTTCCCTATCTCTGCTTGAATGTTGAAAACTACTCCTTTGTGCAGCATGAAGTGGCAAAGTAGCACTGTGGGGTTCAGTGAGGGGATCTGTTGTGACAGCAGAGAGTATTGGGTTGAACCCCTCCTTGTACCTGTGCCACCGTTGTCAGAAACTGGAAGCACAAATGTCTGAGAGTGGAGAAATCTGTTGTTGCTCCAGCTGTTAAATAAATCCCCTTTGCGCCACATCCTGAAGCGGAGCCTGCTGGGTCTTCCTGCATCATTCATGGTGTGTCTGGAGGGGTAGAATAATGCAATATGCTCCTTCTGTTTAGTTAAACGTACACATGCTTTTCATCATTATTTTATAAGATACACACTATGAGACACAAGTACTGGAAATGACTCCGCTTCTGCTGCAGCTTAATTTTCTCAGCAATCCCACAACACCGAACACAAGTTAGAATGGGTACTTTACTTACCCCCACTGCCAGAAAGACCCTGAGGACACAGTTCTTTGCCTGAGGCTTTTCTGAGCAGAGAAACAGTGATTTGAATAAAACAGCCTAAAAGCAGAAGTGAGGCAATGAATTCTGCCTGCAGGGCTGGGCAATGAGGGACTCCAGGTCATGCAGCACAGTCGGCATATGCCTCAGCTGAGGATGTCAATATTGTTTTCAATTAAACTTTCCAGTCCCCCATCATTTCTCTTCCTTTGCATATAATGCAGAGGGAAAAAGAGTGGGTCCTCTCTGAGCCTCAGGCTCTTGAGTTTCACCCACTGGGTCC
This sequence comes from Tragopan temminckii, assembly GCA_028571105.1. Taxonomy (NCBI): domain Eukaryota; kingdom Metazoa; phylum Chordata; class Aves; order Galliformes; family Phasianidae; genus Tragopan; species Tragopan temminckii. Next base: position 3,977,571 of record JAOWBP010003659.1, on the reverse strand, counting down.
ACAGGGATAAAAGAATGGAAAAGCAAAACTTCTTCCTCTGTCAGGACGTGCCCCAGCTCTCACCACACTGCAGCATCTCTATCAAAACAGTAAGTCTTGCCATGCTGAAGACTGGAAATGCAAACTTATATCAAGTTTTTTTTCCCCTGTCCTGTTCTCATCTGAAGAACTATGGCTCCAACAAATGTGGTGGTGATACCATGTTGGTATTTCTGATCAACAGTATCATGGAAAACAAGAGTTTTTGCACATTTACAAGTGGGATTTAGGAGTCAAAGGACTCATCTCCTTGTCCTGGGCATCCCTATTGCCCCTTCATATTTATTGCAGTATCTTACAGTATACCCTGGGTTGTGAAAACCACTCGTACTTCTTTTTTATTTGTCATTGCCAGACAAAATTTAGTGGCTTCCGGGGTGATCAACGATTGCATTATGTGGAATTATAGAAATAAAACTAAACCCCAGCTATAACGTCTGAAGTATGAATAAGTACAAAGGAGCCCATCAGCTTTAATTGTAGTGTAACTTCCTTTAGCTCCTTTGATTGCAGTATAATATTTTATTGAGAAATCTTATGAAACCCACATTACAGATAGGTGGACACACACCTGTTTTCAGTGTGTTATTTACCACTTTCCCTTACGGTTTTAGTTCTTACAGTCAGAGAATAAGCTTTCCTTCTGAGATCATGCTTCCCAGAAAGTTTTCTAACACGTGCTTTATGCAGAGGGATGGATGAGAAAATCACTTCTCCCTGTATCTTCTATGACTCAGTTGCTCGTTTTGGGATTGACTTCATAGTATACTTCCACATACGTAGCTTTCATCTCCGGGGCACTCATAAATGTATCTCTTTGAAGCTGCTAACATCTTCCAATCTCACAGAGCTCGTGCTGCTCCATGCTCACCCTCCAACACATTTATGGAGGATTTGAAGCCTAATGAGATGATGCCCGCACCTGATTATAAGGGTCTTATTGGCATCTAAATCTCTGCTGTTATTAGCTATTATTACAGTATCTGTTTACCATCAGGCACAATAAAAGTATCAGCAGAGAGTATAATGAGCAGTACAGAAGGGCAGTGTCTGCATGTACCTTCACCTGAGCTGCGTGGCCCTGGTTAGCGAGCTGCTGTGCATCTGTATCTATTATCTTTATATAAAGTGGTTGTATGTAAACATGCGTAGCTACACCAGTAGTGACATAGTTGCATGTATCTACTTGCACGTATATACATATATAACTTGGGGGTGCCAGAGGGTAACTTCAGGGAGCTGTGGCTTTTTGTGGACTCATTAAAAGCCTCTCCTCCTGTGCTCCCATGCAGACTGCCAGCCATTTGTCTTACAGAACAATTTCCAGCAGACATAAATGGATCCTTGTTTTTTCAAGAGGTACTAAATTGCCTTTGCTGTTAACCTGGCCGTATTAAGAGGCCGAGTACGAGCGTGCGTGGCACATGCCGCGCAGCAGTGACTTTCTGGTCTTGGGGGATTGATATCAGAAACGATGTAGTGCTTGTGTAGCATCTGTATCAGAGGGGAATGAGGGAGTGTTGGCTGCTTATCTGGCTCCTCGGTGCCTGCGTGGATTGCAGAGATAGGTGGTATCTCGGCAGCTACAGCTGACCCCGTTGTGCAAAGGAAAATACACCGCGTGTGATTGCCGTCGACTACTCGTGAAATAGAGAGATGAGTTAGCTGCTAGCTATCAGTCAGATTTAAGGCAGTGATACTGCACTTCCTATGAGTGTAAGTGGCAGATCTCCAGCATGGCAGTGAGGTTCCTCGGGTAGTGCTGGAGCTATGAATGGAGCCCAGCTGGAGTTTGGCCCCAACCAGACACAGGGAGGAAACTCCTGCTCTTCAGCTGTTGGCATACGGTGATGAATCTGTTAAAATACATCGTGAAACTGCGTGAGGAAGAATTATTTATGGGAAGGATGCCCTGTCTTTCAGAGTTACAAGAGGCAGTAGAAAGAACAGTAAACTCAGATAATCGCTGTCTTCGGAGCTCACTCAACTTGTGGTGTCAGCTAAACAGCTAAGCCTTTGCTGTGAAGATTGTATGAATACAGTACAGGTGGAACCTCTAATTTCTCCCTACAGAATGTCTGTACTTGATGAACTGATGAACTGCTAAGATGTGTTGGAAAATACGTGTTCATGGCAGAGCACTGTGATGCCATTGGATCTTTTATTCCAAAATGTTAACTGTATTTCATTCATTGTTTTCACATTTGCTGATCTTTTTAAAAATTCTTTTTTAGTATTAAATTATCCATGGTTTTGCCATTCATGACCAACCGAGTTGCCTTATTTACCTACCAGTTCTTCATTGTACTGTATAAAAAACAGCCTGAAGTGGTCAGACTAGCTGAAATTACCTGCACTTCTTCACGTCTGATAGAAAGAGCTCCTTTACAAGCCTATGTTTTCCTGCTCCCACTAAATTTACTGAGACTGTGCACTTTCTGGTGACTTGATGTCAACCTTCATCAGCAAATACAGCAGGAGAGTTTCCTTTCCAGTGTCCCCCACCACTCTGTTAAATAAAATTTGTTTCTTCCTCTTTTATTAGAGCTCATCTGAAAGCAAGTTAATGACTTTATGTATGAGCAGAAAAACAGAAAAATTGGGATCCCATTCGTATTACCTGTCTCCTCCGCTTTTCAGAGTGGAAAGTGAAAGACTATATTTTACGGAAGGGTCTCATACTAAGAGCTATAAATCGTACTTTCCAATCTGTTTAATTCTAAAACAAAAAGCATTTCTCAAAAATGAACTTCTGTCTTGAAAATCACACTCCAAAAAGAAATTTCTGATAAATTCACTTTGTTCTGCATTGCAATTTGAGAAGAATAACTGTGATTTGCACTTGTAAGATTTTACTACCTGTGACTGTTGATATGGGTAAAACCTCAATAACCAGACTGTGTGTGAACTGAAAGACTAGAAAATAAAAGCAAAATAATTTATTGGATTTTATTCATGGGAATATATCTAAATATTTTATTGAAACTATTTTCTCACTATTTTTCCCTGTAGTGAAATGAGATATGAAGATGGAATTTATTGCAATTACTCTCTGAAAAAAATACGACTGCAGAGGTCTTGAGAGTAGTTTTGTTTACTTGAACAGTTCCTCTAAGGAGAAACTCCTTATTAGTAGGACTGTGCATGAAAGCGTTTATAGTTAATACAAACGTCTAAGCTGCTTCTAAGATGAAAATCTGGACCATTTTGGTTTCTGTGTATCACGTTCACATGATACTGTTTTCTTTTAGCATAATGCAATGTTAATCTTTTTTATTTGGTTTTGCAGTGGGATTCTTACTTCAGAAATATATGGTGTAATATATGGTGTGTAGTAATGAGTTCTTGAAACTTATCAGAAATATGGCCATGAAAATTGAAAAAAAATATTTGAAAGCTCCAAAAACTGTAATAACACCTCTGGACACCTCTCAGGGTCAATGAGAAGTTTGTCATAGAATCACAGAATTCTACAGAATTCGTTTGAGTTGGAAGGGTCCTTTAAAGGCCATCTGGTCCAACTCCCTGCAATGAACAGGGACACCCCCAGCTCCATCAGGTGCTCAGAGCCCCATGCAGCCTGACCCTGAATGTCTCCAAGGATGGGGTATCCACCACCTCTCTGGGCAACTTGTAGCTGTGCCTCACCACCCTTACTGTAAAAATCATCTTCCGTATATCCAAGCTTCTTGTCACATACACTGAAAGTAGAATGAAACCTTAATGATTTGTTCTGCCTCTGAAACATGATAATGTGCTAAAAACGTCCTCAAATCACTCATTGTCATTGGCCACGCATCAAGAGTGATGCATCCCAGTTGATAAACCCAGCCCCTAATACATTGCCTGCTTTCAGCCTGACTTCTCCCCATCTCAGTGGCATGGTTGGTTTTAGGCAATCTTCCCGTAGCCCACGTACAGTAGAGATAAAATTTAGCTAGATGCATATTTTGAATCACTTCAATGCATGCTTAGTCCATTGTCTGGCAGATGAGTTTAACATTACTATTTTGAAGTGTGTACCCATTTTCATGTTTTCTCATGACGTATTAGTTTCCTCTGCATTTCACAACAAATTTTCAAATTCTGAAATTTTGCTAATTACATTTTTCCCCTTGTCTTGTTTTTTTTTTTTCTTTTTTTTTTTTTTCTTTTTTTTTTTTTCCAGCTCTCGTAAATGTGAAACTTTGGGCTATTGATCGGCAATGTTTTCAAACAATAATGATGAGGACAGGCCTCATCAAGCATACTGAGTATATGGAATTTTTAAAAAGGTATGGCGCTTGTTTTCTTTATAAGAAATACAGTGAAACTGTTGTCCTCATCTTTGACTTTTTTGTGAATGCAGTGTTTGATTTGTGTTCTTTCAATTTCTTTTTGTTTGCTGTTTAACCATCTGTAAACAGTATCCTCCAGCCAAAGTTGGGTGATCACCAAGAGGGGTTGCATTGCTCTTTAGTTTCATTCCCATTGTGAGTTATTCATTTGCAAAGAGTCCCACAGCCATCATGTAAATGAAGCTTTGCTATGAGTCATTCAAAGCTTCTCTTATTGCAGAAAATGCCCATCAAATAAAAACCTCCCTGTGGGAGCATCTGGTTGTAGAACCAAGTCCATTTTAAGTGTACTTTTGCATTTCTACAGGCAAAATGCAAGTTTCTAGTGAAGCAAAAGCTGTAGATTTCTGTAAAGTGTGATTTAAATGAGTAGCAAGAAAAGCATAAACTTTGACTCTGTAATTTTGACCTCAGTCTCACAAACATCTTTCTGTTAGTGCTGCCATCCCAAAGTATGACAAATCCTCCTTACCAAAGCAGTGGCTGATATCCCAATAATTCAGGTCTGTCATAGCAGTGAAGAACTGTCTACATTTCATGTCAGCAAAGCAATAGCAAATAGGAGAATAACATCACCAAATGCTAGGGAAAAAAGTTGCCTGAGTCAGAGTGACGTTGTAAGTAATTCCATCGTTATTAAGTCATTACCACAGCAGATTTGTCCCAGATCAGAACGTTCTCTGATGAATCATTCCCCTCAGAAGCAAAAGTGATGAGAGGTAATGTACCCAAGAGGTACATTCTTTTGCTGGAAGGTGGGAACTTGCACAAATTTCATCTGATTTGGGCTCCTTTTCCCCACCTCTCTCCATGGGGAGGCTATACTTGATTTCTCTTTTTCTAAAAGAGGTAGTAAAAATAACATACAGACGTTAAATAAATCTATGTGATACTTCAGCTGGATGCCACAAAATTGGGCAGCCCCACAGGGGCCAGGGTGGGTGACCTCTGTCCCATCATCTGCAGGAAACGCTTTGAGGATAATTTAAAAGTAGTAGAAGATTGATAACAATAGCAAAGTAGTAAAACTAAAGCGATAGGTGGTGCGGCTTGGCCTCTAATGGGGACAAGATGTTACCTCAGAGAGGACCAGGAGCTCCATGGAGATGTTCTGCTGCTCAGGAGCAGCCATCAAAGCCCAGCTTTTTCCAGGTGTCTCAGTTGTCTCAGTTTGTAGTTATTCACAGGTGTATTCAGGAGAGGAAACAAAAACCTGTTGCTGTGTTGGAAGCGTTTAAAAAATCATGAATTCAAATGTTAACGAGCAGTGGCCTTTCTTGTGTGCTGGTGAATGAAACAATGAAAATGAATGTGAGATCAGTTTTGGTTGTTAGTTTGCTTCTGCCTCTCTTTGGAAGAGGATGCTGTGCACACAGTAAGCTCTTAAGCTTTGAGCTTTAATAGAGCTTTTCTAGAAGATCATCAAGATTAATTTGGATGTGTGTTGCACTGAGCCTGCCCAACTTTAATTTTAGAGCTAATAGTGTAAGGAAACAACTGGTGATTTTTCTCTTACTGTATCTTCTTGCTCACAGCAGTGTGTTGAGAGTGTATTAATGCTGAAAGGCTAAAAAGAAAGTTAAAAGAAAGCAAATACATTTCAGAAAGGCTAAAAGCAAGCAAATACGTTTTCTTTAAATCTTGCTGTTTGAGTTTTGGAAAATATTTGTCATACAGAACGGTTGCAGCATGGAACAGTAACTTTGCATTGCATTGTCCAGTTGTGCTCTATGCATCAATAGCTACCTCAAGCTCAACATAAATTCTTTTCTTGATTTAAATGAGGTACTAGATGCTCGTCTGTAAGGATGCTTCCTTAAACGCTTAAGGAAAAAAATACATTAAATCTTGAGAACGAGGAAAATGTTGTCAATTGTTTACCATATTTGTTCTTTTTTTCCTTTCCTTTATTAATAAGTTAATGAAAATGTTCGCCAAGAAACAAAATCAAAATAAATATTTAAATGAAACCTATTCACAGAGAAGTGAGTGAGGCTGGAAAGCATTATCTTTGCTCTTAGCACTCTGAAAAAGTTGTCCTTCGTAATCTTTTCATTAGTCACAGTAGTGTAACAGTCACTGCCTTCAATAGAATGCTTTTGCCTGCAGACAAAAGACAATAGAAATGCAGCTTGTCGAGGTGAGATGGGATCCTTCCTATCTTCTCGTTCATCTTACTGACAGTAGGCACAGTACGTGCACAGGTGTCACCAGGCCTCCATTTGGTCACTACAAAATACTACTCCTTTGGCCAGTGTTTGTCATTTGCTGTGGTTTCCTGTTGAGAGAACATATTGATGAAATGGATCTGCTATTATTTGCTTAGTTTCACCCTTTTTTCTTCAGAGAATATATGGTCTAGTCCTTTCTTCCGAATGCTGTGGGAAAGCCATAAAATGTACATTTCCCAGTTAAGAAATCCCAATCTATCTTTCCAGTGGATACTGTGCTGGAGAACTGTCTCCTCGTCTGCTCCAAGGACGGTACATAGCTCTCATGGGTTTACAAAAGTTGAAGTAACTATTTGGTTTACATAAAACAGTGATAGTCTGGAGCTAGGAGCAACTGAACATCCTCTTTTTCATAGTGTTTAGGATGAACTGGTCCCTTTATCCCGCTCTGTCGCTTGTAAAGTTAATGGTTGATCCTTGAAGTGATCAAAAGATGGCCTAGTTCCATAGCAGCACCTGCTTCAAGTAGAGGATGAAAAATCCAGGCTGTTTTTTGATCCCTGCATGTATGCTAAACACGAAATCATAGCACTGATTCCCTTTGAAACACAAATCTTCAGTAGCTCATTATGTAGTTGAATCCATGCTAGATTAAGCTAGCTCAAAGTGCAGCTAATGTGCAGGCAATGGTAAAGAGTTAAATTATATCATTTTAAAAAATTCTGTAGATTTAGTAACAACTTATGGCTGAAAATGCTGAACTTTTCATCTTCGATCTTTACCCAACTTAGTTCTTACTGTATATCACTGAATATACTTGCCCTTACACGAGCAAGAAGGAGCGTTATTCTGCTGTGAAAGTTGTAGCTATGCTAAATCCACCATAAATCTCACTGCAACATTCATAGTGTTAAGGTTATAGTGATTTTCTTCTCAAGCCTGTAATGAAGTGTTTAAGCAAGATCAGAATATTTCAGTTAAGGAAAAAAAAGCATTTATGCAATAAAATTGTTCAGGAAATATGATGGAGAAAGGGAACAGGTGTAGTCATTTCCTGCTAAATCGTAAAAGTTTTAAGGAGGGTTACAAGTATCTTCAAAAAGGCCAGGATACCTTTGGAAGAGTAAACATCATAATTATTTGTTTTGCAAAAGCTTTCTAGATGTGCCATAAAAAAAACGCCTTGTGTTCTGGTCCACCGTGTAAACTCTGATTCATCCAAGATCCTGGAACGGATCAGGCAACAAATGATGAATATTGTATGTAGCCTTGGAGGAAGGATCTAACTTCAGATGCGGAAAATTAAAGGACATTACATGCTTATACTCACACAACCTTGAATCTTGCTTAAACTTTATGTTAATGTCAGAAACTCTAATGCTGCTGAAAAAATCCCAGTCTTCAGCTTTTAAAGTTTTGTTGTAGTGCTTTGACTTGATCTTGAGTCTCTCTTATAATCTCACTTAAGTCAAAAAAGCTTAAGTGGGAAGTTTTAATCTGATGAAGTATGTCAGAAATGTGACTTTATGCCCTCATGGCTTATCGACACGGGGAGTCGTGCTGGTAAAGTTATCTGTGTAGAAACACAGATGTAACTGTTTCAATACTGAAATCGGTGGCAGAGAAAGTTTTGCATTTCATTTGAGTCATTTATCACCAAGAGGAAAGCAAATACAAAACTGTGTGAAGGTTTATCAAATGATTGTCTTTGACGGATTGCCTGCAATTTCATGCAAAACGTTTCACACAGTGCATCATAGGGTGAAATTATACCGGACAGAAGTGGGAGAGAAATTAAAAGAGTGAGGCAAAGGGAGGACAGGCTTTTGCAAAAGAGAGTTGGAAAGTGAATTAGTGGAGTATGCATACATTAGGATAGTTTCAAGTGACTGAATCTGTGAAACAGGCCTTGGCCTAAAGAAGGCAATTTTTGTGGAGGACTGGAATGTAGGCAAAGTGAACAGTGGGGATTGCTGAGAAAGGAGAAAAGGGAAAATATTTCCAGAAGATAAATAAGTACATTTATTCTTAATGCAAATTCATATGAAAAGACAGAAGTACTGGTTCAAACTGAGACCCCATCTAGACGAGCATCCTTTTCATCCCAAGATTGTGCCCAAGGCCAAAATGATGGGCCCATCCTGCCTGAGGCAGGTGTGCAGGGTAGGACTTTGAAGACCAAGTGTGTCATCTTCCAGTGGTGCTGCTCACCTTCCTAAGATGTGGCCTTCAGCCACTTCTAGGATGTGCTGGTTTTCCAGGACAATCCAAAGAGTGTCACTTGCAGGAAGGAGTTGAAATGTTGTGTCAGGACCACATTCCCTCTGACCTCAGAGGCACCAACAAGGCATTCACCCCAACTGTCCAGGTTGACACCAGCTCAGTCCTGCGATCCATGAACTGTGCAGTGGGTAGCGTGACAGAAACCATACGTCCAGGCAGTGGTCTTCTGGATGGAGCAGAAATTCTTGAAACATCCAACCAGCATCTCCCAAGAGCTGAAGATGAAATGATGTGACTTAAAATCAACTTCCTCAACTGTGCCCCAAAGTGACCACATACATTATGTGCTCATATTGCGTGTGACATATTGCCCAGGAAGGAGTTAAAAACAGAATGAGGTAATTAATACATAATTAGACAGAGATTGCTTTCCAACTCCTATCTGTGGAAAGCTCTGAATCTTTTTTTCTCTTCCGAAGTATTCACTGGTGCTTTTCAGGCCTCTCTTGCCTGTTAGCATAACTCAGGCAGGGCAGATCGCCAGCCACAATTCCAGTCTGTTTCCAGAGCTGTCAAGCACTTCCTTTCTCTCTTAAGATACATTGCTTCTTTTATCACCTAACACTGCCTAAAATCCACAGGTTTGCTAAGAAAGGGAAGATTGAATGACTGATCTTTATTATAGCCCAGTGGTGATTTTAACTGGAAAATGTAGTCAGCTGGACTCCTTCCATGTCCGGAGAGCAAGACTGGCTTTGAAGAGAGCACCTGGAAATGATGGGGGGCTCTTTCAGTGCAGACCTCCATCTAACAGCTGAGATCTTCGGCCACCCTGATGCTACACTGAGGGTTAAAATTGTTCTTTTCCATAATTGATCAATGTGAGCGAAAGAGGAACTATTAAGATGGCAGAAAATCAAGTCAACTCTGAGCCCATTTAGTTCGGAATTCTTCATGGGCTTGTAGGACTCCTCAGTTATCCTTAAAATGAAGAATGAATTCATCCTTGTTTGCAGCAAATCAAAGAACTTCCCTAGTTGATTTGCCTTTCAGTGTGTTTTTTTAAGGAAGGACAAAAATACAGCTTAGCCCTAGACTCTGAAGATGGTGTTAAACTCACCTGGGCTTCTAGTGGGAAAGGCTAAGCTATGTTTTGGATTTGGAAATGGCATCAAATCTTGCCTGTCTGTTTTTAGCACCTTGCTTTAAACTCTGTTGGGCTCAGGACACTTGAGGATGCCTTGAAGGAAGTTTCCGTGTGCAGGTGGCTGGGTGTAAGGGATGGGTTTTGCTGCACCACGGTGCGTGGGTGGGTGCTGAAGCAGAACTGAAATGATGTGCCGCGGTATCAAGCTGTCAGCTTTCAACTGGAAAAACAGTCTTTGTGTTATCTTCTGGAGGCAAGGAAGGCAGGAGAGGAGATTTAAAAATAATAAGTTTTGTAATGGCTGTTTTTTTTTAACGTAGCCTCCGTAATCCCGTGTGATGCTGTTAATGCTTGTGAAGTGGCTGGGACAGGCACTTTTTTTAAGAAGTGGAGAGTTAGTATTGACCGGTTATGGTTTTAATCTAAGGAAAATGTCTGTTGGAGGCAACGCACCAGAAGGGCAAGGGAGGAGGATTGCGGAGAAGGAAAAAGTATAGCGTTCCTTATGATCGAAAGCAGGAGAAAGGGGAAGGAAAAAACAGTTTTGTTTCAGCTCAAACAACCACAATAGCCCAACCAATGAAGGGAATTGAAGGTAGCTGACCCCAGACCACACTCAGAAAAGTGCTGGTCTCTATGGGGTGTGCTGCCATTTCCTCTCACTACTGCTGCAGATTGACAAAATCAGCGCTTGCACACAGCATATCTGGGTGCTTACCCAGCACCTGGTTGTGGGTTCAGCGTCTGCTGCTAGGAACACCGTTCATACAGGCTGATTTTCTCTGATGCTGCTCTGCATATGTTTACCATCAGTCAGAGAATTCTCACTTCAGACTTGTGGGGATTTTTCTGTTTCCACACGTGCCTGTTACAGCTTAGCAAGATTGTCATAAAGTAAAATGGCTTTTCCCATTAAACATGCTTCCAGCTGGGGCAGCTTCAGGTTTGATCTGCAGTTCAGCAGTAAATAGTTTACTGCTGGTGAGGTGACGGGCGACAGGCAATGAGTTTGCTCCTGATATCCATCTGTGGGGCAGCTGAGGGCTTTGCTGAAACGTGGGGTTGACTTCTTTTGCAGGGAGACCCGACCAGGGAGTGCAGAGAGGGAAAAAGGATTTTGGAGTGCTTGACTTTCTTTGCCTGGTCTTTTTTCTTTCATGCTGGAGTTTTCTAGGAGAGGTAAAATCTAATTTGCTGGTAGGCTATGCAACATACTGTCATTACATTTCAAAGGAAAACAAATCAAGATCCTGTCTCTGTTCTGCCACATAAGGGCTTTCCCTCCC
>JAOWBP010003659.1:3937307-3950533 GCA_028571105.1 Tragopan temminckii | reverse complement strand
AGAAATTCTTCACAACATCTAATCTAAGCCTCGCCTGACACAACTTGAGGCCATTTCCTTGCATCCTATTACTTGTTGTCTGAGAAAAGAGAACACCCACCTTGCTGCAGCCTCCTGTCAGGTTGTTGTAGAGAGCAGCAAGGTCTCCCCTCAGCTTCCTCTTCTGCAGACTGAACAAACTCAGTTCCCTCAGCCACTCCTCATGTGTCTGGTTTTCTAGTCCCTGTCTTCTCTGCATGTGCTCAAGCAACTCATTATCTCTCCTGTAGTGAGAGCCCAAAATGCAGCGCAGTACTTGAGGCGTGATCTCACCAGTACTGCATGCAGGTGGACAGTCATTTCCCAAGCTCTGCTGGCCATGCTACTTCTGATGCTGAAGGCCTTTGGCCTTCTTTGGCATGCTGCTGGCTCGCATTAGCTGGCCATCAACCAGCATACCCAACTCTTTTTCTTATGGGCACCTTTCCAGCCACTCTTCCCTGGGCCTCTATTACTGCTCGGGGTTGTTATCACCCAAGTACAGGGCCCAGTTCCAATCCTGCTGAACGCCATACAGCTGGATGTGACCCACCTATCCAACCTATCCACATCCCTCTGCTGAACCTTCTTTCCCTCAAGCACTCTCATCCAGCTTGGAGTCGTCTGCAAACTTAGTGAGGAGGCAGTTGATCTCTCATCAAGATCATTGATCAAAATATAAAACAAAAACAGCCCAAATACTGAGCCCTGAGGATCACCATTTGTATCTGGCTACCAAACGGATTTAACTTTTTTCACAGTGATGCTTTGGGCCTGGCCATACAGCCAGTTTTTTACTGAGCAAATGGTTACTCATCCAAAACCTTGAGAATACTGTGAGAAAGAATATTTACTAAAATGCTTTACCAAAATCCAGGTAAACATATCCACAACCTTTCCCTTATGTACTAAGTGGGTCATCTTGTCATAGAGAGAGTTCATTAGCATTCCCACTGAAATTCATTTTTGGCATACAGAAACATTTATGTAGACTGCTGATATTTCGTATGTTGAATAGCAATTAATTAAACAAATTGATAGAAGCTAGTGAAGCTTTCATGCTACAGTAGAAAAAGAATAATGGAAAAATAAGATGCACCCGATAGAGAGCAAAGTTACACATCTGTTGCCATTCAAGTGGAGAAAGACAAATTGAGCTTTCAGAAAGCCACAATGCAGCTGAACAGATCCAACATGTGTTGGTACAATAACACCCAGTAATTTCCCTAGAGTTTCCCTCAAGTACAAGAGTGGCCATTACACGGGTCAACTGAACCACAGTCCGTCTGTCTTACTGACTGCCAATAAATTTCCCCCATTCTCCAAACCATTTTGCAACTGAAGTACATTGCAGATGCACCCATCAGGCTGGATCCAAGCTCTCTCTACTGTTCATCCAAACTCAAGACATGTTTTGGCTCCAGTTTGAGAGTTATGTCAGTTGGACTCCATGCTCCCACTTTGGGATGAGCCCAAGCGTGGGGTTGCACCTGGTCTTAAGAGAGAGAGATCTCAAAATATCTGGGAGCCAATTTTAGGGTTACAGCACCTAGATGTGTTTGAGAAAATACAGAGGAAGTGATAAATAGTGATTGCTTGACAGCAATGAATAGAGTTGTATTTAACAGTTGAAATAATTTTCCTGACATGTTTTTTGTTGTTGTCAATTTTTTTTGAAACTGGTTGTATTTCTTGCCTGCTTGCAATATTCTCAAGGTTATTTTCTTAAACAATTGAATTTTCAGACCTTATTTTGAATCTGTCAGTCTTATTTGATTATTTCTCCAATACAATCTAAGCCACTTGAAAATCCTCAACATTTAATTTGTTTTCAGCTGTGATTCATTTTTAGTGCAAAAAAAAAAAAAAAATGCTATTGAGGTTTATGGTACATAGCAAATTTTGACTCCTGCGATGCAAGGATTTTACTGATGGGAGAAAAAAAATCAGCATTATAAACTCAAAGATTAAATTATTCTTCCATTTTCTTTAATTTAATAACAAGACTGAAACTTATCTTGGAGAAAGGAAGGTGTACCATTTACAGCTTTAGAGGCATTTTAATGATATTTGGTCTGCTAAGTTTCCTGAAACATACAATAGTATCATATATTTCAATCAGGTGCAAACTCTACTCAGCCAAACATCTATAAAAAGGCATCCAGGGATAACAGAATTCTACAGAAAGATGAAGAGCAACAGCAGCAGCTGTTCCAAGAGTATGAATAAAAGCCATTAGAAATCAGGAATTAAGATGACCCACCATCTGTTAGCCTTCAGAAGTTCACAAAGGATGAATGTCCCGAATTACACACCCAAATCAATAATGCGTGTACCATCCTTTCTGCTGTGACCAGCAAATGAGTACACTGATGAGAGAATGATTTTTCTTAAAATAGGAAGGGATTTGCTGGCAGTATATTTTTGCCTCCGGCAAAACTTGAAGTCAGTGTTCTTCTTTTGTCTCCAACTGAGTAGTAATTCAACTCTGGTCTGTGGTTGTACGGGTTAGAAATTAGGAATAAGTGGGTTTTTGCCCTTTAATGTGTTGGGTTAGAAGCTGTCTTTCATGCTTGCTGAAATACCTGGGGTTTGCCACAATACTCTTTGACTGTAGCAAGGTCTGAAATGCCTCCATCAAACACTTCAAGATTATTTGACATAATACTGTTCTCTTATCTGCATGCAAGCCTGGTTGCTGTAGGTCTGCACCATGAAGAGGATTGAGCCGTTTCCTGATTCCATTGCCTTTTTCATAACTTGTTTCTCTGTGGAGGAAGTAACTAAGTCAGTTCCTGGACTATTTTTGGTAATGATCTGCTGATCAAAAATGCTTTTGTTTGGTTTTGTTCTCTGTGAATCACCTAAGATGCATTGATCCAGACTGAGAAGTTCAAAATTGCCCCTAGTCAGTTCTGCTTTTTACTGCATCTAGCAATTGATGGCATGGCCAGACACAGAGTATTGCCTTTGCACACCAAAGCTTTGGTAGTAGGGGCTGTAGGGCTGGCCTCTGTGAGCCTAGAGCTGCCCCATGTCAGATCAGAGCCAGCTACAGCTGGCTCCAGAAGGGACTTGCTGCTGCCAGAGCTGAGCCAGGAGCGACACTGGCTGTGATTCTGGGAAAGCAGATTTTAAAAGGGAAAAACTGCTGTGCAACAGCAGCTGGGGGCGAGGAGAGAGAAAATGCGAGAGAAACAGTCCTGCAGATGCCAAGGTCAGTGCAGTAGGAGGGCAGGAGATGCTCTATGTGCAACACTGCGCGGAGCAATCTCACTGTCCTTATCTCAACTCTTGAGCCCTTTTTCATCACATTTTTTCCCCCTGTTTTTCTGAGAGTGGTGTAATGGAGTTTAGCTGTCCATCAGTGTGAAAACACCCCATAGGGTCAGCCATGTGAATTAGCATGCAGGAATATGCTGGACAGGATTTCCTGTCTCCCTTCCCTTCCCTTCCCTTCCCTTCCCTTCCCTTCCCTTCCCTTCCCTTCCCTTCCCTTCCCATCACTGAGATGGGAAAAGACCTTTAAGGTAATCTAGTCCAACCATCCACCTACCCCCAGTATTGCCTACTAAACCATGTCCCTGAGTACTGTCTCCACTCTTTCCTTAAATGGGATGGGATGACAATTTCGCCACTTCCCTGGGCAACCTGTTCCACTGCCTGACCACTCTCATCCTATCTCCAACCCCCACCTCACCACAATCTCCATGCAGATAGTGATAGAGAGCAATGCGGTCTCACCTGAGCATCCTCTGCTCCAGACTGAACAACCCCAGTTCCCTCAGCTGCTCCCAGTAAGACTTGTCTCCACACAGCTTTGTTGCCCTTCTCCACACACACTCCAGAGCCAACATGTCTTTCTTGTAGTGAGGGGTCTGACACCGAACACAGTGTTCAAAGTGCAGTCTGACCAGAGTTATCCCATGTAATTGATTTCCTTTACTGCAGAAACTCTTTCAACTCATCCTGTAGTAATTAATAACAAAGGAAAAAAAAAACGAAAAAGCAAACAAACAAGAATGAAAACGTTTAGGTATTTCAGTGCCTGCTTTATGAATCACCAGGTTTGTGAATCACAACAACTGTGTCAGGGAGTACCTTTTCTTTGGAAGTCCGCTGTACAGTCCCAACTTTCAGGTCCCTTTGGTTTGGTGGGCGCTGAAATGCCCACCAGTCTTTCAGCAGGTGTTAAGTTGCCTGGGAAAATGTAAAATGCTTGTGATTCTGATGATCTTAAAAACATTTACAGGATGTGCTGTTCTTTTTCTAGCATATATGTAATTTTGAAGGCAGAAAACAATAATAATCTTTTTAATATGTTGGTTTAATGGTGCTGGATAAAAGGAGGTAGGCGGGATGCAGCATTAGAACAGTGTAAGAGCAGCGAACGTTGCATAACTGTGTGTGTGAGATTTGGAAATAGTATTGTCAGTGTCATCATGAAAGATATATTATTATGACAATTTGCTGTCAAGTGCAGTTGACATCTGTTAGAAACCAAATGTTTGGCTTAAATTGTTTTTGAAGATGTTGCAAATATCCAATTTGGAGAAATGTGACAAAATGAACTATGCATGCGAATACGACTTTTTGCTTCTTTAGACTCTACAGTGCAAAGTTGTCTTCAAAACATTAGTTGGTGTTTAAGAATCTCTTTTGAGATAGCACAAGAGTCAGTAGCAAACGTCTTTAATTTTCTAGTCATGGTGTTTGCATCCTGTATGAAATGATGGTTTTCATGATACACTTGGACTTTATTCCAGTGCCACAGTGATGCTCTTGTTGTTTCAGTTTAGATTCATATAAGAAGAAATCAGGCCAAATGCACTGATTTGGGATTTTCCATGCAGGCTGAAGAATAAGTGTTCATTTCCCACAAATTTTTTAATAGTGCGTATAATATTTTTAGAAAAGATTAGCGAGTTGGAAGATTCAGAAGCTTTCCTTTAGGATTATCGATATAATTTGATTTGCAAATATGAAGAAATAACAACTGCTACAGCAGAAAAAAAAATAAATGATGGTGTGTTTGAAAGGTAATAGTATTAGGTTTCCTGCAGCAAGGGCTGACAGAAGAAGTGGCGCTGCTGGCAGTATGAATACTCTGACTTGAACTGGGTGACCAAAAATGTGCACCCTCAGGGTTATTGACATTCCCAGAGTAGTCTGGCAATATGAATACTCTGACTTGAACTGGGTGACCAAAAATGTGTACCTTCGGGGTTATTGACATTCCCAGAGTAGTCATTGCTATTGAGAATCTGTAGCAACTGTCCTTTTAAAGATTAATAATCTTGAGTAAATATATCTAAAATAAGTGAATGGGTCATAGACCTGCTAATTTTGCTCCATTTCTCTCATGACAGAATATTTTTTCTTCCAGTTGCGCAGTCTCCCCAGATTGACAGAAGCAGGGAAAAAAACTACTCCATAATACCTGGGCAGCCTATAGAACACTGTGTGGACCAAAACAGGTCTACAACCACATCCTTTTCTGATCCTTTGTCTGCCCCACAGGCATTCCTTGCAGGGAAGCTTCTGTTTTCTCTTCATGATGTCAGTGAAACAGTTCAACCATTAACATCATCATTATCTTTTCATCATGAGATGAAAAAAAAAAATTAAATGCAGTCCTTCAAACTTGCTTTACTTGGTGTTTTATTTGGTGTTTTTCAGAAGAAGAAAAAAATCAGTTCTTTTGCTTTATGCATCCTGCCCATGTTTATGTGTATTACAACTTTTACTATGCAACCAGGCATCAAAATTCAAAAAAGCATGGGTTAGTTGGCACACAGGTAGCACAAAGTAATTGTAGCAGCAATTAGAAGTAATAGAAAGGTACTCAGAGGTACTAGGAATCGGTAATATAGCAGTATATATAGTATATTCAACATGAGTAGTACTCTGGTAGTGAAAATACTTAGAGATTACAAACTTGTCGATCCTGTAACAGCAGATATGCTTTATGATAAGTTGTACTTATCAGGAGT
Source organism: Tragopan temminckii (assembly GCA_028571105.1). Classification (NCBI taxonomy): domain Eukaryota; kingdom Metazoa; phylum Chordata; class Aves; order Galliformes; family Phasianidae; genus Tragopan; species Tragopan temminckii. The sequence goes on along the minus strand of JAOWBP010003659.1, from coordinate 3,944,522 downwards.
AAACTCACAGTAGGTTATACTTACCAATACTGTACTTACAGGAGGGGTTATGTACATATATACTTACCATTACAGTGACCAGTACCCAGTGCATCAAAGGGATCCCAGCAGGGGAGGCCTCAGTCATACCAGTGCAGATGGCTCTATTTGAGAAACCAGTCTCAGAAGAGACCAACCTTAAAGGGGTCTAGGAAACCGATCCCAGGAATGGGCCCACAAAGAGAACCAAAGTGGTAGACAGGGGTGAAACACACTGCAGAGTTCAGGAGTCAGTGTCACAGTGGTACTGATTTAGCACAACATTCCAGTGAAGATTCGGCCTGTCCAAGGACAAGTGAGAAGTAATAGTCGAGAGAAAAGCACATGCACTCCGAGAACATGGAGGTTCTCAGAGAAGCTCCATTTTATGGCAAAAGAACAGGCCCTTTAATATCATTAAGACGTAGATGGGTGTAGAACACCATCACTTCATGTAACCAGTTGATGACAAGTTCAATGGAGGATGGTGCTCCTTCTTTTCCTGTATCTTCTTTAAACACAATTTTATTTCCTGCCTCAGTTCCCAGTTTCTGAAGCAGTAAGTCATTCCCTAGTCTCTTGTTTTGTCTTTATCGATGGTATCTTTGGGACATCTCTGGATCTCCTTTGTCCCTGGCTGTGAGCTGGGTTACCAGGCAGCCATTTTTCCCTGGTGGTGCTTGGCAGCCATTTTGTGTCAGTGCTTTCTCATTGCAGTCTGTTACTGCCGTCACCGCTCTCATCTAAAAGAAATTATTTTATTTACTACAAACACCTCTAAGGAGTTTATTTACCAGAATAAGTTCTATGTTTTGTGTGGCAGAGCTTTAAAACTGTAGCTCTAACACGTTCGCCTTGGGATGACCAATTGCAGATACTTTTAATGCCTTTGTAGGCTGAGCATAGTGGACAGGTTATCTGCAGCAACCGTAGAACAAATTTATTCACTCCTTCTAAAGTTGTCTTATTTGCACTGATTTCAAGGCCAAACATAAGTGTAATTAATGCAAGTGTGAGTGAATGTCATTTTCCATTTCGCTGTCTTTTTTCCCACTAATAGTCTTTAAGATAAGCAAAATGTGCAGGAAATTGCTTCAGGAAAGCTAGCCTTGACTTACCAATTATATCTGTAATAGGTAAATACTGTGTTTCTAGAGAAGTAAATAAGCCTTCTCTGAACTTATTATCCTTCCTACTCCATTCCATGTAGTGGAAAGAAAGTTTGTCCTCCAAGGAATACTCATTATCTGATGGAAAAGAGAAATTGTATTTTTATGCAACAGTTTGTTATACTGGCACAAAATGTCATATTGCAGAACATAGAATCAAACCTTTCTTGGTATTACTGCTCTCTTCCTTGCTGGCTTAGGTTAGGGTTTATTCCTTTAACAGTCTTTTTTTTTTTTTTTTTTTGCTATACGTGGCTGTTAATGCATGTGACAAAAACAGAGTCCGTCCCATAACATGTAGGTGTGATGTGGGAGCAACGTAGCTTCTTCAAAAGCACTGCCAGAACACTGTAGAGATTTTATTTTCTCCTTCTGAATTTATCTTCTGTCTCCCAGAAGGAGTCCAGTGGAGGGCCACAAAGGTGATAAAGGGCCTGGAGCATCTCCCATATGAGGAAAGGCTGACTAACCTGGGTCTTTTCAGCCTGGGGAAAGAAGACTGAGGGGGGATCTGATTAATGTTTATCAATATCTAAAGGGAGGTGGAAGGCAAATGGGTGAGGCCAGGCTCTTCTTGGTGGTGCATAGCAATAGAACAAGGAGGCCTGAAACTTGAACATAGGAAGTTCCGTATTAACTTCTTTATGGTAATGGTGACAGAGCAGTGGAACAGGCTGCCCAGAGGGGTTGTGGAGTCTCCTTCTGTGGAGATATTCAAGACTTGTGTGCATGCCTACCTGTGTCCTGTGTGGCTATAGGGTACCTGCTTTACCAGAGAAGTTGGTCTTGATGATGTCTTGATGTCCCTTTCAACCCCTGCAATTCTGTGGTTCTGTAAGATCCCACTTGAACCAACACCAGCCATTTCTCAGGACAGAGTGGAAAGGTAAGCTCCCCTTTGTGCCGTGGAGCCATGTGAGCGTTGTCTGGAGCAGTGTGTGTCAGTTTAAGAAGGCAAAGAGAAGATAACGTAAATGATTTCACAGTGAATTTTCTAAGTGTTTCCAGTAAGGCTGGAAGCAAGTTTCTTAGCTCTTTTGTTAAGGCCAGACCCTGGCAAAGCTAGTAGTTCATATCTGACACAACTCGATGGCTCTGGATGGCTGCCTGTTACAGTACGTTTCTAGCTTTAGTTGTTGAAAACATTGTTTTATGTGAAAACCCTAAATCAAGAGGCAGCTTCTATTAGGTAAGATTTATCCTCCATTCTTTCAGAGAGGAGAGGCAGTGCTTTAGGGGCATCTCAAATGTGGTAAAGAAAGAGCAAAAACATTTAGCATTTTTCAACTTTCATTCCAGCTGGGTGCAAAAGGAGTTTCAGGGAATGCAGACAGACTTCATTCCTTGTTACTGAATTATTTTGATTTTTAAACTATGCTTACCCATCTGGCCTAAGGCAGAGATCAGTGGCAACAACTGCATTTGTTACAGTGCCAACCAGTAATAAAAGATAAGGGCTTTGTTTCTTCGTTAACCCATAAGGGCTGCTGACTGCAAAGCTGGATGAACACTTCTAATGAGCACCCTTTAAAAGTTGAGGAAACATGTCTTGAAGTGCATTTAGAAAGTGAATCACCACTTTTGTGTTGGGCTGAATACAACAGACAGCCAAGGACCCTGCACCATTTTCATGCATGTCAGAAAACAGATGTGCTGTCTGAGTGCTGGCATCTGTGCCATGAAGTGTTTCTTTGGATAGAATCAGCCCCTCGGATTGCGGCCAGGAAAATTTGGAAGCCCTTGCTAGCTTAGTACTGGGATAGTCCCCTGGGATGAATGAAAAGTTACGCAGTCACCTACTTCATGTACTTTCCTGCAGATCGTGGGTGTTGCTAATGGAGAATGTTGCTTGCATCAAAGTCAAAGGCTACAGATCACTGGGGATCAAGACATGACCTTTCGAGCCTCCTTCCTACCCCCTTTCAAATTGGGAATGTCTTTGCTTTTGTATTTAGACAGAGATTCCTCATGGACATTTTTGCGCACTTGTTTTTCCCTGTTTTGGCATCCTCTGTTTAATATGTTGAGCTCCCTGTTAGCTTCCAGAGCCAGCAGGAAAGCTGCTCTGCAGTTCCTACTGACAGCAAGCAATTCCCCACAGTGCCCTCACAAGGTCTATGGATTGTCATCAAGTACAAAACATTCCACAGCTGAATACCATGAGATATAGCTAACAAAAAGTTACCTCATTGCCAGCTTGAGCAGCTCTTCCACCAACGCAGCTAGTTCAGTTCTGTTTTGTAGTCAAAGGAAAGTCTAGCAAAACTTGGGACAGAAAGCAATAAAGCATTGTCATATTTGTGGATTGATTTAAAAACATGAAGGTTTATTGCCATTTGCTGTAAAACTCAATTTGCTTATAAAGACTTGAGCCATGAAGCCACTAACCGGGCAGAAACCCCTGGGTAGGGATCTGGTTATCCTCATTGTGTTCTAAAAAGTAGCACTGTAGGATGGCTGCTCTTCAGGTGGGTTTTGGACTGTATTTTTGCAGATAGAGCATATAAAATAGTAGTAGAATGGGTAGTGGTTCCTTTACTAGAATGGAATCATTCTACTAATGAGTAGTAGAAACATTTCTGAGTACCCATGTCACTATAAAAAACTTTGAGGAGTAGGGGGAGACTGCAGCTGAGTAGAACTTCAGTGTCTTTACTGCATATCCAGATTTATGTCATTAATCTCGTAGCGTAGGCAGAAGTTCTTGTGATTGTGGTTTTTTTAAACTATTGCTGTTACAGGCATTACGTGCTGCAGTGCTGATCACCAACCAGCTCTTTGCGTCACAGGGGAATTTGTAGCAGAACTGGAGCGTCTTCTGCAATGAAACACTCAACCATTTTTTTCTCAAAATATGTTTAAAGGATTAGGCAGCAGAAAAGGCCCTGGTCACCTTCTGTCTGACCTAGGAGTGCCCAGGGTGTTCAGCCAGGATGAACAAGAAGGGATGCTGATTCATGCCTCTGCCTAAGTTGTGTCTGAATGTGGATCTTTGCCTTTCAATAACGTATTCAGTGCAGGTGAAGCAATTGCTCTTCAATATTGGGAATACAAGGCAGCTGGGGGAAGTCCCTAGGACAGGGTTTTCAGACTTGTGGCAAACACAGCTTGAAGGAAAGGCTACACAAGTTGTTGGCATCCAGTCTGTGGAAGATGCGGTTCTTTTACTATGTAGGTGATGGTTATAAAGAGAACATCACCTGGATGTTTTAAAGCCTTCATTACTTACGTTTTTTTTTAAGGACTGGGGTTAAAAACACTTCATAGGGGAAGTTTGGGTTTACTTAATACTGCTGTGGACACAGGATAAATCATTTCATAATGGAATTGAGCCATGTTTACTTTGATTTCTTCTATCATAAATAATGGATATATCTGAATTGAAATGCTGGATGTTCTGTTTTCAGACTGAAGTTTCACAATACAGAATGTAACTCTGCTTACTTGTTGCTGTGCTACAAAATCTTTAAAGATTTCTTACTTTAATGCCTTCTGCTCCTTTTTGCTTTTGCAGTATATGTTTTCCACTCCGCAACAGTGTGCTACTCAGATGTTTTCCTCTAAGCTGAGGCTTTATTTTCATGTGAGTGCAGGTATCTGTGAGTGGAAGTACTTCTCAAAATAGCAGTCCTCATATGCAGATCTTAAAATGCTATAGGCAGATTTTGGAAGGAGATAAGGATCTAATTTAGGATTCTGTTTAATGTTGTCATGAGGAAAACAGGAGTATATCTTATTTTAAAATGGCAAATAAAGTATACTGTGTTATATTGTGTCAATACTGTGTTATATTCTTCAGCACTTTTGGAGTCTTTTTTTAAAATCAATTCTACCATCAGCTCTATATATCTGGATTCATAATGTATTTCTAACAGGTCAATAAATGTTTTCTCACTGTTTTTTCATCAAGGCATTTGTTTGAAACAGGTTGGGCTTTTTTGGTTCGTGTTTTTTGGGGGTATGTATTGGACTGCAGTGATGGGCAGTTTTGTATAACTTCTTCCAATGAAGCCCCAGTACAATTTGGCTGTACTGCCACCTCCACTAAATCCGTGATGTGTTTTTGAGAACTCTTTGACATAATGTAGTTGGAATTTGTTGTGTTCAACAAGTTCATTTTCTCTCTTGCTGTGTTAAAGTTAGAAGCTTTTCTCTTAGGCAATTTTTCTTGTTTATTTAATATCCTAAGATTTCCATAATAAGACTTATAATTCTTTCAGAGATTTCCTGCTGTTCCCATGTTTTTTCATCATTGGGCTATAATGAATGTGCACTGCTACCCTTCTGTGGGTTGCACAGGTTCACAGGATGTAATTAGCTTTTTTTAAAAAAAAAACAACAACAAAACCAACCAAACAAAAAAAAAACATTTGCAATGAGTTGTCCCCCGGTTTGGGAATGCTCTGATACAACCTGCATGAATGTCTTTGAGAGTTGTCTTCTCCTATTAGTTTACTACTTACTTGGATATGCAAGTGTTGGTAGAATTAGCTTTTGTTCTATAATTAGGCATGGGCATCACATAATGCCTTTTTAGTTGTTTTGTGGTCTTGTTGCATTGTTTTTCCATTGGAAAAGAGAGTGCTTTCAAAGGAAGAAAAAAAAGTTGAGAGCCTGAATAACCACAATTTCTTTTCTGCATCAAGTTGTTCAGTTCAGTTCTGCTGTTAATATATATTTTATATATATATATTGCTGTTTCTGTTTTTAATAAATAGAAAGTCTGGAAATATGTTTTAATTTCACAGCAGTGTGGCATACATTTAAGTCAATAAAAACAAATTCTGCTTTATTTGTGATTGCAAATTAAGTTCACTGGGCACTTCACATGGCAAGGAGGCCTGGCCTCAGACAGAATATTATTTGCTAGCATGTTCTCTGCAAAGTCTGCAGACCTGCCTTTCTTTGTAAGGCTGAATTTCTTCTGGATGCACCAACAGCCACTAAATTGTGTATCTAGAAACTGCTTAGGGCTCATAGAACGTGAGTGGGGTGATTACCACCCAGGCAAAAGACAAGACCTGCTCTGCAGCAAGTTCTGGGTTGCAAAAACCTTGTGAGTTTTTGGTTTCTAGCTCTGGAAGTTATGGAGAATAATTTCTGTGCAGTTACATGATCAAAAGTAAAATGTGAAAACTCACGTGGAAGGAAAAATCTCATTTATTTAGGGTTTTATTTACTTCTCTGCAGGGATCTACCCCCAGAGGCCCACTCCCTCCTAACTTTGCACCTGATCATCAATGTTTCTGAGACTAGAGCAACACACTAGGGATCTAAATTTAATATTAGGAGCATAATCTTATGCATATGCTTTGCAATGGAGCATGATAAAGCAGCTCGTGTTCTTGGAAATAAAACTCAAAAGAGCAGTAGCATCTCAGTGCTATGTTTGTGCTAATATCACATGCGGTTGCATTGCTAATTAGGCTACTGATGACAGGCATTTTTTAGTTAAAGTTGTTACGGTGGTTCTTTCCTACCTCAGAAATGTACGTTGTGCCCATGTGTTTTGTTTGGTGTCACCTGGAAATTTTGATGACTCAGTCAACTTCATATTGTTCATCCTCCCAGAATTCGGGCCTGTAGACCATGGGCGCATTTCTCTCCCACCTTGACCAGAAGGTCAAGTCTGGCGTGGGAGATCACTGGCAAGTGAAATTCTACCAAAAAAAAGTAGAAAAGTTTCCACTTCGGCAAAAGAAAACAAGTGAGCCTTGGATGAGATCTTCAGTAATTCTAACCGCTATTCAGTTCTTTTTTGTTGCAGTCTTTATACCCTTTGTACTCCACATTTTTGTCTGTGTACTCTCAATCATTCATAGAATCATATCTAGTTTCAACCACATCCACAACCTCCTTGGGCAACCCGTTCCAGTGCATCACCACACTCTGAGTGAAAAACTTCCTCCTAATATCTAACCTAAACCTCCCCTGTCTCAGTTTAAAACCACTCCCCCTTGTCCTATCACTATCCACCCTCATAAACAGCCCTTCCCCCTCCTGCTTATACGCTCCCTACAAGTACGGA
>JAOWBP010003659.1:3901415-3937207 GCA_028571105.1 Tragopan temminckii | reverse complement strand
TCCCCCTTGTCCTATCACTATCCACCCTCATAAACAGCCCTTCCCCCTCCTGCTTATACGCTCCCTACAAGTACGGAAGGCCGCAATGAGGTTTCCCCAGAGCCTTCTCTTCTCCAACAAGCCCAGTTCCCTCAACCTTTCCTCACAGAAGAAACTATGAAACATAGGAGAAACTAAGAAAAGATCTTTCTTCCTTTATCTTCTGCTGATTGGAGTTATCTCTTTTGCATTTGTGGTCTGTTTATTAATTTATTTGTTTGCTTCTGGTGGGATGGAGCAGGAAAAATTTGCTCAGTCATATATGTGACTGAAGAGATTTGCAGCGCATATTCATTCCATTAAATCCTTAATTGAGTTGTAGTTGATTACCAGCTTTATGAGTGGTTCTCCAGATGTTTACCACAAGTGGTCTCCCATCGTAACAAGTCAACATTTAAAAATACATCTGAGCTGGTAGATGAAGATTGGATTCCCATGATGTATGTTGATTTTCTGCTGAACACTTGTTCAGTCGCAAATGATGAGGGCCAAATACAAATGAAACAACTGCAGCTGAGTTTAAAAAAGATATGGAGGTATGCATTAATTAAAATTTCTCTTGTATTGCAGCGTTCCCACATTCCAGAGCCTTCCTGAAGAGATACTCAGTAAGCTTGCAGATGTCCTTGAAGAGGTAAGTGTGTTGAATTTTGGGAGCTAATGAGTTCAGAGTTTGTTAGCCTTCTGGTAGCAATAACCAGGCTCTTTTCCGAAAGAACAGCTTCAGAATTTTACTCTCAATTATGGTTGACTACTCCAGCATGTCAAGACGATGAGAGGAGTCGTGTGAAAAAAATGAATTCATTTCTGAACAAGGCTTACATATCCTTAATTGGATTTCCGTCCAATTGAGGATCAAAACATTTGTTTCCTGTGTTGTGTAAAGAGGAAACCTTCTACACTGGGTTACTGGTAGAGAATAGGGCACGTGGAAATGTCATTTCCTTTCAGGTGTTATGGTAAATTTATGTTAGAGGACAAAACCAAAAGGCCTTAGAGTAGGTGTTATGGAAAGAGTACTCTCGTTAGAAGTACAGCAGAGATGGGCAGGTATAATATATGTCAAGAAATTCAAAAGTCTGGAGTTGTGCCTTGCCTACCTGGCTGTAACTGGTATCTCATTAGTGTCAGGCTCTCTATTTAAAATCTTGTCCTGTAAGCAAATGTGTAAATTGGATGCAAAATATGAGTTGCAGGCAGTTTGTCCACATAGTGTATTCAGATAGCTCTCTATTCTGGACCTGACAAATTGCTTGTTACTGAGCACTACAGAAACTGTTAAGAAAACCTTTCAAAATGTAGCCTTGTGTGATTTAACTGTAGGAAACCTGTGTACAACAAGGTGTTTTTTGTCATTCCTTGGTTGTTTTTTTTTTCTTTCTTTTTTTTTTTTTTTGTAAATACAAGCCTTGCCATAGGAGCCAGTCCTAATAAATGTTTATGGGAAAGTGTTTCTCTGGACTAAGTACTGCCTCTGCCACTGATTTTAAGAAACAAAGCTGCTGACATTTAACTTGATTTCCAGAGCACTGGTAGAACATTGTTATTTCTTTGCCTATTTATTTAGTATACAGATGAATTCACGTTTGTCGTGCAACATAATTGCATATTCATAGATAGGCTTTATTTCCTTTACTGCTGGAGAAGTCTTCAGATTTAGAGAAGACAGCTGTATTGCCTCTTTATGCTATGAATTAAATCTGCATATCTCCAAACAACACGCCTAATCAGAAACAGGTAGTTAATTTGCTTGGATCACATAAGCAATGCTAAGCTCCTTATTGAGAGTTAACAAAAAATTTCAAGGGAGAGTGGGCTTCAGGGGGGAACCAGAACAAATATCAGTGAATAAATTAGGCATGGAAGTACTAATCATCTGTAGGTTGGTCCAAGACCACTCTTGTTTATTTTAAACACTAAGGGCACCTGCTATAGCCATGTTGTAAGATTGTTCCCAGTCTTTACTGGGTGATCTGCAGGATATGGCTCCCAAAACAAATTGCTTCCAGTTTCTGACTTGGAGTCATCCTTGTTATTCCTTGTGTTTTTCTTTGACTAAATATATTTTGCATAAACTATAAAATCTTACTATTACACAGTGCATCTTGTTTAACAGTATCCAACGTGCTGAAACTAGGGAGCAATAGCTTTACTTTATCTTCTCTGTTGCTGTAGCAAATGTTGAATAGAAGTGACTCATTCAGACAATTAGAAGCGGGGAAAAATCTTTCTTAATGTCACTGTTTCATGCAGTTTTTCTTCTGATATACTTCTATGAATTAACGCAACTCTTTTGTCCTACATTCTTTAAATGATTTCTAAAAACTGTTAACTAAAGCCCAGAAGAAAAAAAAAACAACATGATGTTTAATTTACCATTATCAAAATCAAACCTGGGAATGGCATTAAGAAGGCAGAAGGAAGAAGGTCAATATTTGATGATATAATTTCATTTCTGGAATTGGTGGAAATACTAACTCAAGTTACATAGCATAGATGACTTGGATGAAAATGAACAAAACACTGGGGAACTTCCCTTTCAGTTGCAGTGGTTCTGACTTGCATATGATCACTCACATCACTGCAATTGCTTGTGATGTATAGGCATGTGAAAGTCAAAGCACATTTATGGAGCTCATCATTAGCAAATCCAAACTCAAGCTACCCATTGTATTGACAAGGCCATAGCTGCTCCCACTTCCAGGTCCTTTTCCCACTTCTAGGCTGAAGTGGGCCTTCCCTGGACCCAGGCTGCCACAGCCGGCACTTATCTTGTAGGTTACAACTACAACCAAACAATAGCCAGATTTGGGCACAGCTTCTGCAAGTGTCCAGAGCCTGCCTCTGTCTTCTTCCATCCCAATTTAGTTAAATTAATATATCTTAACGTGACATAGATGCTTGCTAATTACACAACGTATAGTTGACTCTTTATTAACATTTTTCAAAATGTCATGTAACCACTGCAGTGATTTTCACTGCCATGGAAAGCTGAGCAGCCCTTTCAGCAGAGAGGTTGTTTTAGCTTGGCTTTGATGCCATCTCTGTTGAAACAGCTCTGCTTGGCCTGTGATTTTATTGCATTGTTTATCCTTGTGCTTACTGAACATAATGCATGAGTCAATGAGTAATATGTTTCTGCAGCTCAAGACCTGATGTTTATTTTGCTTGGGCTTTGGTAGTATTAAGGAGGTGGTTTGTGTAGTCACTCTGTCTGCCTGTAGGATAGTCCCCTCAAAGCACTTGTAACTGCTTGCCTAAAACAAGCTTGATATGTGGGTGGAAGCATCAGTGATACAAAGTTCCTATGAGATTGATCCAAATTATTGGATAAGTAGAGAAAACAGATTTAAATTATTATGTTTTGAGTCACACAGGTACACTTTGTGATCAGCTTCCCCCTGCTTCAAATAAACCGAGCTAGTGGCAGAGGTAGCTGTCTGGGAGAGGTGGGGAAGCAAAGGTTAATGATGTTAATGCTGTGCAGGGAATGAAGGACCCAAATTAATTATTCTGCATGACAAACAACTTCCTTAGTAGGACAATACATATCATCCCTCTTTTGCTGTGTACTTGAGATGTGAGAGATAACACCCATTACTAGTGTCTAGAAAAAAGTATACTGATGACATTTTTCTATTATCCTCAATATCTTCCTCACTTTCCTTTCTTAGTTCTTGCTTTTTCATACTCTCTTCTTCTGCTGAAAAAATTCCTTCTTGACCTTGTTGTGCCCTTGGCTGCTCTTTGTTAAAAATCAGTTGCTCAGTGACAGTTGTCTCTGCCATGTATTCACAGTCTTGTTATCAAACAGCATTGAACTGGTGGCAAAGAAGTTTCTGTGTTGTTGTTTTGTTGTTGTTTTTTGTTTTGTTTTGTTTTTGTAAAGCCAGTTGCCATGTTTATGTTTAAATATTGGAGTATTAACATAGTAAGAGGAGGTAAGTTGCCAGCGTGTGGCTTAAACATCACTGTTTATCCCTAACCAAGTTCTGTGTGTCTCACGTGTCCAAATACCTGAATCAGCTGTATAAGTATCCTTGCTCTGTTTCCTTTGGGAAACAGCGCAAGAAAGACATGGAGCTGTTAGAGCACGTCCAGAGGAAGACCACAAGGATGACGAGAGAGCAGGAGCATCTCTGTATGAATAAGGGTTGTGGAAGGTGGGCTTGTTCAGCTTGGAGAAGAGAAGGCTCCAGGGAGACCTCACTGCAGCATTCCAGTACTTGAGGGGGGCTTATAAACTGGAGGGGAGCTGACTTTTTACACCATCTGATAGTGATAGAACAAGAAGGAATGGTTTTGAACTAAAAGAGGTGAGATTTAGGTTAGATGTTAGGTGGAACTTCTTTTCTTAGACAGTGGTGCGACCCTGGCCCAAACTGCTCAGAGAAGCTGTGGAGGCTCCATCAACAGCTCCAGAGAAGACCAGGCTGGATGTGGGGCCCTTGTCAGCCTGATCAGGTGGGCGGCAATCAGCCCATGCAGGGGGATTGGAATTAAATCATTTTTAAGGTCCCTTCCAACCTAAGCTATTCTGTTATTTTTAACAAGGGGTTATTAGGAAGATACTGAAGTTGCCATTGCATTTATTTACGGATTAACTCCATTCATTACATCCTTAAGAAAGCAGGACAGTGGGTTGGTAGAAGCGGATTAAATTGCCAGGATCTGCAGTACCAGTGAGAGAAAGAAAGGTTTTTTGGTGGTCACAGAAAAAGAGGAGGGTCAGGAGACAAACCACCCAAGCCCAGAGCACCCAAACTCTCAGTATGTGACTCATGGTAAATGTGTAGGTACAATGTATAGATGACCAAACAGACCTGAGAGCAGATACTGTGAAAAAGGAATTCATGGGCAAAAAGAGGGACAGCTGAGCTTGAGAAGATGACTATGACATATCTGAGGGAAGAAAAGAAGTTAATCCAGCATCTGTGTTCCCATTGTGGCCAAGGGTAGCAATGAGCTAGTAGAGAGCATGGGTAGTACTCAGAGTCTCTGGGCTCTGACATCCCTTTCTGTGGTGTTTTTCTTTAGGACAAAAATTACATATTTCACTGTGTCCTGCTTTCAGCTGAAACAGCGTTAATATTAATAGCACAGCAATGTTGTGGTTGTTGCTGAGTGCTGGGAATGCTCTAGGAAAAGAGGTGGAGCCTAGAGAGCTGGTCTGAATTAGGCAAGGGCTTTATTCCATAGCACCTGACAGCATGTGGGAGGCTATAGAGCTGTGAGGAATGGGGATCAGCCCCTGCTCAGGGTTTGGCTGGGCATTGGTGGTTCTTGTTTTTATTTTCCTTTTCTGTCTTAGTAAATATTTTTTGTCTCAACCCATGAGTTCTGTTTTGCTTCCAGTTCTCTCTCTCATCCCACTTGGGGGAATGAGCAAACAGCTTTGTGATGCTGAGCTTCCTGCCAGGTTAAACCACAACACATTTTCATCTTGAGGTTGGTTCCCTTTCTTGTAGCCTTTTCCTCCTTCAGGTATATCCTTTGCGTCATTCAAACGTAAATTTATATCCTTGGAAGATTTATATTGAGTATCGGTATTACAGTTCACAATACCTTATAATTAAGGTTGTTTGACCTTTTCTTTTTTGAAACCATTTCCACTAGCTTATGATTTTGATGGCTTATCCATTTATCTCAAATTATTCCTTGCAGCTGCTGGCCTACAGGTGATTTTTTTAATTTTTTTTTCCAAGTTAGACTACTAATCTTGTTTCAAAGAGTGAGATTGTTCTGTCTGTGTGTGGGGGATGGATGTGTAATCTTCCTGAGAATCTGTCCTGGGCTTCTTGATTTACGTAAGGCTTTCAAGATAGGGGTAGGAATGCAGAGGGCCTGGAGAGAATAATAGGTGATCTTATGGTTTAGAAGTTTTGTAGTTACAAATGCATAGAAAGGGGTTGAAATAAGGTTTCACTGACATTTCTAACTCTGGGATTTTCTAAATTCTGTGTACTTGATGTTCCTTCACTGTTTCAGATTTAGCATGTTAATCCACATCAGATGTTATGTATGAATCTGAGCAGCAAAATATTGTTTCTTTTCACAGATAATGTCAAACCTTACTATGTCAAATATATTTTTTCCTATGTATTATGTATCCAGGGCTGTAGATACCTCTGTGATGTATACCCTCATGCTGGAGTGTGTACTCTTAAACGTGACTTAAGTTCCCTCAAATCAAGGATGCCAGCCACTTAAGAAGTCCTAGGCTTTGTCCTTTTACTGTCCATTTTGGGTTGGGATTGCATTTAGACCCTGGGACTTTGGTTACATGTCTGTTTTGGAAACTCTCACTAGAAGTGCTATTTCAGAATCTTAATTTATTGTGTTGTGGAGTCCTAAGTGCTGGTAATGTGCTTTCCCTTATCCCAGGAGGCCATGGTTTGGCTACGTCGTTGATCCCAAAGCATATATGGTAGTAGACAAAAGAAGCTCCCAAACTCTTTGAGCGATACAAGGGCAGAGAAATGTGTTAAATACCACAGGCTGATTACACCAAGCCTGAACTCTGCTGAGGCAGCTCATTGATTGCACATAGGGCATGTTCTGGGAGAGTGATCTCCAAGTGCTGAAAGCATGGATTGCAGTGGCGCGTCTTAAGCCATTTAATTAATGCTGCTGCAAATTTATTTGATGAGAGCTTCTTGCCACTCTCTCTTTTTTTCTTTTCCATTGCGGGCCCTGTGCTTTGACAGCTTCCGTGCTAAGATGCCAACCATCCTTTTTTCTCCACCTTGTGAATTTAATACAGGTTAGAAATTCCTATGATGCCTCCATTTAATTAATGGAGTCTGAATGCAGTCCTCTTTTTACGTAAGATCGCATGGTTAACAGGCATTAGAATGGAAGAAATACACAAAGTTAATTAGCTTTCAGTATAACCAGTATTTTTTCTAAATAAGACTGAGGATCGTTCTTAGGTCTGTGTAGTCCTCAGCTGATCCATCCTGCAGGTGACAGCTGTCTCCTGAATGTAGAGCTTGATGGCAGGTTGTGCCTGGACCAACAGTGATCGGCAAGAAATGAATAACGCTCCGATCTAGACGTGCAAACATGAGGGGAATTAGAAAAAAAAGCAAGAAAGAGCAAGAAGTTTGGGTTAGAAGATGTTTTTATTTTCTATCTTCTGATTGAAGCTAGCACTCTATTAGAGTATGCTTAATGTTTACCAAAGGAGCTTTGAAATATAGTTGAAGTGCTACATGTGGGGGAAATGAAACAGATTCAAATTGCCATTGTTTCATATACAGAAGAATTTCAATTTCTGATAACTCTATTTCTTATTATCTCATTTGAAAAATTAATATTTATGAAAACATACTCCAGAAAATAAGCATTTTGGGTCTACTGCCAAAAAAACAAAACCAAAAACAAACAAACAAACAAAAAAAATAAAATAAAAATAAAAACACCCACACATTAGGAAAAAAAATCCAGTTGGAAAAAGTTATGTGCAGCAGTACAAAAAAGTAGTCAGCTGCAATGTCTAGAGCAGTGAAATAGAATAGCACCTTCCTCTTAAGTATATGATGCTTTTTTTGACTTTGGAGCCTATGCACTTCTGTGCATAGGGCCTTTGACTGATGCTGCTATGGAGCTGATGCCTACCAGCATGGTTTGATCAGTGAAATGTGTGTACATTCAGTGTACACATGCTGTATTTTCCACTGCAAATTGCAGCTGTTTGAAGAACTCCAGCATAAAAAAAATAAAATCAAGGATTGCTAAGCTGATTGGAAAATAGATCATCATCTTTCCTTTTTTTGTCAGGGTGTAAAATACAGATGAATTACCTAAATATAATTCTAGAAGATACCAGGGAGAAACGGAAAAGCAGCCATGTTTTCCTCTACCTGATGACATGACTGTATAGTGATGCTAACTTAAAAGTTGCTCTAACATTTGCATTGGGATAAAAGGTATCATTTTGATAAAAGCTTTTCTTCTTCTGTTTTTCTGTAGCCTGTTTAAGCACTTTAAAGGCAATGATGAATGACCTCACCCTTAATTATCACAGCAGAGGAAAGGAATTGTTTGAATATTCCCTGGTCCCCGACAATATGTCAAGAACCTCAAAATCCATTTGTGCATTACAGTTACCATCCTGATTGCTGTGGTAAAAAATGAAGATGTTTCTTCCCATAGCAGTTAAGTCTTCTCCCTGTTCTTGCTGAAGCACCTGCTTGCAATGTTTGTTGGAGAGAGGATGCTGAGCATGGCAAATCATTGGTCTGATGCCACAGAACCCCTTCCTTTGTTTGCGAGAACCCATTCATTGATCTTCAGAGCAGCTTCTTGGAAGTTTGGGGATGAGAAAGGATAACTTTGTGACTGTCCTTTTTGCACATAGCAGAGTACATCCCTCCAGCACGAGACTGGGCTCAGGGCATGACCAACACATATCTAGTAAGTTCTTCATACAAGTAATGAGTGAGTTCTGTATAAGCACTCAAAATTTCATCAGCTGGATGGTTCAGTCTAACTGGAACATAATCTTTTTTTATTTTTTACTTAAGACTGCTTTTTCATGTGAAATCAAATTGAATCCATGCAGGTTTGTTAAATTTTCATTTATTTATTTATTTATTGCAAACAAATGGAATAAGCTATTATTTTAGTCTTTCGTCCTACTAAAAAATGCATGCAACTTATTTTGATGGTTTCCATGGCCATTCCATCCAAGTGGAAATGAACACATAAGGACTAAATGAGACCAACACTGATACAGGATGCTATTTTTCTCTCCTTTGTTTGGATCTGACATTCAAGGTATACTCCCCTGTGCTTTTGTTAGGTAGGAATTGAGTGGAAAGCTGCCCTTGTGCCAGCAGTACTGATTCTCTGAAAACAAAAATCAACCAAATAATGTCTTACGTAAATAAAATGGGGATAGGAAACTGAAGGGGAGAGGGCAGTACACCTCATGTAACTCATGTAAATACACAAGATAAACAGGGCTAAATTTTGGTTCATATGATGTGGTAGGGGAAAATTAGTACTGCTGTTTAATCTAAAGGTGCTGGGAAGTCAAGGTGTCATCAAGTCCTTGACTGCTTTTTCTCAATTTTATTGCTTTTCTAGGTGAATGTAATGCTATCAGCAGCAGGAAACACTGGTGCTATCTTTACCAACAGAGCACATAGATTTCTTTAGAAAAAGCATCAAGGATTGTAAATGTGAAAAACTTCCTGAAAATATGCATGTAGGCATTAGTACAAAAAGTTTATTTGTGAACCTATGAGTAGATGCTACCCTTGCAAAATTCAGATATCATAATTATAATGAACGTAAAGTTTCAGCACCCAAATGGCCAAGACCTTGAATGAGTTAACCATTATGTACCTTGGAAAAAAACACATCGCCTGTGCAAGGACTGTTTAGCTTGGGTTCCCGCAGGCCTCAGCTGAGTCTTGGCTGGATTTAACATGCAAAAAAAGAAACTTAGATACAAGTGGGAGGATTGGGGCAGGGAAGCTTCTCTGCGTGTCTGCTGTCTTATTCTGGTTTGGTCTCTTTGCCTGTGTTATTTGTGCTCTGATTTGAAGTTGTACCATCAGTGAGAACTAGTGGATGATTCACCCATTAACAACACCTTTATCAAGCAGGAGATGGATCAGAAGCTCTCCTTTTGGCTTCTGCAGGCCAAAGTCTGTGGTGGAGCCCTGACCTCTGCTCAGTGTAAAATGCAGAGGTCAGATGGCCCCAGTAGAACACGAATTAAATCCCCAGTATGCAAAGAAATACCTTAGATCCTGAATGTTAATACAACTAGGGCGATCCTTTACTGCTATTTAGTGTACCTCTAAAATTCATTACACTTGTGTTCTGCTCATCATGGTTTTTTTCTTTAGAAATAACTCAATATTCCCATCTTGACTAAATCCATTTTTGGCAGTTATAACAGTAGCCACTGCCCTTGCAGCTTTGCAGAGTCTGGTTTCTCTTGCAGTTTCCTCTTTCCTCTCCATTTGGGCCAGCTTGGTGATGGTCATTTTGCTCTTTGCAAAATCTCTGTTGTATTTTCTCCTCCCCTCTTTCTTCACTTACTGCTGAAGCCTTCTTTTCTCCAGTAAAATCCCTTTAGCGAACACGCGTGAGGCCATTTCCATGTCTTGCAAATGACTTCTGAACTGCAAATATATAGCTTGTGTGTCTCTGTTAGCAGTTGAGCCCTACTCACAGTGGGACCTGTTGGGTGTTTGCAGTGGCTATGGTCATTGACCAGACCAAGGCCTGCAGCCACACAGGGCTTCTGCCAAATCTGCTTTATGATTGGAGAATTATGCTATCTTTTAAACTGAATTTTATTAAATGACTTTTAAAATCTCTCAAGAAGTAGCTTGCATTTACAATGAAAATCCCAGCTGCTTTGGAAGGATCTCATTCAGAGGCTTTTCATGGAGAGCTGGATTTCTCCAGAGATGGCAGGAATTTATTATTACTTAATTGGTTCTCAGAAGTACTCCTGCCCTTTTATTTTGGCTGACTTTTTCAGCCACAAACACAAATCTGTTTATTTTTTTCCACTGCAAATTGCACTAAAGTTTTGTCAAAGTTTTTGAGGCACCATAGCTGGAGAATTGCAACTTGTATGGCCCACCAAAGCATATAGATATACATATGTGTACAGAGATGGTAAACCTGTGCAAGAATCCCAGAAGACATTCAGATGGGTGGGAATTCGAGGTTTTAAAGAGGTTTCCTTAGCTGTTAATACAGCACGGTTTCATCATGGAGCAGGGAACTGAGTATTTAAATGGATCAAGAAGAGGAAGTAGCTGAAATGCAGGAACGTGCCCCCAACCTAGAGAAGCTATAGGCTGCTCATCAGCATAAAGCATTAGTTCTCCTGGCTATTCAGCAGCATCCTGCACTGAGGATGGGAAAGCCACTGCTGGTCTTCGTAGTGCAAGTGGAGAGGTCTGCAGGGAGGTGTGGGATCATGCTATAAAGTGGCACTGGTGCTGTACTAGGGAAACCACTTTTTCCAGGTAGACGCAGTCATGGAGTCATCCAGTTATTTCTTGACATCCATGGAAATAATAATCTGAGGTCATGTTGTGCTGTTACCCCTCCTGAGGTGCGGCTCTGGCAGAGGCTCTGAGAGCACAGCCTTAAAAATCTCTAATTGTGACTTATTCTTTGAATGCCTGCAGAGATCAACAGAGATGATGGAGTTGTGAAATCACGTTGTAGGAATGGCAATAACTTGAGAACAAGTGGAGACTCCTGTTTTCAGTCTGAATCTTGAAGCGCAGTGTTCTTCTTGCAAACTTCATGCATCTTCCAAAGAAGTTTTAGCCTTGCCTGTTTGTCAGCTTTCTCTGGAGGAACATCGTCCTTTCCTGGTTATTATGCTGTCCCCCTGCATTAAGCATCCCTCTCGTTAGTAAAAACCTCTCACCTAGCTCACTGCATAGAAAAACCACTTCTGCTGTGATGTGATTGGCATCAGGGCACGTGGCAGTGACAGTGTCATGGAACAGTTTCTTAGGGAGCAGAAGTAACTGAAACACTGCTTCAAGCCTCAGAGTTTTTTTTATAATAATAATAATTATTATTATTCTTTTGTAACAATGGGTTGAGTGGAGATTCAATTCTCTTTGTGATATCTCCCTGATAAGTTACTCATTTACAAAGCTGCCACATTTGATGATGGGCATACCTGGTTGCTCTGACAGCTTGGATTAAAACCAGCTCTAATCTATCTGGAATGTATTTCTGTACTATCTGTAAATGGATTTTTCATCCTGTCCATCACAGCCATAAAAGAAAAGAAAAAAAAAGAAAAAATAAAAAACCAAGCTCTAACAAAATAACCTGTGCTTTTGTTTCTAATCTTCGATGATTTCCAGAGTTTCATAGATGTGAAAAAAGGATTTAAGGAAATCTGTAACATATCATTTCCACAAGCAGATTTACAGATTCTTTTTTAAGTATGCAAGGTTGATTTGAATGAGTGATCACAGCAAACCTCCAAAGATCCAAGCGGATGTCTCCTGTGTGATCCAGCCACGTGCTTCATGTTCCAACACCCGCTACCTCACAGCAGTTTGTAAGAGGCATTGTAGCGTGCCTGGATATCGAAACCAATTTGGGTTTATCTGTGTGAAGTTGTTGGAAGGTATGGACAAACATCCACCTATTTACTGTCTTGAAGTAAGTTGGAAAGTTTGGCGCCATCTTACTCCAGCATGATGAGCAGAGTACAGATTCATACAGCTGATAAAAGTATTAATAGTTTTGTTGCTGAGTTGTACTTAACATGGTACAGCGTTGTTTTCTCTCAGTGAATACCCAAGAAGAAAGCCACACACCGATGTCTCGGTCTCAGTGTCTGCTGTGTGAGCTCAGGCCCAGCAGCCTGGTGTGCAGGGAGCACTTCTGAGGCTGATAGCAGCACCTGCTGGAGCTGTGCTGGCAGCCTGGACACATGCCCCCTAAGCCTTATATCTGCATCGATGAGGTATTTGCTTGGTGCCATGGCTTTGTGCAGAGGAGAATGAGACTGGGGGCTTCAGCTTGCTGTAATGGGAAGCCTGCAGGGAGAGCTCATGGCTATTTCTGTCCGGTGAGATCATCTTCTGTAAGCTTAATCTAATAGCAGTTTCAAAAAATGCCTTATTTTAACTCACGTATCGCTGGTTACATACGTACATAGGCTCACGTTGGTGGCAGTAAGCTTGCCTGACTTGTCTCATTTTTGTTTTCTGGAACCAAAGAAACAAAATTCAACCTTATTTGCAAATGTTGCATGATTTCCAGTCTGTACCCCCAAATGGTATGAAGCAGAAAAAAGTGAATTGCTTCTAGTAAAGCTCCTTTTATCTTTAGAAGGTGCATTGTCTGCACTTTATCTGTAAAAGCAGAAAAATATAATTAGCAATTACGTTGAATATTAATTAATTTGGTGGGTGTTTTCCCTTTGATTTAAACTCTTTTCCACTGGCTTCCCTTATAGCATTGCCCACAGTGACACCTACTGGCATTCGGAACAAGGCTGGCTTGCAGGCCGTTGCCTCCTGGGCAAGTCATGCGGGGGGATGAATTAATAAAATCCAGAAGATGGAAAGCGTGGCCTTGGAGACACCTCTGGCCGCCTAGGGAATGGCTCTGGACCAGGCTGTGGGTGCTGTCTCCCCACTCTGTGCTGGACATCGTGCCTGAAGTCTTGTCTACAAGCTGAATGAGAGCCTCCAGTAATGGCGATAGTCAGTGATTTGAGCCCTGTGCTTAGAGAATAAGCAAACATTACAAAGGGGAGACGCCTCCCTTCCATGGGCTGCAATGACTTCTCAAAGCATACCTTTGCTGGCAGGTGTTTCTGTTGCCAGGGAGTTTATTTTTCTTGGGAAATGAACTTGCCTGTGCCCTTTTGTGTAGCTTTCATTTTTGTGTCTGTATATTAAACATTCAATTAAGGTCCCGAGGTTATATGTGAGCTAACTTCTTATTTGCCACTATTGGTGTGGTATTTGCAGTATCTCACAGTTGTAATAATAGTAATCAAAAGTGTCTTTTTGATAACAGAAATCCATTTTGTCCTTAATCCATGAAATACTAGGCATTGGATATCTTAATAGATAAACACAAGACTAAGCTGCTGGAGGAAAGCAGAAAGGCATTAGGAATGGAGTTACTGATGTGGTGAAATTGAAATGGCCTTATTTCCATACTGAGCAGAATGCAGCAAAACAGCCTTTGATATAAGTTTTATTTACATTTTTAATATGTTTCTGTCACTCTTAATAGGAAATTTTTAGTGAAGCTTTCCAAAGTGAAATTTCTGACGCTGTAGGGGTTTGATCCTGTCTCCCAGAAACAAGGATGAGGGGACAACAGGTGACTGCAGGGCTCCCTGTTGTCCAAATTTGTGTGCCATCCATCCAACAAAGCCACCTCCTGAGCTTTCCGTGCCTTCACTCATCAGAGCCTTCTCCTGCTTGCCAGCATGGAAAGCGGGAGTGCTGGAGGAAAGATGGAATGATGCACAGCATCAGCACTCTCTGAGGAACTCATCTGGTACCAGAGGGACCCTTGGGCACATCTTTATCTACCTGCAGCTGCAGTCCTGATACGTCGAACTGAGAGTCTTCTGCTTGGAAAACCTGCCGAGCCCACTGCAAGCCATTACCGGGTAGCCTTTTCCTTGGGATTACAAAACCTGGAAATTGAAGTAAGCAACTGTCAATAAAACAGGTTTTCCTCTTAACAGTGAGTTTATCATCCACTGGAACAGATTGCTTGGTAATGGCTAAATCCTCCTCCCATGCAGTCTGTGAATGGAAATGGGCTGGCTGGCTGCTGTAGAAGTGCTTTGGTTCAATAGTGGGTTATCAGGGTAAGTGAAGGGGGTGTTGATTTTGGCTTTATATGTTTCTGAGGATGGCTGTTTCGAATAGTTCATACTGACCCTAAAATGACTTTAAAAATTTGTTCCTAATCCTCACAGCATTCAGGGGGGTAGGCACTGCTGAGAACTTTGGTCTTTCATTTGCAATCTTTGAGGATTATGGAAATAAGAGCACGGAACTGTACTTGAGTGTCATACACAAGATTGGGGTATATGGCTTTGGACCCTGTAATGGGGCAGGAATGAAACTTATCTCAAAACATGGTCTCTAGAGACCCCTGAGAGTTTGAAACGATAGCCATACACGGAACTGCTGGTGCATCCCACATCTGAAGGACAACAAAGCTTGGAGACTGGCACAATTCTGTCCTATGGTGCACTGTCCTTGGTTTAGAGGGTTTGGGAAGGTCAGGATCCTGTTGTAAATGTACCCCAGGAACACTAGGTGGGATTTACAGGTTTTCCTCGTGCCGTCAAGTGGGAGCTTGGGGCATTCCATCATTGCTGTCTGTCAGGTGGAAACGTTACAGATGCTTGAACCTAGCTTGCCGGTGTGGCAGGAAGATGAGGTCAGTTGCTTTCTGAATATGAATTTTACAGCAGATTACTTGCAGCTAGATCTCAGAGCTGTGCTGAAAACGAGAAGAGCCATCTTTCCAGTGCGTGAGTGCTCATCATCCTCAGGCTTACACACCAGATGGGAGCTGATGGGTTAGAGCACACAGGCTGAGTTAGCATCTCCCCAAAGCCTCCTGCTCTGCGCACCAAAGAGCACTTTGATCTCCTGTTCCTGTCATTTGATTCTTCATCAGCAGCTTTGATAGCAGATGTCCAGCATTAGAAATGAAATATTAGCTGCCCTCTGGACTCCGTGTACTTGGGGGGCTATAATGTGGACAGAGTGCTTCAGCTATCTGACTTGCATTTTCCATATTATGGTGCAAGTGGACAGCTGTGGTGTTAGGAGGTCACCCGATCTCAGCACATCATCTCACTGCATCTAGGCAACCCCAAAAAGGGGGGACAGTCCCCGTGAGGAGCAAGGCATGTGCTGGGAAGGCACTGACATGGATGACAAAGCCTGGAAATCAGCTCCCTGCTCAGCTGCAGGCTTCTGGGGAACGGCCATTTGGGCTGTCCTTGGTTCTTTGTTAGAAAGTCCTGGGAAAAAGGCATGAAGGGATCTTTCGCTGGAGACCCGTGTCCTTCAGATTCCCCTCCTCCAATCAATGTTACAGCTTGTACTGAAAAATAAGACTCCAAAGTATCTCAGAAATAATATAAAACAAAAATAACTGACTACGTTTGTAAGGGAAGACAAGTGCAAAAATAGCTCATTGCTGGGAAAACTTATGATTCCACTGAAGAGGAAAATGTTGTTGTCCTAAATCAGGGCATCGGTGGAACAGATGCACTCTCCTGTTCCCATCCCTTCTGGTTCCAGTTTGCTGTGCAGGACTGGGAAATGTGAATAATGTGCCTGGTGTTACCAGCATGCACTTTTGTGGGTGATCTTTTACTGGAGGGTGAAGGTTTTCCCTGTCTGTATATGAGTGGGGTTTATCAAGTATCGTGACGAGCAATCTCTATTGAAATAAGGTCAGTTCCACGCTTGTACACCCTTTAATCTAAGTTGTAATTTTCCACAAAAGGTATAAGATATAATTCACTTTGCTTTGGAGTTCAAAAAACTCATGAAGTAATCTCTGGATCAATGTGCCGTCCCTGTCTGGTAAGGAAATAGTCAGCTGTCCATTAGCAGTGCTGTGTCTTGAGCCAAAAATGTGACCTAGATAGTATTTTCCAGTGTTGTTCTGTTTTTCTTTTCAGGACTAATGTTGAGATAACTCCAAAAACGCTTTAAAGCACGCAGTAGATCTCATCAGTCAAATACTAATACAGCTAGTCACTGCGTGAGTGCTAGATGAAAGTGTTCTGGTATAGGGTTAATTCTTTGTATTCTCTGTTGGTAATCTGAAGTTTTATCATGTTCTGAATTATTAATGGGATTTTAGTTTCATGTTTCATTACCCTTTGGACAAAAGTCTGGAATAAGTTGTAGGCAGTGGAAAGATCTGGTAACATTTTCTGTAGAGCAGCTTTGTAGCAAAGTTCAAAGTGAGATGGTTTGAACTCTTTTTATCACTTTGAGAAGTATTTATGTTGTTCTCTTTCCACCGACAAAAGTCATTTTTGCTATTTAAAGTAATAGTTTTCCATTACTCCTGTTTCAGTGCACATTCAGACTAAAAGTTTACCCATCATCGCTTTAATGAGTATGTTTGAGGTTCTTTATCTTGCTTACACCAATGTAATTCTCTTCCAAAACCCGTTGTAATCCAGAGCAATTGTTGGCAGGGTGGGAGTGGAGCCAGCGATTTGTATGTATGCAGGCTGATAAAGCTGTGGTTCCCTTTGTATAGTTAATGAGAGAAATCTAGGTAAAAGGATAATATTTTCTATCAACAGACAAACCCCCAGAGATACAGAAGGCAGCAAAAGCTGCGGTAGGTGCTGTTTGATTGGATGCTGTAAGGCTTACATGCTCGGTCAGAACTGATTGTCACCTACTGAAAACCCTACAGAAGCTGCCAGACTGGAAGAAAGTGGTGAACTCAATGGGCAAAATTACCTGCCTCAGTAAAAATGTAGTGCTTTCCATGCTTTTGCTGCCAGTAAATTCTGTTCCTGGGGAGAAGTACATTTGCATATGGAAGGGTAGGCACTCTTCTTTGATTCACACTACAAAAAGAAAATATATTTCATTGGAGGTTACTTCAAGAGTGGCTGAGTATATTCAATTAATGTGCTCTTTTATTCCTCTTGATAGATTAGGAAATTGGTTTTGATCCTCATGGCAATACAAATAACTTCTCTGAATAAGCGTACAAAATCTGTTGCAAATTAAGAAAATATATAAAACATACATGAAGATTTACAGTGTTTACTTCCAATTTCATTTTTTGCGAGGAATTGATTGCCGTTCTAATAATTGTGGAATGGCTTTTTGGATTTATGAAGGAGAATTAGTGTTCCATAGACAGTCTTCCACTAAGAAGACAAAAATAAATCGGAGATATTCAAGAAAGATGGGCAGAAGAGGGGCTACTTTTCGTGCATTTCAATGAATTTTAACTAAAAACCCATATCCTTACAAAAAGTTGCTTGCAATTTTGGAAGAATTTGATGGTGTGATGACACCATCAAATGTGAACAGTTGGTTGCTGGCTGTGTTTCCTCCCAGCAAAGCAAAGATCGATATGCTGTTGTACAGGAGGAGATCTTTTGATCCCTGTACTTGCAAAGGAAAGCAAAGTGCCTCCCCTTCCCCATCAGTGCAGTGGGAGCGCGCTGCTGTCTCATTGCTGGGGAGCAGTTGGGGCAGGCAGTCCCTTGAAGTGAGGTGCTCTGAGATGCAGCAGTGGCTTTGTGTTTGATGCATTCTGGAAACGTCATGGGACGTGAGTTGTTCAGATAGAGATTTCAGTTCTGCAAAAACTATATGTGAAATTAAATGTGTGTGGCCCATCATAGGTCTACAGTACTGTTTCCTTGTGTTAGCACTACTGATTTCCAATGGGCAACTTAATTTCTGCCTCCCTCTTCCCCAAGTCTGCATCGACCCCACGCTATTGACTCGCTCTATCATTTCATTTTTTTACTTAAATTTTACTTGATTTAACTGTTCACTGATTTTCAGTCAGAGTAACTGATTAATTAATTCCAGTCTGTTACCTAGGTATCCTCTTTCTAATTACTTACCACTCAGTTAATTCTGCACATTTCATGTTCATTATCCGTGAATCTGTTATTACTATAGTCAGCAGGCAAACTATTGGTTTTTCTACCCCGGTTCATCGACGGTCGATCTGTGGCCTGACATCACCATTAACTTTCACCCAGCTAACTTGCTGTCTTTCCTTGTCACCATCAGCTCTCCTGCATGCAGGTAGATGTCTACATTCAGCGGTTCCACCTCCAAAAATCAACATTTCTGTATTCTTGGAAGCTTCCCCTTTACAAAGGTTGCAGCTTGAGCATCTGCTGACTTGGTGCCCTGTGCTCCCAGTGCTGGAGCAATCACTGACCTTGGGTCTGCAGGGACAGTGCCAGACTCGGGATCAGGATGTGTTGGCTTCTGTGCCAGCTGGTGACAACAGCTTGCAACTCAGTGCATTTTCCAGGCAGAAACAGATATTGGTCTCAGCATTGTGGACAAAAGACGGCTGTGGGGTGGCTGCCTACAGGCATAGGAAACCTGATTTGGCTCCAGTGTCGCCTGTCAGACCGTGGTATGGGAACAGTGGGGATGGAAGGAAAGTTTAAATGTGGTTTCTAATGTGCTGTGTCTACTTTTAGAGCAAATTAAGGCAGGGAATTTATTTAGCAATAATGCATTAAACTAAATAATGTATTTTTGAGATTCTCTTTCTTCCTCTTTCTCCCTTAAAAGGGCAGAGTGTATTTAGGAATCAGAACTGTTTCTCAGGTCTTCATTACAGCCTCTAATGGACTTAGCCAGCCCACATTTTCCAGGGTCACAGTCTGTCCCACTGTCAGATTGTTGTTCTATCCTTTAGCCTTAGGTGCGGCTAAATAAAATCTTCGAGGTTCAGCAAATCTTCATCTGCTCAAGCCAGAATCTGTTCAGCCGATGCTGAGGGCATTGCAGAGAGTCCCTAAATATGCTCAGCTTTGCTCGAGACAGGGAAAGGAACTTGAAGGACTTAGCTTCTTCTCAAGAAATGTACAAAAGAGTGAAAAAGCCCCAGTAGTAGGTTGATCAGTTACATAAGGCATGGAGAAGACCGAAAGGCACTGCTTCCTATAATAAGGCTGTCCTCTGCCTTGGGTGGTGAGGAGGAAGGTGAAGGTCACTGCCTTTACACTGAGAAATAGGAAGGGGAAAGACAGAAGCTCCTTGTATCGCATGCATGTTTCTTCCCCCTTTCATGCAGGATACTGGGCCAACGTTTGTAAAATGTGGGCCTTTGTACATTTTGTTGCCTTTTATATAGCCATGAAAATTGTGCCTTGCGCATTGAAGTCCAGTGGAACCAAGGAAGGAAGCAAAACGTGTTTTCAATATGATGAGAAGATGATACCACTGAAGTTTTAGCCCTTCCTCATACCCTTTTTCCTCACTGTTGCTTCGTGTAGGGCACTTTTTCAATGAAGCACAACTATTTAATGTGAGACTGAAAAAAACTCATTGGAGTACTTATCGCACACAAGTTAGAAATGGTCCTTTTCTTATTTTCACGAGGAGAGGATGGATGTTTTGGTGTGATAACATTAACTTTTATGATGTAAATAGAAACAGCATTGGTTAGCTGTGCACCATGGGTCTTGGAAGGAGCAAGATACGGACTTCTTTCAAGTCAGTGAAGGAATGGAGGAAGCTCCTAAATTATCAGCTGCCACGTCATATGTACAAAATGGTGCAAAAGTTGTGCATTTGCTGTGGAAACTCAACCAGTGTTCCAGACGGACAATTTCAACCAAGGAGTGGTTGAAGCTCTGATCAGAATGGGAAATGGCAGTTCAACCGTGACCTTTTGCTCTAAACCAAGTTTGTTAACTTGCTTGGATTTGTCTAACTTGTGCAGTTTGCATTTTTATTACCTTATTTTCATCACCTGTTTTGCCTTGTGCTGGAGGGTGCTGCCCAGAGCTGGAAGAGGGCTGGTTCCAGCTCAGTGCCTTTCTGTGGGAGTCTGGAAACGAGGGAATTTTTGAGAAGAGGAAGTAAAGAGGGTACCAATCTCAGCTGTGTTGCATATTTCCTTCCTTTGTAGCTCTCTGCATAACACAGTGAAATTCAAATTTATGGAGCAGTAATACCAAACCCCAAAAGAAACAAACAGGAAATTAAAGCGGTCTTTTAACCAAAGAAGGTAAAATTAGGAACATCTATCACATCGTTACATTTCAGAAGCAGCAAGGAGTGTTGTAGGACTGCTCATTTCATTTTGTACCCAGTGGAATTGGTGTAGGTTGTTCTTGTTTGCATTAACGAAGTAATTGTTGAATACGGCTCTTGCATCGCTGCTTCTACTCCATGTTACATTCCTTTCAGCTGGAGAAATCAATATGTTGTTCTCAGAAGCATGCATTATACCCTGGTGTTAGGAGGCGAGCCACCAATTGTTAGTCTAAGCTGGAGGTTTCTGCTGTCATACTGGTTGCTATTTGCTGTTGCATTGCAGCTCGCTATTTTGCAGGGTTACCATTTGCCTTTTTCGGTAAATGCAGTAAATTGTTGTCAGATTTTTGCCTCCTCTGTCAGGGGAATGCTAAGACATCTGCAGTAGAGGGCAGATAAAGCAGCCATGTGAAGTGATGGGTATTATTCCAGCACAGTGGATGTGAACATCCGCATGCAAATAGTCCCTTTAGTTGCATTACAACTCAGGGAGCTGGTGGAGCATGAATCAGAAGCGAACTGTGAACAGCAGAGGACACCATGACTGGCCATGATGCCCAAGCAGTGCAATATGTGCTGGGGAGCACACTGATTTCTCACC
This sequence comes from Tragopan temminckii, assembly GCA_028571105.1. Classification (NCBI taxonomy): domain Eukaryota; kingdom Metazoa; phylum Chordata; class Aves; order Galliformes; family Phasianidae; genus Tragopan; species Tragopan temminckii. The sequence continues at coordinate 3,916,276 of JAOWBP010003659.1, read as the reverse complement.
AGCTGCATCTGGATGCTCAGGCTGGCTAAGCAAAAGGCTGCAGTATGATGATGATATTGCCCTTCAACCATCTTGAGGAGCAACATTTTTAGGTGTTTCATGAGTAAAAACAGAGAAACAAAGCTTTATGATACCCCAGAATTCAGTGCAGAGGACTAATATTTTCCTGAAGTTGTTTTTGCAGCATTTTCTAGCAGCTAAACACTTCATTTTGCTAGCGTTGCTGTTGTCAGTTTAGACTTGGAAAAAATATTTAATACAATAGTATTGTAAATAATATTTTGAAAGCTGCTTATGTTTGGAGTTTTGCTGATGTTTGGTGGATATTTTTTAAGCAGCCAGCAAAATAACATACTTAGATGTATTTTAAATGTGTGTATATATATATACCTTGAGGGAGATGGATTATACATTCAGAACTGTCATCAAGCCCCTGTCATCCTCCCTGGTTTATGCAGTGTAAACCTGTGACTGGTGAATGGAGCACTCGGCTGCCCAGGGTGAAGCTCTGAGCCTCAAAGCTGCCTTTGTGCTTCAGTTCCCCTTACGTGACCTTGTAAAAGATTTGGGCCCCTCTACACCACAGCTGACGTGGCTTATGTAGCACTCCAAATGTTCCATCCATTTTTTACCCTTTTCAGATGTTCTCAGAGTAAACACAGAAGTCGAAGTCATCCAGCTGGAGAAAAATGAGGTTTTCTGAAGCTTAGCTATTAGGTTGGCTGGTGTCAAGGCTTCTCCTCGTGGCCTGTGTAACTACTCCTTAGGTTTTGATGGTGGCCAGCAACTGAAATTGGTGATGGACAAAATGAGGGTGGTGGAGCAGAGCCTTTAGGCACAGGTGAATTATGCATCCTCTAGCTTGCTGTGGAGAAAGCCTTCAGTGCATTGTGGTGGTTTGCTGAAAGGGCAAGGCTTCTGGAGCTGGGTTGGGCAGCACAGACATGTGGTGATGGCACAAGGCTGGTCCTGTGCAGCCCTGCATCCCCGGCACACACCTGGGATACCCTCCTTGGCTATTCCTCCAAACCAAGGTCTGGCTTTTGAGGTACAATATTGGGAAGTAAGTAAAATTGGTTGAATATTTTGAGTTTCTAAGCTGCAAGTCATTTCTATATTCAACAGAGGGTCCTGACAGAAACCTTCTCTGAGAAGGACAAAGTGTAGAAATTCAGATTTCAAACTCTCTCATCTTGTTCTAGTTACAGTGTCACCATTGCAGCAGTGTGTGATGCTTAACAGCTCGTGCAGGAAATAAATTGAACAAGCAACTTTTTGGAGGGGGGTGCTACTGGTGATCTCTGAGCGCACCTGGCCTGAGATTTGCACGTGGTCAAACAAGCACTTCCACTTGGGTTTGCTTTCAGTGGAGACTTGTGGTTTCAGATATGAAGAACACAGTGACTCCAAAAAAGCAGTTATTGTCAGAACTTGGTGCAGTTTGTTGTTGTGGCTAACACCTTGCTGCTTCTAATGTTGGTAGTGTTTAAGACTGATCTGATAGAATTCCAACTACTTCTCAAGAAAGTTTCATTTGCAGGGATGTTCCTCCATTCAAGGCTGGGGTGCTGCTGCTCTGCATAGGACCAAAGACTAAGTATTTCTCTTTCCAAAGCATAACCTGAGTGGGCTGCAGGATGTGCTGCTTCTGTGCTGGCTCTTCTACAGAGTATGCTGAGCACATCACAGATGCTGACTAATGGCTCACATGGTGAAACTCACTAAGTAAATGTTTTCCCCCTTGGAGCAAGGGCTTCTGCTTTGCTTTAAGTAAAATTGATAGCAGGGAAAACAAATAATTGTAGAAGCTGTTATTACTGGGCGTCTCCAGGAGAGAGACATTTGTATTGATGAGGCACAAAGAGGAGGACTTGTTTTAAATTAGGTGTTGTGGTTTAACCTGGCAGGTTGCTCAGCACCACACAGTCGTTTTCTCACTCCCCTCTTCCCATGGGGATAGGAGTGAGAATTGATGGGGAGAAAAAGGTAGAGCCCATGGGTTGAGATAAAACTATTTACTAAGGTAGAGAAAATGATAAGGAAAAATACTTGTGACTGTATATATGTATAACAAGTGATGCACAAGCAATTGCTCACCACCTGATGACTAGTGCCCAGCTAGCCTCCGAGCAGCAGAAGAGAGAGAGATGATGAACTTCCCTTCCAAAATCCTTTTGCCTGGTGTCATATGGTATGGAATATCTCTTTGGACACTTTAAGTCAGCTGTCCTCTTCTGTTCCCTCCCAGCTCCCTGGGCCCTTTGCTGTGCACGGCCTTGACTCTGTACATGTTGTGTTATCAGCACTGTTTTTCTCCTAGAGCCAAAACACAGCATCACACCAGGCACTCTGAAGAAAACAGTTCCGTCCTAGCTGAAACTAAGACATTAGGTTGCAAAAGATGCCCTATGAAAGACTCAGGCTTCTCTGTATGCTGGGGTTGATTTTAATTTAACTGTACGTGAAGGCCATTTAGACAGAGTACTGCATGAATTGGATTAAGATCTGTCTCTGAGACCCGGAGTTGTTGCATAGAAACTCCTTATGTTCAGTTTTTTAACAACCTTAGTTTTTTAAGCAACCTTAATTTTCATTTTATCTCTTTTCTGTGGGGAAATGGCAGTTTGGAATGACCATAACAATCAATATGAAACTCTGACTGCTTGATACCTAGATTTCAATATGTTCCATGTACATTGAATATTGGCCGTATCTACTCCTGGTTTGGATGCACCAAATATTTTTCATGTGTCTTTCAGCAACATTTTCCTGAAAAATCTTGATTTTATGATTGCATTCCAACGTTGTAAATATAGTATTTTGGGTGTGCTTAGGGCTTTGCTGTAAGAACTAACCTTGAAGTAGCTGGAGATGATGGTAACATTGATGGCAGTGGAGAGTTTGATGGACGGTGCAAGGAACAGTGTTCACTGTTCGATTCTGATTGCTCTGATTCTGATAAAACTTATGCGGTTCCTAATATCACAATAAATGCAAGCTAGCTGTTCTGTCTGAATTACTTTTAATGCACCTCTAATGTTCCGTTTTCCATGATGGCAGCTGAAAACTACCATTTAGAGGTGTAGCCATTGCCAACTCTGTTTGTTTAGCTGCATCCTCCTAGTTAAACCTTGTACGGCTGAAATACAGACACAGATGCATGGTCTAGCTCACTGCTGCCGTTTCATTCTGTTCAAAGCCATATAGGGACTCCTAATCTATGAACAGTGCTGTTTAATCCTGTCCTCTCAGCTTGACTAAAGGTATGTGATCGCAAAGCGTGAATGTAAAGGTTTGCCCAGATGGGTTGTGTCTCCTGAAGGTGAGATCTTACCCATTCCAAAATTATTTAGGTGATTCATGGATTCCCTTGAACTGTGAGGAAAATAAATCTGTATTAGTTTTTGGTGAGGAAATGAAAATACAACGGAAAACCAATGATTATGCATGTCTCTTTGTTACAAATGTGCTATTATTTGTAAGAAACCAATTAGATTAGGAAGAAACAGCTATCAATTTAGCTTCTGAATGATTTACAAACATATTCTGGTATTCTGGGTTAATCATGGGTGTTCGATAAATTCCCAGGTATTTTTAAAAATAAGGGGCAGTGTGAGTCATGTAACCAATCCTGGAACCTCTTACTCAATACTGTACAAGCAACCAGAAGCTGGCAGTTATCCTAGCAAGGATTCTGGATTTAACAAGTTGTTGTTGTGCAGAATCTGCAGGAGAAATAAAAAAGTCGGAGTCATAAAGGTTGAGAGGTCAGAAAGTGGGCTGCTCTGAAGTGCTGTCAGTGCCGCATGACATTGGGCTGGTGTAGGGCACTTGAGAAATGCTCTGGTGACTTTGACATGCTAATTGGGCTGGCTCTCTAATTTTATTTTTCACTTCACCCTGCTCCTGTCAGTTCTGCCTTGGCATGCGTGAAGTAAATTTAATAGGAATTTGAGTAAATGTAGTGTATATGTGACTTTCTCTTGGCTATATATGTATATTGAGCTTCTTTCCTGTTAAAACGTTCTGGTTTCGGACCTGTTCATTCCCTGAGAAAACTAATTGGAACTGCTTCTTTCCTTAGCTTTGTTTTTTTTTCTTCTGACACGTTCTTTCTGTGAATACAATTGAGTGGCTTTGAGCTAAGAGTTCTGCTTCATTGCAAAGACTAAAGGACCTTGAAAGGCTGGAAGTCCTGTGTGCATAGCAGCTCTCCTTCCTGGAGAACAGAGGGATTGAAATGCTCCTAGGAGTTAAACCACATATGGGTCAAACTAAAATCAAAGTATTAATGAAAGAGTTGGATCTTTGTGGGTTGGATGCTTGTTTTTAAGGAAGCTCTTAGTTCTGAAGTTTGGACACGTGCTTGCCGAAAAGCAGAAAAAAAAATTTATCCCTTATTTTCTCAGGAAGAAACCTACTATCAGACATTAGGTATCCTGTGAGGCACACACAAGACACAACGCTGTTAGCATTCCACAGAGCAATCTCCGCCCCATGGGCATTTCTGCAGTAGGAAGGAGAATGTGATCCCCCCCCTGACTGGTCTGAGTTTAGAGGGAAATGAAGTGTTACAAGGCTGAGGTGGATTCCTTCTCCTGGCACAATAGTTCACCCTCTGGCACCGGTGCTTTCCAGCAGAATTAGTGGTGTCTGGGGACTTTTTACTTTGAAGGATTTGATCAGGTGCTTAGGACCTTTCATTCAAATAATGATAAAGCAGGTGATAAAGCAGCTCACGCCCTGTTGAGGAGTACCTCAAGGGCCTGGTGTTACCTGGTAAAACAACAGTCTTGTTAGCACAACGAACTCTCTAGATGTTGCGGCGTTTATAATTAATTGAAGCAAGCCTTCATCTGTATTTGCCAGAGCTTCTAAAGCACACATCTGTGGCTTGCTGGTACTGCTCCCAGCAGTAATTTCTCAGCTTTATCGTGGTAGTTTTCCTGAGCGCCGACTCTCAGACTTTGATGCCAAGCCTCAGTGATTTGCCTCGTAACCCTTTTCTCCCTGCAGACACAAGACCTTCTAACTACTGGCTTTTCCACCTGGCTATCTGGGCTTTGGCAGCTTGCACAGCTGTTTCTGCAGCCGGCGTTTCTCTTGGAACTTTCCCCTTTCCACATGTATTCTAAACCTTCTGCTCTGTTTTCTGTCTCAAAAGAAGAAAATGTTAGAATGGTTGATATGGTTTGGTCAACTCTTTCAGCTAGGAATTAATTTCTGTGTTTTGCTTCAATTCTGTTGTGGACTGGAGGAGCTTTTTTTTCTGTGTCTTTGGAAGAATACTCATGAACTGCTGTGACAGTTGGGTTTCAGTGGAATACAGCTAAGACATAAAATTAGCTTTTGTCACTGAGCTTTTGTATTGCCTGTGAAAAAGCAATATTCACAACAGAGCTCTTGGCTCTCTTCAGGGTCCCTTGAGAGGAAGTCAAAACATCAAAAAATACAAGCGCTACACCTAAATACAAGGTGTTTCACTGCTCACATTTGTACTTATTTGCTGATGGCAAAGGCAACTGGAAATAACTATTTTAATGGCAAACTGGGAATTCTTTAACCAGTTATACAGGGCTTTGAAGCTGGAGTTGAAGGAGCTGCCAACTGGTGGCTGTAACCTCCATCAGAAGGATGCCCTTTGGTGGAGCCCAGCTTTTAACAGCTTGCTGGAGCTCAGCCATTGCATTGCATCTTGCAAGTGCAGAAATAGCGATGAAGTCAGTCTAAGGCTAGTAAAGGTATGTTTATTGACCTCCTTCCTTGTGATTTTAATTCAGATGCTGCTCTTCTGCATGTGCCAGCACGCTACTGTAAGGCTCTCAGTAGTCCTTGTTTTCTCACATTGCTCTTGAAGTGGTTTTCTTTGGGTGCGATGGAGCTTGTGATGCTAAAAGCCATGCCATGAATTTATGCAACACTTGCCAAACTGCTTTTTGCACAGGATACGTAGTGGTACTGTGCGTACCTGAGAACACCCTGCTACCTTTAAGTGGCCAGCTAAAAGTGAGGGCTTGTGATTATTTTTATTTGCATGTGCCATATGTGAGCACTTCTGCACTTTTCTTACTTTGCACAGTGCTTTCAGTCTAAATGGACAGACATAATTTGGTTAGAAGGGCAGTGCACACGGATGATTGGCTTTGCGTTACAGAAGGAGAGAATGTAAGAGGATGGGAGTGTTGTTGGAGACAGGTTGATTCAAGCAAAAAGAAGCACAGTGGAATTAGTCATCAAAGAAATGGGCTTGAAATACCTAGAAATGGAGACATGGATCAAAGGAATGGCTCAGGAGGAATTGCCAAGGAGGAGGTCAAGCGAAATGAAAGCTCTGCATGGCTGGGAGCTAAACGAAGCACTGGGGGAAAATGGCTTGAATGTGGAGAGAAGGGCTTGCAGTGGTTTGAGTGAGCTAAGAGCCCAGGAAAAAGAAGACAAGGTAGGCAAGAGGTGCTGAAACATCAGAGGCAGGTTGGGATCCCTCGAAGCCTGAGGCTGGGAGGACTCAAGGGTGGGAATGGCATGCGTCTGCAGGACTTGGATTACAGCTGCACCAGATGCTCAGTGCTGATGAAGCGATGAAGAGCAAGGAATAGGGCTGGCCTGAGGAAGAAGGTTTTGTGGTGCTGAATGTGTTCTGTGTAGTAAAATCAAAAGCTATATTGAAAATACCAGATCAGTATTTTCAGCCTTTAGCAATAAATAGAGGTTTTGGGGTGCATATGAGGTGCCACTTAAGAAGCCATAGTCCCAGCACCTTATAAAATCAGACCCTTTCGAGGACCCTCAGTTTGGGTGCTCAAAAACGTACATCCTCAAAGTCTGTAAGCAGAAACCCCAGGGAAGAAACAAAACTCTGAGCTTGTGTCCACAGTGTCCCATGGCCTCCTCTCAGGCTTTCCTTCCTCCGCTCATTCTAGAACTTGCAACAGAAGTAGTGTGAATGTTGAAGCCCAGCATGGAGAGGGCAACCTAAGGTCTTTCTGAAGTGCTTTCCGAAAGCATTTGTGACTCAGACAGTGGACTTGATTTTTTCAATCATTTCATTCTGAAAAGCTTCATGGTATTGTTTGCTAATCTCTTCCTTGGATGTTCTGGTTTCCTTCACCTCATTTTTTTGTTCTTCAATGTTGTGCATATGTTTTTAAGTATGAGCCTAATTCATTACCTAATATAGTTTACTTAGATATATTTTCTTAAAAGACTTACTTTCAGTAATATTACCATATGCCCAGTGCTTCCAAAGCAAAGAGTCATTTCTGTCAGATGCAACAGATACTTCACTGTGTGCCTTTATGTGTTTTCATGTTGGAGCCTTTTATCAGTCTTTAAGTGGCACCAAGAAATTGAAGTGTAAAAAATAGATAAACACAGGTCGATAAAATACCGTTGGGATAAGAAAGAAATCTTTAACTGAGTTCTAGCATTCTGATTAATTCCTCTTTCTTAGTTCAAATCCATGCTGTTATTTATACATACTTTGGGTTTAAAAGATCTGGCAGTCTTTTCTAGCGTTTTGTACTCGCTGTAACTTCAAACAGTATCCAGCATCCACACCAGAGCTCAGTGCGTGCTGTGTTTTGGGGTAGGTTTGGCACAGATCAGTGCTGGGGTGCAGCAGAGCTGATACCTGCAGCCATGTCTGCACTCTCTGCAGAAGCTTGATTAAGCTGCAGCATTTGTTTTACCAGCAGGAGGTTTAGGGAAGATGCGAGGTCTTTGCATATCCCAGCAGCTGTTTACTGCTGAAGTGATGTTTGTTGAGTTTGCAGGGTGCAGAGCATCATGCTAGCTTGGGGGAGATGCTAAATATTTCTGTGGAGTCTTTATTTATGAATGCATATTGATTTTGATGGGGCATTGCAAAGGATGAAGCTATCCTATAAAGTTTGTATGCAAGCTCCGATAAGGCGTGACATTCAGCAATAAACATTCCATAAGATAAGAAAAAGAAAAAAAGAAAAAAAAAAAAAAAAGACAGGTTAAACTAATGAAATAATAGGAAAAGAGTGAAAATTATTTGTTGAATAAAATCTTTGTTGGCAATGCTGGGAAAATACCTAAACCACACGCACACACACCAAAAAAAAAAATTGTAAAAATAGTTATTGCAGTTTAATTCATGTACTATATTTTCTGTCAAAAATGCCTGTGTCAGGTTTACTTAGTACAAGTGGATTTAGGCTGTGAAGATAATTCATCTGGGCAAAAGCTGGCAGCAGCACAGTAATAAGAAAAATGGGCAAGCCACAAATGGTTTCTTTTTAATTGTTACGTTGCTGGACATAGGGCAATTCTTAAATCACAACCAGTGTCAAACACAGATAAAATCAGTCCAGGGCTATGTCTCCCTAAGTGTTATCTTGCAGAATTGCCAAATTATCAGCTGAATAACAGTCTCTGATTATGTTTGTTCTTGTTCATTTTTTAATTTTTTAAATATATTTTTTACAGACACACTACGAAAGTGGAGAGTATATTATCCGACAAGGTGCTCGAGGGGACACTTTCTTTATAATCAGCAAAGGAAAGGTAAGTTGACACTTTTCTAAGGAAAACATGATGGTCATGATGTGCTCTTAAAATTCATTGCCAAGTCAGTGCTTTCTTTCCCCTCCCCAAGGCACAAATGTTGCAACACTTGACATTTAATTAAACTTCTTGGCATTGTATCAGTAGGGAAGAGTGGCCTAAAGGGGGGGAAAAAAAATAGATCTCATACTGTTTTACACGTGTTCACCGTGAACACTTTGGGATTTGAAAAGAGCTATTAAGTCTCAGTAAATGACCAACAAGCTGTCTTTTTTCTTTGGATGGGTTATCTGCACTGGGGAGTTCTGTGCCACCCCAAGCAGCTAGCTCAGTTTCTGCACGCCATGTGTATCTCCTTGCTTTGTCTCCCTTTTCATTTTTGCTTTTTTATTTGATGACGAATGCTCCCTTACTCTTCTCAGAGTCCCTGGAGGCTTCTTTATCCCATAGCCTTTTTCTTTTTTTCCTTTTTCCCAATATACCCTGCAATAGTCAACTCTTCTTTGCCAACTGTCCCTCTTGGAAGACTGACTTCCAGAGTTTATTCCCATGACTATCACTTTATAGCTCTTCCAAATTAAATAATAGGAACCCGAAACAGTCTCAGCTTTCTCTTTGGGGAACTAAAAAAGGTCAAAGTTTTGCTGCTTCACTGCTCAGAGGGAAAATTTGCTTTTTGACCACTTTTCACATAAAATCCTAGTGGGATTTTATAGATCCAGCTTTTTCCTTCCTCTTGACTATTTTTTTTTAAGCTGGCGTAATACTATTACACTTGAAAAACATTTGGCTTCTTTCCACGTAGCAGGAGAGAGATATTCAAGGGAATACACATTGATTTCCCACTGCAGATCAGATGTGATACATGAAAAGTAAACACAAATGGGTAAATACACTTGAAAGCAGGCCAACTCCAACCTCCTGGTTCATGGGTTTGATGTTTGCACCAAAGCAGATGTTAATATAGTCCTTGCATAATTAAGGACAGCAAAAGCAAACCCATGTCATCTAGAGAGGAAGAGTGTGTGTGTTGTACTAACTGTTAGCTCTCAGATATTAAAAGTAGTTTTCACCATCTTTCCCTCTATCTCTGGGAGCTAATCTTTGTCAGAAGAAAAAAATATGGTCTTTTTCAGGTGAATAAGAAGACTACAGCAGGTTGCTGAAATGAAGCCAATAATGGGCTGTGGAGGTGCAAATTTGACGGTATTTTCTTGCGCTTTTGAGTAGGGTTTCATCTTCTTCCAGAAAAAGGACAACTATGACATACACTAAAAATCCTTTCCAGTATAAGGACCAACTGTGATGTACACTAAAAATCCTTTCCGATCAGACCATGTCTGTTGCACCTCCGTTTCCCAGCAAGTGATAAAAGTCCTCCTTGGTACACAGAGCAACCTGTTGGTTGGGATGCTTTTGACCAGCTTGATCTGGTGGCTCCATCCCTTCCTAGCAGTCCTCAGTTCTCAGAGTCTCTTGGTTGCAAAATTCAAATCCCTGTTGTTGGCACCAGCTGGGTAACCAGTAGTTGACCTGCCTGGTCTGTCCACTCCTCCTCATGCCCCTGCAACTCACCAACAGGATGGAGGAGAAAAGTAGCTGGTCCCTGTGTCCTTGGCCATTGCTCCAGAGCTCTCTAATCCCCCTAGAGAAGCTCATTGGCCTTATCTCCCAGGCCTCCGCTGTTTTATCTTCGTGTATCAGCTGATGGCCAGAAAAGGGAGTTCAAAGCAATGCACATGGGCTTGATGAGAAATTCCCAGAGCCTCAGCTGGATCTTGATGGCTTGACAGAAGTTCCCACAGGGACGGTTAAGTTCAGCCTAGTTTTTTCTTCCAACCTCACTGAATTGCAAAAGAGATATTGGTGACTGAGGAAGGATGGAAGTGGGAGAGTGTTTAATTTTAATGCCTGTATTTAGACATGTGAGCTACACAGTGATATGAGAACTTCTCTGTGCAAAGGATACAGCCCAGGATAGGAGAGTAGTGTACTGACACTGAAACATGGAATAAGTAGCAATGAAACACAGAATAATCATATCAATATATGCTGACTGGGACTTTCTGAGGCAGAGACATGACTCTCATGCCTATGCTGAAAGCAGACTCAGGAGGCTTAGCAAGCCAGAAAAAAGGCTGGCTCCATCTCGTGTAACTGGGATCTTGCATGTACTGCCTGCATTCAGCAGCATCATGTTCTAGCAGCAAAAGCTACTTTTGAAAGCTTTCTCCTGCCTTTTATGCTAGAGCTTCTGTAGTGACAGTCAAGTTAAGTGATATTTTTTAAGTTTCTGAGCTCAGCATTTTTTCTTCCAACCAGTGCCTTTTGGATATTTCTCTTCCTAGCAAAAGCCTTTTCCCTTTTTTCTCCCTCAACTCCATCCACCGCACTTGATCTGGCTCCTGTTGTCATTTAGTTGTGTGGGGCATGTGGCTACTAATTTAACCCATCCATGTTCCCCTGTTGGAATCTGCCTGTGATCAGCAAGCAGCTTCTTTCAGAACTGGGAAGGTGCAGCAGCTCGGTTGTTTTTAACACTGCAAAAATATCTGGGGAATTATTTCTCATGCTTATTAGAGTGTATTTCTTCAAGCCCAAGTGAATAGAAATCAACTTTTGTTCAAACCACCCTATGTGCAGAAATCTGTTAAATAATACCTTCGATGAAAACAATTTGATCCCTTCTGGTTGCTGCCTGCTGCTGCTCTGTCCTGTTTAGCATCCTTCCTTTACCAAGGGGCTGCGTGTGTGTCATGCTGTGCCATTGTACACCATTTTCCCTTTAATAGCAATGGTGTGGCACCAATTTGATACTATATCGTGCATGTTTGTCAGTGGTACTGTCACTGTTCAGATGTGTCATCACATTGAGCTGTGCAGAAATTACACTCTAGTAATCCCTTAGCATTCATGTCTTAGGATCAGCAGAGGTCATGGAGAAGGAGCTTAAATACGCATTAAAGTTGCCTTTGTTTGTCCAAATTTGTTTTTCATCAGCTGCAAATCTTCCTGGCTCATCTGTTCTGCTCTCCCTACTCCCATCTGATCTCCAGTGAGTCACTGCAATGTTAAATGTAATATGTACTCAGTGCTTTCTAATGACTCAAACCCTCTGTTCTACCACCCGTGCAAGAGAAGGTGCAGGGCAGTGCAACTAAACTAGGATGTCTCTAAATCAGAAGGATAGTGTCTGAAGTCTCAGATTTTGGCTTTGTGAATTTGCATATCCAAAAGCTCTGATGAAAGCAAATGAACAGCCTGAAATGGAGAAGTGAGATGAAGGATTCTCCCTTGTAAATCCTCCAGAGGGTTGCTCATCCAACCTGGCTTTTGGATAGCTCAGACTTTGGAAATGCTGTTTTACTGACTATAAACAGAACATGGACAAAACAATTTATAGTTGGTTAATGGCAGGAGAGATGATCCTCACTGCACCCTGATTGCTGTAATTCAGCCACTTGGATATACTGTAAGAAACATGAGTTCCCTCTAATATAAGTTAGATGAAAAGGAGAAAATATTTCTCATAGAGGGCCATTAGATCCATAACACACGTCTTTCATGGAGTCTTGGTAATGAGCAGAGATGCCATGCCATCCTCAGCTCCCAGCAGTGTGCTGGGGCTTTGTCATCGCATGGCTGTGGGATTTATAGCCCATGCTGGCTTGGGGAGCCAGGGCCACTTACAGGGATAATACAAAGTAGAAGTGTGTTTAGATGATCAATTACTGTTTTTTGTGTGCTATTTTTTCAGAAAATAAAAAGGACCCCCCGTGATAGGGTGTCATCACTCACAGATGTGAAGGCATCTGCCTGTTGTTGCAGTGTCTTCTCATACTTGGGCATGCGCTAGGTTATATGCCACCCAACATTTTGTAGTGGGTAAAAGTATCCATTTCATCAGCACTAATTGCTTTTCTTCTACTGCAAAATAAAAAATAAAAATAAGATGTTATTTTCCTTTATGTGTGATTTTTGCTCTAGCTAGAATTATTTCCTCTCTGAATTCAGAACATGATGAAAAGCAAAGGAGCCATTCTTCAGTCCATAATGCTCCAAACTGTTTCATTTAAGTTATGATGAAATGTAGATTTTTTTTCCCCTGAAGTGAGCTTAGCAATGCAAAAAATCATGTGGAACAAAGCTAACAGAAACCTATGCCATGTGTCTGTCTTATACACATAAAATATTTGGAATCTCTTTCTGCTGTTGGCTCCATGTGGCCAATGATGGTGCTTGTGCAGCCAACTCCGTGTTTAGAGCTTAAAACCTTTGAATGCACACAAGTACTGAGTTTTTCCAGGAGTGGTAGATATCTTAGTGGAAAATAACTATTCATTTTCTTGGATCATTTGAGACTGGCTTATGGAGAATAAGTAATTGCTTGCTGATGGGGGAAGAATGCAGACCTGGAGAATTACTTGATTTTCAGAGAGGATATGGACCAGAGCGTTTCCTGAGGGATGTGGGAGATGACTAAGCCTTCTCTGAACAAATAGGCTTTATTCATTAATAAAAAGTTTTCTAAATGCTGGGGGTTTTGGCTTTTCAACAGGTGAACGTCACTCGTGAAGATTCCCCCAGTGAGGATCCAGTCTTTCTCCGTACTTTAGGAAAAGGAGATTGGTTTGGAGAAAAAGCACTACAATGGTAAGTGCTCCTTATGATGTAGCAATTAGTTTGAGATAATTTTCCAAGGACTTCTGTGGTCCTCAGAGGGCTCTTGCAATCTGGAAATAGCCTAGAATTACATTGAAAGTGGTGTTATGCCTTTGAAGTTATGCTTTGTCAGTTAGTGCTGCATATTGCAATGAGGCTGTGCCTTAATGAGGGAATAGGATTTCCTGCAAGTCGGTGGCCAAATGTGGAGCTTGCCTTGTTTGTAGGCATAAGAAAATAGTTTATCTTGGTGCCGTTTGTGATCATACATTTGAAGATCTGAAATGTTTGGTATTTTGCAGTTTGACATTTTGCAATTTGGGCATATTTCTCATGGATGTCAAGGACATTATTACAGCCTAATGGAGATGGGGTAGACAGCTGAAGGCAGGGCAGCGGTGGTGTGTTTCAAATTGTCTTGTTGTGTATCTGGGATTTTGATGGAGGTGGTAATTGTGTATGTGTGACCTGCTTTATATAAACAATTTCCTTTGGGGATGACTTGGATCAACTAAGAGAATAACAACTATAAATCCATATTCAACAGATTATAAAAATACACTTTATTTCTATAGAGAAGGATAAGAATAAGAACAGGAAAGCATGCTTTAGGCAGGAACATGGGGCACCCATTAATCTTAGCCGACAAATGTTTCATCTCACTCTGAGTTCTTATCTGTGCGTGCAAGGTGTTGGTCTTCTGGATACTGTGATAACGTGTTCTCTCCCTCTTAAATCTTCCAAAAAGAAGCCAGAATGCTTGAAGCCCAAATTTTCTGTCACTTCTGGCAGCCAGCAAGACCTGTCCAACACAAAGCTTGTCTTGCCTCTGAAAATCTATGCATTAATTCTAAAATAACATTATTGCTTAATATATGCTCTTATTTGGTAACTCCCTTTAATACTAATATCAAAAGTAGGCAAACCTTCCATCTTTTGAAGACCAGATATGAGAAATAAAATACCTTGCATCCCTGAATAACTGTAGCAACGTGCAACATCATCTTTTGGATAATTTCTCGGAATTTGAAATAAAGGTTTTTGGCTAACTGACTCAGTCTGAAATTAGTGAATTTACAACAAATACTCGTCTGTGTGTATTTGAATTTTCAATATATAATGAGTTTGATCTACTGAAACTGTTAGGTCATATGTTGTGATTTCATGTGTGGAGGATGTAATAGCATCTAAAGGCATTTCTTTCTGGACAGTATAAAATAAAAGCTGCAGTGTTGATTCTGCATATTGCAACACAGAAGGAAGATGAATAACAAATATTGTCTAATCTCTGCTAGAAATATTTATACTGCCATAGAAATCCAGCGCTGATATACGTTATTCTGATTCTCTCACTTGCACCAGATGGTAGACATTACTTCACAGTATCCCATTTCACACTGGCAGGAACAAAAGAAGTCATGAAATTATCAGCCCCATCACCTTACAGTAATACTCAGGGCTCCCAACTATTACACTGCTCTCTTACCTTCTTGGCTGATTAAATCTGAGATCGCAGATGTATAATTTACAGTTTGCCAGTACGTCATTTGCAATTACTCACAATCAGTTACTTCTCGTGATATTTTCTTAATTGAAAAAAAAATAACTTAGTGCCGTTTACAATAATTATTTGTATCAACAGGGAAATAACAAATTCATTCAAATAG
>JAOWBP010003659.1:3874165-3898045 GCA_028571105.1 Tragopan temminckii | reverse complement strand
GTGTACTTGTAGAACCACTTCTTGTTATTTTTCACATCCCTCACCAAGTGCAGTTCCATATGTGCCTTGGTTTTCCTGATCCCATCTCTGCATGTCTGCACAGCATCCCAGTATTCTTCCTGGGTAACACATCCCTGCTCCCACTGCCTGTTCATGTCCTTTTTTGCCCTCGATTTGACCAGCAGGTCCTTGCCCAGCTGCGCTGGTTTTCTGCCTCCTCTGCTTCTTTTCCTATACTAGGGGATAGGAAGGGGGAAGGGGAAAGGCTTCCTTAAAGAGCTGCCAGCTCCGCTCCTCTGTCACTGAGAAAATTTCCCAGGTGATCTCATCCGGTGATTCCTTAAACAACCAGAGTTATGTTCTCCTGAAGATCAGGGTCTTGACATTAATTTTTGCCAGGCCTATCTTCCTCAAGATCACAAACTCCCAGGGCACGGTCATTACAGTTCAGAGTGCCTCCAGTCTTAACCTCTTTAATGAGCTCCTCTGCGTTAGTGAGCACCTCTAATGCATCTTTATATCAGCTGACAACATCAGAGCTTTATTTTTCCCACTAAATTAATACAGGAATTAAATACAATCCCCAAAACTTTTTAAAAGATCTTTTAGCTGGCAGCCAAGATGAAAATGAGACATCAATAGGGCATTAGAGTATCGACAGTGGCATTGATTTGCTTATTTTTCTGAAATGCTGCAATTTTCTCTTGCTATGACTCGGTTTATAAGCAAGCTTCCAAAATAAATCATTTTTATTAAGTTAGTTTAAATACTGCAAGAGGTGCTGGGATTCTGCTAATGTTCTTTGTCTGCTCCCTGAAGTAACAGCAAGTTTTTATGGGTTTGTAACATTGCTCCTGCTCAACTTACCTTTGTATTAATTCTTCCCCAGATAAGAACCCAATAGTTGTTTTAATAAAAAAACTGAAATACCAAAACCTGGAAAACCGTTTAACCGACCTCCTTGCCACCCTGCTGTCTTTTTTTCACTTTCTGCCCTTTTACCAGTTTCTCTTCTGTTCTTCCGGAATACTTTTCTGTAGTTGCTCACCAATAGCTTTTGAAGGACTATCAGGATTTATTTACTTGGTTTAAATGACAAAGGAGCAAAGCTGTTGCTCAGCAGTTAGAAAGTAGCTGATTTGGATGGTAAAACAGATTCATAATCTATTTGACATATTATTTTCTGCAATGCAACACCCCTCACTCAGTGCCCCATACAATTCACAGCAGCCGTAGCAGCTCTGCAAAGGAAAAGTACCGGCTGTGGTGGTTGCTATTTCTAATTGTTTTTCGGTTTTATTTGTTTTGCTGCTTTGTTGTTGCTGTTTTGGTAAAATGGGTACTTCTGTTCAAATTGATCCTCACGTTCACAGTAACACTGGATATATTTCATAATCCCTTGCTGTCAGATGTTTCCTATTTTACCCCATCGTTGGACATGCAGAGATTTCTGATTATTACAGATCATTTGCTGGGACATACCTAACAAGTTGCACTTTGCTAAATGCCCTGTCATTGTTCCCAGCCCTCGCTGTGCCTGAAGAGTTGTGGACAGAGAAAGCACAGAGAAAGTCCTTGGCTGAACCTTCCAGAGAACACAGAGTCATGTTTCACCTTGATCAGACACTGCTTTCAATGCTATGCTTCCATTAAAATCTCACCATCCGCTGACCTATTAACCCAATTACCTTGATTTTTTTTTTTTAGAGAAGGAAAAGGTAAGAGCAGCTGTAAGTGCTTATTGCTCTGAGGCATTTGTTGGCAGGGAGAGGTGCGCACACAAACGTATAAGTGGCAAACAGAAGTCTCAGCACAGGTTGGTGTTACAGCTCAGGAGCTCAATTTCTATTTTACCAAGGAGAAGTACCTATCTTTCTCTTTTTTCTCCTGGGACACATGATGTACCTCACAGCAGCTCTCTGCCCTGTTCTGATTTTTGAGTTGCTGTTTTTCAGTGTTTACAGCTAAGTCAGGTTTCTTTACCTCTACCTATCCTATGGATATAAGCTCCTAGAGACTGGCCACTTGCCTAAAAGAAGGCTGCGTGCATTGCAGCACTGCAGAATTGAAAATTACCCATTTCGTGGGGTTCGTCACAGTCCTTGGGCACAAGAACAAGCCCCTGTGGCTTTCAAGTTCCCAAAATATCAACAAAACAATGCATGTGCTCCTTCCCGCTGCCTGCTCTGGCCCCAGCTAAAAGTATGTTTTACTTTGGAAGCCATAAGTGCCCTTGGGAAGCAGGTGTCACACCACTGGCAGCATGCAGGGGGCTGTAAGAAAGCAAAAGGAGCCTGTGATGGGGACCAGGATGCCCACTGGGGTGGTGGTCATAAAACTGAAGCAGCGTTTCAAATATTGAGGCACAGGGGAATACATTTAAAAGCACAATAATCTTTTGTCTTCGGTTTATAGGAGGAAGCACACTTCATCACCCTTGTTGCTAAATAATGGGATTTTACTCTGACTGTTCAGCTGCCCTTCCCCTGTGCAGCTCCTTGACTGTACATCCGGCATGCGGTCTCCAGGGACCTGCAGGAAGTTATTTTATCCATTACATCAGCTACTTTTTACATTTATTACCAGTGTTAGGCAATCTTAAAAGGTATTTCAGCCATGATGGCCTTATTTCCTGCCCTCTCCTCCGGATAAGATGGATCTGTGTCTGTAATGCCATGCGAAGCCTGGGAGCAGCTCACAGGGGTGCAGGCTGATGGGTTTTGATGGCAGAGGAAGTTAGGGGTTTGGAATAAGGTTAATGGTCTGAGAACAGCCCAGGGGAGCCCTGATTCAGGCAGTGTGGCACTGAGCAGTTTCATCCTACAGCACTGGGAGCTCCAGGAGTTGGGAAGGGGTTCCGGAAAGCTGCTGGCAAAGACCTGAAATAAATCCTCTGAGGCTTTGGGAGAGCCCCAATGGCTGGAAGCAAGGAGGCCAAGTGACAGCTTGGGAATGTCACCATCTACTGTTCCCCAGGGCTCAGCATCCTCCCCAATTATCTGGCCCATCTGGAGCCGGAGTGGTGGCAGAGAGACCTCTGCATTGGTCTTATGAGTGCTCACCACGTTTTCCATTAGGCACCATTAACTGTCTCTGCATCCCATCTGGGCTGGTTGCCTGGGTCAGTGCTCTGCTATCAGGGTCCTCAGGCAGAGTGTTGCTCTGGAGCAGATGAAGACATTCTAGACATTCTATAGATTAATTCCCAAAAACGTAACTACTTTTGGAAAGTAAATTATGAAATCTTCATCAGGGCCTCGGCAATCTGTTTGATTACATTATTGCAAGCAAGTAGTGGTCGCTAGTGCAGTATCTTTGTTTTCTGCAGATGCTTCACTCTGTGTTCGCCATAAAACCAGCCAGTAGTACATTGGCTTGCACAGGAGCTCACTGTGGATACCTTCAGCCTGTTGCAAGGAACTCGTAATGCACAGGGAATGGCCATGGCAGTGATGAGGCTCCCAGTTAGGGGCTCAGCCTGTAAATGAGTAGGCAGGTTCATACCAATTCCTGTTACACATGCTCCAGCTCGCAGCTACAGAGACGTAGCTGTGCCTTTGTCACCTGGTAAAAGTCAGAGTTCCTTTAAAATCCCTTGAAGAAGCTGAGGAGCAAGGGGATGAAAGGAAACAAAGGGACAAGAGGTATTGGCTTAAACAGCATCCTGCCTGTGAGAGCAGCGTTGCGACTACAGCCATGAAGGGTGCATTATGCTTTTCAGACAGCAATGAATTGATAGTATTGACTCTTGCTGCCTTAAGTAGGACCATAGATTGATCACACTCCGTGAAACCAAAGGTCCATCTAGCCCAGAGTCCATTCTGCTAGAGCAGCCAAAGGCAAAGCAAGAACGTCCTGAACCAGAGCTCTGCCTTTGATTTACAGCCCTTGATGGATTTTCAATTTGCTGTCAAACTCAAGTAAGCATTTTTAAAATCCACTGCCTTCTGTGGCAATTAGTTCCACGGTTTAAGTATGCAAGATGAGAAGAAATGCCATTTGGGGGGTCGGTTCTGGATGGGGGAGGGTTGTTCATTTTTGGATGGGCCATCTGCTCCTCTCACGAGATGCATCCTTGTTCTTAGGCACGCAGTTGACTGATTGGCTGAGAGCTCAGCAGCCCATCATCTGAGCCTGCAGACAGGCAGCAAGCTTTTTACTAAGGCTAATAGTTTTATCTTACTGTGTTTGCAGTTTCTAGCATCTCAAATGACTTGCTAGGATCTCTGAAACTCGATCCCTCTTTTTTCTTTAACAAGAAGTCGAATTTTTATATCAAGTTCTTTGCAGCAAGAAGAAACTGAGCGCAGTAGCATCCTGCATTTTGAGAAACAGCTATTCAGTCCATAACTTGGTTTTTAGTAGTTCATGTCCCTGTGATACAGGATACGCAGGCAGGTATTGGTGAGTTTTCCCTAGGAGCATTTTAGATTTGTGGCAAGGTGTCCAGGAGCTGTTCTCCCAGACTTGCATAGACTAAAGCTTTCTTTAGGATCAAGGCAATAGAGCGATGAGGGAAACTGCAGCACCATCTGATTTGGGTGTGTTAAAAGGAGAGTCATGTGTGCAGTTTTTGGTATTTCGTTTTGAGCTCTTTGGTTTTAAGATGACTTCTGTTGTGTCATTTAAAGGTCTCACACCTGAATTTATATTCCAAATACTTTTCCTAAGCTAAACTATCTCGAGAGCCATGAGAGTTTGTCCATGTATTCTCCCACCTGTCATAGAGGGGAAGATTTGAGGTGCACAGCTACTGCTCACCCTGATTACTGCACCTCCCTCCTGACTGTGTGGTGCTTGCTGAGGCTGTGCTCGGCTGCAGGATGTGTTCTGCCAATTCTCTGTGCTCCTACATCCACCCTTTCAAGCAGAAAAAGTGAAGTAATTAGCAAAAAAATTATATCCACGAGGGGTTTTTGAATGTCTGCATTCAGATGAACACTGAAAAAGCTTGAGTAGGGCTGGATTTAAGCAATGAAATTGTGAAACTGGGGGGTTCAGCTGCTTGATTTTTCCATTATCAAATATGGTTCCACATTTCTTGAATTTCAGGGCATTTGACTTGGAAATCAGACGCAGCTTTATTTTGTAATAATGCTGAACAAAACCCATTCCAGTTGAGTAACAGTAAACACTGCGTTAAGATGGGAAAACAAATGATTATATACTTAAGCAAGATCAGTGAACACCAGAATTGGAGTCCTTTGTGTCTTATCAATTGCCTGCCTTGCTCTGCATTCTGAGTAGCCGCTTTGCATTGCAGAAGCCTGTTTACATCAAATACATAATCACGGCAATACATCAGTTATTGAAGGAACGTAGACAGTCACATTAATAGAAGGCCTTTGCACGAAATCATCTGCTTTTTTGTATTGTCTGAGAGAAAGAAAACAAACATCTGGCTTTTTATTTAGTCTGCCCAACAGAAATGTTCTTTTGGAAAAAAATAGCCATTAGGATATAATAAGCAGTGAATCCAAAGTACCTGCTTTCCTACTCCTAACATAGGGAATATAAAGTTGCATCAGTTTCTACAAGGGAAGTTATGCTCAGAGCGTCATGACTCAAGTTCATAAATCAGGTTTTTCTGAGTCTTAAAGATAATAATCATTAGCTTATAAGAGCACATATTAATATTAGTTCTGGCTTCTTTTTTTCTTTTTTTAAGTCTGAATCATACCCTGGGAACTGAAACTGTCTATTTGTTTTCCTTTGATAATACAGTCCTACAGAGTAAACGTGCTATTCTTCCTGCTGAGTTTTATATATTTATATTATTTATATATATATATATATATATATAACATGGGACAGCAAGACTTTGCCAAATGAAAGAAAGCAAAATTGCAAAGATTTTATTGTTATGAACGTGTGCTTGCTGCAGTTTGTGTCTCTGAATTTTCTTCTGATGTCTTTATCCCTTAGCATTATTTCAGAGCTTGGATCAAAGCCCTGTTGCTGAAATAAGTAATGCGCAGGCAATACCACAGAGGTATTATATTGCTACTTTTTGTGAGATGTCTGACCTCCTAGAGTGCCGCTCATATGAGGAGTATGTTCTTCTAAGGTATTAGAGCAGCACGATTTGGGGGTGTGTCCCCTCGAGGGGTGAAACCGGTTAGTGATAGGAATGATTGCAGGGATCAGAACAGGTAATTCTTGCTTATTTAAAAGAGCATAAGCCTTAGGCTGCAATTTGCTTCTCCGCCCGGGGAACGTGAAGTAGCCATGACAGGCTGCAGGCTGTTTCTGGTGCAGGCCGAGTCCTCCAGGCTGTCCTAAAGGAAAGGAATGCTACTTTCTGTCTCACAGTAAATTTGTTTTGTGTATTTTGACAGCGTTGACATTTGTGTCGAATCATTCATTCAAGGTGCTGGTTTATGACACATGTTTCTAGCTGGGAGAAAGAAAAGCCGTCATCACAAGTGCGTTAATATGGAGGGGGTTGAAAATGCCTATAGAAGGAAATCACACATTTCCTTAGCAAAACATTTCCATGAAAATCCTCCTTCTAGCTCTGCTCAGGTTTGTAAGCATTAAGTGAAACTGAAACATGCAGCACAGCTTTATAATTCTCTCTTGACTGCTCTAGAGTAAACAAATAACATTGCTTCCTGGGGATGCAGAAGCCTGAGTGTCTGCAGGGTGAGCGGTGCGTGGACTCGCAGCCCTCCAGCTGCAATGTGTGCTGCAGATGGGATAATTCATGTTGGCTGACCCTCAGAGCAGGTTTACCATTGTATGTAATCGTAGGGAAAAAAAAAAGAGCAAAGCTTTCATGCTGCATCTTTTTCCTTTGCCCAGCTCCTAAATCATGTAAGCAGCAATGCACGTCTTTACAGTACAGGCCCAAGTATCATTGCACCTGTGGCATTCCAAAAATGATGCCTGTTTTTAACTCCTCCTGGGATGGCTGCTTCCCAGGGTAAAGGACACAATGTATAGACGAGCCCAGGTAGGGTGTACCTTGATGTGGCTCCTCTTCAGGTCTCCTCTTTGTGATGAGGATGGATTTGGCCTTTCGCATCAGGCTTGTGGCTCCCTTTACAACAACTGTCCTTTATCAAATTTTCATATATAGAGAACTGAATGCCTTTCTGCCAGCATGCATAGCAACCTGGTGTTGGGATGCAGTACCGAGTCGTTTTGTGATCATTCTACAGACTCTTTGATAATAAGGCTTGTGATTCAAAAACAGAATGTTCCTTATAGAAACATATCAAAGTAATTCTGAAATAGAGAGTAATAAATTTTCATGGCTTTCATTCTGAATGCCAAGTAGTTCAAATAGAAAGAGGAGGCCATTTAAATTGGTGATCTTAATGCAGTCATGATTTAGCCACAGTAAAAATCCTCATGCTTGGAAGAACAAGCTGGTGCAAGTTTGTATTTAGTACATATCATCTGTTATTTTCTTTATTGTGCTCTCATACTGAGTTTTATGAACAATACGTAATCACTTTTCGATGTAACTTTTGTGACCCAGGATATTCAGTGCTGTGGGAAAGTGAATCCTCACTTTGCTGTTTGTAAGATGACTCTTCTGTGGCTGTACTGTGTGTGTGCACAGTCTGTTCCCCTTCTGATCTCTCGGGCAAGTCAAGATCACAATGTTCTTCAGCATCAGACACTGGCTACAGGTTATCTGTTATCCTGCAAACCAGGAGATAGCCTGTTTTGCTCTTAGCAAAATGCACATTTATGAGTTAAGAAGAGGAAAAAAATGCAGCAACAGTAAAAACGAAATTAGCACTTAAGGAATGTTAGATGGATTGCACAGTTCTACACCAACATGAAATAATCTCTGTCTGTTCCAATTTGTAGACATTTTCAGGGTGCTGCACATCCCACCGGTGCTTTACTTAGGGGTCAGTAGGCTGTAGTTGTTTCTATGATTTACAGAGATGCAATGGCCCTTCCGAGGGATATGACTCATGCTGTAGTGAAACTCCTCTGGGGTCTGTCCCTTCCGGAGTTGCCGTCTGTCCATGGCACGCAGACAGATGGCTGGACAAGATCCCTTCCTTTTAGCAGTCTAATGGAGAGCAGCTTTATTTCCTTTGGGATTTTAAAAAGAAAAAGCCTTTGAGTGGCTGCTTATAAGTACTGCCAGTGGGAAGCCTAATGTTAAATATCTATTCTCCAGATTTCACGTTAGTCCCATCCAACCGTTCAGTAACATAGTTAACTGCCATGGACATGCTCAGAATTAAGGATGAAATATTTATAAGGCTGGAGCTGGCTGTTTGTCTGCATGAATGCCTATTTAATTCTAGTTTAGGAACTCTACTATATTAAAATACCATTTGAAGATCACCCTTTTCGAGTGATGCTCATTGAAATCTATAGTAAGACATCAAAAAAGCAATGCTCTCTTGTAGAGCACGTAATCCGCTTGTGCCTGGAGTATCCAATTGTGGATTTTTTGGAGTTTTTTTTCTTGTTCTGTCTGAGGCATATGGTTGGTGATGAGCTAAAATGTCTCTCGGTGGCAGGGCTTTAGAGATATAGTATCACTTGTACACGAAAGGCTTCAAAGTTGTATTGCTGAAAGTCTAGACAGGAGAATCTGATGCTCTCATACAAAGTTATGACTCAGCCTCATGCCTCAAGGAGCATTTCTGCAAATAATTGAGCTTTTCACAGACCAGGCTCTGCACTTTCTTTTCCTGAGCAAGAACAAGGAGCAAAGTTTGGGGCCGCCTGCCCTTCATCAGGAGCCCTCTCTCATTTTCTTGGGAGCAGGTGAATTTAATTGCTCTCCAGACCTGAGCTTAACCTGGCACTTCTCATGTGAAACTTAATGAAGCAAACAAAGCTCTCTTTCTGCTGCTGTTTAGCTGCCTCTATCTTCTTGTACATCCCATCCATGGCCCTGCTGTTATCCCTCAGGATGCTGAACCTGCTTGTTTTTCAGCCAATGCCTGCCAGCATTTGATGCATCCCAAAAGGCTCTGTGCAGACACAGATGCCTATGGCATAGGGAGCAACTGTGAAAGCAAGCAGGAGAGCTGGCAAACTCAGAGAACATGAACATGAACTGCATCTTCCAGGAAATGCGGACCAAAGCAAACATGTCAGTGGGCCACAAAGGCTTATGCACTCCGCTGTAATATATAAAAATGTTGAGCCATGCAACAGGAAATCCCATTCTCTGTGTTGCTTTTGTGTGTTAAAGAAGTGGCTCCTCTTCCTGCGCGTTTTCAGTTTTAAATACTGGAGCTATTTTCTGTTGAAGAGCAGACACGGTTCTTGCAGCAGAGGGTGTCAGGTAAGCAGCTATGGCTGCAGAAAACCTGATATATAATTATGGGTTGCTATTGTGTCCTGCAGCTGAAAAACTATTCAGGCCACGTGGATCCATCTAGCTAATAAACTGAAGAGAGAAATGATTTCTGTAGATGCATTTAATGATATCTGCCGGGCTAATTACCTTTCCAGCTCATGGTATGCCACCCTGAAAAACGTATCTGAGTTGCCATAGACAAAGAGTCGCTGAACGTGAAATGTCAATTTGAGAGTAGTGCAGGGATGGGCCTCTGTGTATTACATCCACCCTGCCAGTGAAAAGCTGCCATTTAGCTCTTCTCAATGTGTTAGAGAGGGGAGCTTTGCATCCTGAGGGGGTCCAGCCACTGGAGGTGGTCAAGCAGTGCTGGCTGTACGAGCAGTGGGAAATGTGTGCACACTGGGGTTGGATGATAGGTGCAAAGCACTGGACCAGGTTTCTTGAGGTTTGCTTTTCTCCCTTCATAAGCACAAGGAATTTCCTAGAATGTCTGCTATTCCTATGCCATATATATTTCTATTTTGTGGCAATTACCTCTCTACCAGCCCCCTGCTCTGAAATTAATTCTTGTCATCAGCATTGTTTTTAAGTCCTGGGATAGATCTTTTCCCATTTTCAAGACTTTTCAGTGGAACTTTTCCACATTAGCAATGCAAAATGAGGCTCTAGCAGCTCCGGTTTTGGTTGCAGCCACTGGGCACAAAATAAGTGTCACTGGCTGTTCCTGTGAATGATACACAGTTAAGCTTCTAAGTACGCAGTATGCATTAAAGCAAATCCATCTTGTTCAGCCTGTCCCCATTTGGTGCCGGTGAGGTTCCCAAAGGGAAGCTGCAACCAGCAGAGCTACTGGGAGCGTGAAGCGTGGAGACCAACTGGAAATACCACCCTTAGTGTTTTAACATTTAAAAATAAACAGATTGTGTTTATCACTGAACAAAGTCAGGTTTTATTTTAGGCAAACATGAAATCTGAGCATAGCTTTTGAAAGACACTACTGTGCTCCCGTTACAGCATCGGTACTCCATGTGGAAAGCTCATGTTACATTTAAGTTTGGCTCCCATAGTAAACAATCAAAAGCAGATTTTTGAAAATGGTTTTCCCAGTAAAAGTGTATTATTTATATATATTGTTGATGCAAATATCTGCCTAAGGTATCTGTTCACTAAGCATGAAAGATTCAGGTTATATGAAGCGTTATTTAGAACCATTCCTTGCTGTAGGTGATTAATGACCTACTAATATTTTTCTAGGATGATCCATGTTATTAGTGAGCCTTAAAAATTTCATCTGGGCCTCTGAGTTTCCATTTTAAATTTGCTTTTAAGCAGGCAATGAGCTGTAACTGTGCCAATTGTGTGGGACATGTCTTGAACTGGTCCGACCCCGCTGCTGGAATGGGAGCTGTGCTGCCAAGCTTTCCTTTAACCTTCATAGCTGGGATGCTGCAAAGCCCTGCAAACAGAACTTAAGGGATGGTTTATTATTGTGCCACCCTGATAAACAGTGATGTTTATTTTTCTTTTTTTTTTTTTTTTTCCACCAAAAAGTATCTACCCAGATAGGAGGGATGCTCTCTGCACTGAAGGCTGCCTTAATGCATGCCTGAATGAAGTATGAAGGAAGAGTGGTACAAAGCCTGCAAATTATTGAGAGTGGCAAAGCAATTGCTTTTTTCTGATATTTAAAGTAGTTCAAGTAGAAATAAAGTTAAAATCACAGCCATCTTCACCTAATACATATCTCTTTATATGCTAGTTGTGTTGTTCTGATTGAAATAAGCATTTAGAAATTCTGGTCTTAGTTAAACAAATATGGTCTTTAAAGTCACTGAGTTTAGGAAACTTAAGGGGACAGTGTGCACTTTTGTGGGTCTCAATCTTTATGCAGTATTTTAGGAATGTTATTGCTTATCTGAGGAATAATCCTTCCATCCTACACCAAATATTTTTAAAGTGAATACAAATAATCTGTCCAAATGCAATAGACTTGGTTTTGTTTTTAAAGAGATGAAGCCAAGAAGCCCAACCTCAGCATTAGGTTAACCCTTTATTTCTGGATCTTTGTGACAGACAGGACTACTACTGAGTTCCCTGCTCTGTTAAAGCACCACGCTCGCATCAGCTCCATTAGCAAGCATTTGGCTGGAGGGGAGTCCTACCCATCCCTCTTTGGGATCACCAAGTCTTCTTTCCCACCCATGGTCCTGTCTTTCTCCCTCAATCTGGCAGCAGGTGATGCTCTGCAGGGTTAAGGCTCCGAGCCTCCTTTCTCTTTCTGTCCTCTAAGTGCAATCCTTATCCTCAATTCCATTTGCTCTCATGCTGCCAATCTACTCTGGCACAAATGCTGCGGCCATACTGATTTCCTTAATTATGATTGTCTTCTCTGTTCTGCCATCTCTCTAAGTAAACAACAATCCCCAGCTGTCTTTTCTTTCTCTGAGTCATTCATCAAGCTCACATCTCTTTTCTCTGTCCAACATTTCACTGCTTTTCTCTAAGATAAATGGACAAGACACAACCCTCCTGGCTTGCTATCCCACCTGCCACCACCGCTCCATCCCACCTCTTGGCTGTTGCGGATGCCAGAAATTCTCTCCTGCTCTCTTCTAAGACAATGGAGTATCTTCATAGTCACGTATAAAATTGCTGCTGAAAGCAGTGAGAGAAAAAGGGGAATAAAACCAGTGTAGCAGACAGCCAGGAAGGGACAAGAGTGCCTCGTGCTCACTGCTGCTCAGCTCTCCTGGCTGGGTGGAGATGTGCCTGGCTCTTGTATCCTGCCCCCATTCCACCTCTCTACTAAGTACTAAGGCTGAGGCCAGCCTTTGTTTCAATTTTTTCCTGGGTTTGTTCAGGCTGAAACACGTTACACATTTATATGGCAGAACTTCCCTAATGAAGCAATTTCCCTGTGGTAGCTAAAGGGGCTGAGATTTAAATTCGTATAATTTTTATACTACTATAAAATTCATTTTTTCCCCCAGCCTCTGGGCTTTGTAAAACCAAGTTCTTGATTTTTGAAGTCTAAAGCTGTAAAACGCAGATCTTCTAGGCACTTGCTAAATTTCATTATTTCCTCAATCATACTATAATTAAGTGAAAAAATGTTTTCAATTATAGAATTGGGAAGAAGCTGGAACATTTTAGAAAATTTTCCACCGTGATCTTATTAAGATGATAATGATTATTAAAGCAGGCCAATCATCATTTATCCTAGGTGCTATTTTATTTTCCCATTCCATAGTGTAATTTTAGGTACAAGATGTTTGGGAGCTTCTCAAATAAGTTGTCCTGAACTGCATAATAATGTAACTCTGACTTTTTGCTTCCAAACGGAGACCACAAGCCATTGAAAAGGATATAAATTTGGCAAGAGGGGCTAGGCATTAAATATGGAAGGAGAGATGATGGGTTTGCTGGCTTGACTTTGGTTTTTTGGGTCTAAATCCATTTTATATTGTCCCGGTATTGACATTGGCTGTGCTAGTATCACAAAAAGAAGTTTCCAAATTAAGCTATCTATTCCCTTCGGTAACTTCAGTGTTGTGACCAGCCCAAGTAAATGCTGTGTGAGGAATTGGTAACATTGGCGGGAGCCCAATAATAAACTAGCTACAAGTCGAGAAAATGCATTATTTATTTCTAATTCTTACATCTGACTTCTGCAATGTCAGAATGACTTTTGTAACGTGCTGAGATGGGGATGTTAATGTCAGATATGAAGGTGAGCTTTTTTGTCCTGGGGTAGAGTCATAGAATCACAGAACTGTAGAATCCTTAGAATTGCCCTAGCAGCCACTTTCTCATCATCATAGGATTTCATATGCACTGCAGTGTTGCTGGCACCTCTCAAGGCAGTGGGTCCTTCAAGGCCCTTGTTAGCACCCTGTCCCTGTAATCTAGCTATGCCATCCCACAGCTCGTCGTGGGAAGGCTTGCTATTCCCCCTGTCTCCTTTCAGACTTAGTTTAAAGCCCTCCCACTTGCTTTTCCCCAAGGACCCTTCTCCCCCTTTGAGAAAGGCAAACCCCTTCCAGTGCCCACAAACCCAGTGCCATATTGACCATTTGGTTGTCCAAATATTAATCTTCAGAGTGGTTTATCATCTTCTACATTTGAGTAGGCAGGGTCGCATGTAACACAGGGGAAGAAAAACTGAAATTAATTCATGAAGAGGTAAACATATACAATTATTTACTAAGGAACTGACAGGCTCCTTTGTATCAAGCTGGTGTGCAGTCTCGTTCTAGAGCCAGCCCATCTACACACTTGATTGCGGAGTTGGTCAAGAGCACCTTCTTATCTCTGCACTGATGACAGTAATTAAGCAAGGTAAATATTTGGAGATTAAAAGAAGTGTAATCTATGATTCAGTCCATAAACAGCTAGAAAGATTTTGCAGAAGGTATGCACAGGCTTTTATGCAAAGCTGTGGACTAAAGCTTGTTCCATCTCTTGGAGTCTGCAGATAACTGGGAGGCAATGTGCTTTACCCCCCTCACTTGCTAGCAAGGGCTTCCCCATGATTTTTCTATCCTGACCCCTGGACATTTTGAAATTTCCTTCAGTAATAGCTGAGGCCTTGCAAAAAGGGACGGAATGAATTTGAAACTCAATATTTTTCTGTTTTGAAGCTGGGTATTTCCAACACCTTACATTACCATAGGTTAATGTAATATTTTTAAAGTAAAGATGATTCTAGTGGTGATTTTCTTTCCTGTCTTGCACCTGCAGTCCTCATCTAAAATTCTCTTAGTGCGCTCTTCAAGATTTGTCTGAATATATCTTCTTTAAGGAAAATGAAGATGCTGGCATAAAAAGGCCTCTGGTTCCTATTGTTCAGGTGACCCAAAGTTTGTACCACGGTTTTTAAAGCTCTCAGTGCCAGAGTGAAAGTTTTAGTCCAGAAAGTAACCATTGTGTTTTCTCGTAATTAGTTGAATTGCAGCTGCTGCATTCAAATAATTCTCTGGGAAGAAATACTAGCAGATGTAATTTAAACCAAACAGGCTGGCATTCAACAGGGATTATTGTTGCTATTGGCTTCAGAAAGCTGCTGAGCCCACTCTTTTATTGCAATGGAATTGGGAATGTATCTCGTCTGCATGGGTTTCAGGGGGGCCACAAGAACCGAGCGCTTACAATATGCTTCACGATATAAATTTGTATTGTAAGATCTGCATCATGGGTCCTTCTCTGGAGTTCTGGAGACTCTGAAAAAGACTTCAGTAATTTGGCATTTTTTGAGAGATCCCTGTATGTAGGACAGTGAAATGCAATTTGGACACTGCAAAAAGCTTCAGCCTTTTGGGCTTATGGTATATTGCCCAGCTGCTACAAATAAATTATCAAAAAATTAGGTTTTAATGAACCCCGGCACATGTCCTTGAGCAGCCTGATGTTTTACAAATAGATATTGCCTTTCTAAGCCAGAGCACCTCGTAGGACTGCAAGCTAATTTATGAATTGTTTTGTAGTTTTAAATCTGAATTTTTTTAGTTAACCTTATAGCCCTATTTTTTCTTTGTTGTTTTTTGTTTGCTTGTTTGCTTGTCTCCTTCCTTTTATGGTCATAGCAGATACTTTTCCCATATAGATATTCCAGGTTAAAGATATTGAAAGAGTGGAAAGGAAGTATTTTAATTATCTGGTGCTTTCATTTAGTGATGAGACGCTGCCACCATGACACTACATCTCTCCCAGCATTCTCAAGTTCTCCAAAGGATGATGGGAGTGATGAGGCAACCGCAGAATAGGGATATTAATTCAAACCCCCAAACCCAGAAACTCTCCCAAATTTAGTTACGGCTGCAGAAGTCCTCAGTTTACTTACAATTTTGGCCATGGTGTTGTTGGCAGTATTTGCGTACTCAGACAGTTTTGGTGATGAAATTAATTGTGCTTCAATGCCATGCTTGGGCTAGATGGCCTCCAGAGGTCCCTTCCAACTCTACAGATTCCGTGATTCTATGTTCTCTCTCATTTCTATAAACAAAAGAGGAAAGCAGTCATGCTTCTTTGAAAAATGTCATAAAAAAAGAAAAGCACCATGTTCAGGGAATTAGTGAGCATATGTGCCAGCAGCCGTATGGGAATCCAGGGTTGCAGTTGTGTCCTTACGAGCCCTGTGACAGCAGAGTGAGACTTTGCAGTCCCCAAACTCATTTAAGATGTTCAAAGTCAGCTGGGTTATCTGCACAGCGCTGCTGTGCCACAGAGGCAAACCTCTGCATTCAGATTTAGCTGGCTCACTGCTTGGAGGTTATTTTTTACAAACGGCAGATGTACCTTCATAGTGGGAGCTGCTAGAACTGTACCATCAGATGGTATTTATTCACTGCCATAGGCATGGCTTATTGGATCATTTGATACGTGGTGAAGTCCGCTGTGCTGGAATTCATGGTTATCGGTGTGAATTTTATCTCACTGCCTCATTATGAACATGTGATGAGCATTATGAAATTAGCTGATACTAGGATCTCTTGTGTTCAGAGGCCAATGAGATCTGTGCTCTCTTGTACTCCAAGCACAAAATCGAAACGAGCAGCCCAGCTGATAGGAAGCACGTAATTAATGAGCGCACAGTTCGGAATAGAGGAGGCTAGTTTGATGCTAGGCTATGCTAAGATTTGTTTGCATTGCAGATTTCTTCTAATCACTGCCCCGATTCTTTGGAAATCTTCCTTTCTGACTTAATCTTTTAATAATAGAGAATGGGAGAAGTAGCTTTCACATTGCTTTTCCAGTTTTCATTTGAGAATGTAATGTCTCATTTGTGCATTTCATCTTTGTGTCATAGACACAAAGAGTGGTACAAGACTTCTGCTTCTTTCCTGTGTCCATGGGTCTTGCCTTTGTGAGCAGCAGGTCTGTCCTGCATGGGCATAAGCTGCAAAGAAACAGGCGTGTAGCAGATCCCTCTAATTTCATTCAAAGACAATATTTCACTAGACTTCCCTGACTGATACAGCTTAAGATAAACTAAACAGAACCCCCAAGTTCTTAATCTGATTGTTCAGTTCTGTACAGGTTAATCAGAAGGCCACCTGTTTTTATTAACTAGACTTTGATCTCAGATTTTATCCATGCTATTTAGCTGGATGAAATTCTGCTCATTAGTATGTTTTGAAAATTAATTGGTTTACTAATAATAGGAGTTTGCTCCCACCAAAGTCTTTGATTCTTTAACAAGGTTAAAATATCAATCTATCCCAACATGAGGTAATTATTTGAAAATGTGATTTTTTATCTATTCCCTGTTTGTATTCATCTCTAGTGACTTATTAAATAATATGCCAAAGAGCAGCTCTGGAGTGCTTCACAAAGAAAATGGGTCAGACCCCTTCTCATGGGGCTCTATATGCTGAATTCTGTTGCTGCTGTTCTGCAGATTACTTTTCTGCAAGTAACATTTGCAGAATTCTATTCTTTGTGGCTTTTTATTTCCTTTCCAAAATACTTTCAAAAGAGCATTTTATAACATTTAAAATGTAAAATGAATTAGAAAGTAATAGTAATGTACACGTGCAGATATGTTTATGACTTACATTGTTCAAAACTTCTTAAAATATGATGCCTACCCTGTTCAACCATAATGCCACTTCTCTTGAGGAAGTCTACACAGATAGGTGATTTCCTCTATATGCATGCAGGTTTCTTTGTCTGTTGGCTTTGTTTGTGCTGACAGATCAAGGACGGTAGGTAAGTACCTTGTGCAAAGAGGGCGTGCACAGCTCCAACTGGTAGCATTCTGACTTGCCCCATTTTTGATTGATCTTGAATAGGATAATTAGAATTTAATATGCCTTAAAAACACTATTGTTGCCCACTTGCTGTTCGGAATAGTGATGTACTGTGTGTGGTAGGACACTAGTGTCCTTAAATGACAGCTTTTCATTCAAAGAAGCACCAGTCATTTCATACTTCTGAGTTGTTTTACATGGGGACCATCTTAATTAGTTGCTATTCACTGATCCATTGTGATTTACAGGCATAATTGGTTTATAATTTAAGACATTAATAGATGTGGCAAATAAGTAGGTATTGGCTACTTTGCAATGGGCGAAATCCAGAAGGATGTGGGGGGATGTGGGAGAAGCTGGAAGAGATTGTGTTTTCTCCACAGCAGCTCTATGCAGGATCAAACGAGCAGAGAAAAGATGCAGTGGAGTTGAATAAAACCAATGAAGATTCAACAGAGTATAAAAAAAGCCCAAGGTCTTTGTTCTTGTGATGAGAATTAAATAATGAAGCAGGAGGAAACAACAGTGCTTCCAGTAAAGAAAAGGCTGGGGTAATGCAGGTAGTAACAGATGCAAAAACCAGCAGTTGTACAAATCTCCTTTGTAACACACTTGCGAATTAGCATTTCTAGGAGGAAAAGTAGAAGGTTGTAAATGAGCAAGGGTTTGTTCCTTAGGCACTCAAGGCAGCAAGCTATACATATTAATAGATATGAATCTAGCAAATCCTTCTTAGCTTCTTTTTGTAGAAATTAAACTGGAATCAGTTGTTCTAACTTAGGTCCTTGTCATATAAGCTGGTACAACAAAGATCTTTGCTTTGGAATTGGAGTTGTAATCATCCTGTGCAGGTCTGGTAAATGTAGGAAAGTAGCAAATCCCTGCATATAGTACAGACACACGCAGTCCTGGTGCAGGAGGTCTCCTGAAAACTCAAACAGTTGCTAAAAATCCTGAAGACAGTGAATAGGAAAAGAGAAAGTTAAGGGGGGAATGAACCAACCATCACGAAAGACCTGATTTCTCCATGACAAATCATCTGCAGAAACTGAATCACTGCAACTTCATCCAAAAAGCTGGGCTGGAGCTGGAATTGAGGCTGTGCTGTGTACCTTCATGTGCTCTTCAGACAGGGTTGTGAGTCTGCTGCTGTGATGTGCTTGGACTTTCAGAAGAAGGCTGAATGAGCGCTGCCATCAGTGCTGGCATGGACTGCGGTGTGCTCGGCAAGTCGAGCTGTGATGAGATTGGAGCAATTACAGTGTTTTAAGCCAGATAATGTTCCATGCATGGCGCAGGATAAAGGAGATATTTATCTCTTTTTCCTCTTTGCTCTTAAAAGACCGTACAATGAGAACGATTTCAGCTGAGTATCCGTAGTGTATTTCCTAAATGCATTCTCACAGCTGTTTTGCCTTTATTGGATTTCCCTTACCAACTAGATGGATTCCCCAAGGGACAGCAGGAAGCAGAGGCATGTGCAAGTTACTCTGCTAAAAAGGCAGAGCAGAGCCTGCCTAGTAGCCTACAACTACTCCACTTTCAAGTGTCCTGTGCACCCTGATGTTGCCACTAATCCCTTTGTTTCTCTAAAGCAACAAGAAAAGCTGATTAAAATTAATAAAGAGAGGGCTTTTTCAAAGCTGGCTGCATGCCCCTGTGCTCTAGTAATTGATGTTTTGCTCTTTCAAGTGTTAACACCTGGGTGAACAGCTGATGTGAGGATAGCTGGTAGCACTTCTTGCAGGCTTGTAGGCGTGCTTCCCAGGTTCATCTGATGTGTTTTCTGGTGCTACCTGCCTTTAGAAAAATGATGCTTTGGCTTCTGCAGTGTGGTTGACTCATATCTAATTCACAAGCCCAGATGTAGTGATTAGAACAGCCAAAGGAAACTGTTCATCTGACTTTGGTTAGCTGTTATTTGTAACTCTTGGTAAGTGCTGTTTGCAGAAAAAGATGTGGTGTACTTTCTTGCATCTTTAGCAGGATGCTGCTAACATTTGGCTCTCTTATATGTTTGGTGAACATGTGAATTTAAGACGCAAACAATACCAAGGGATTCAGATGAGGTTTTCTTTTGGAAAGGTAGCACTGGTACAGGGATAGAATCTTTAACAAAGTCTTATTGCTTGGTTCATTTGAGTTTTATTTTTGTTCTTCAGAAAACAGGGAATAATCGTGATTTAGTCAGGAAAGGTAATGAGAGAGATGTTACAACCTATTTTCTTACTGTTACTTACCTTTGGTGTTTCTCTGCAGCACTTGGAATTTCTCATGGATTAGTTTTCTGTGCTGTCTGTGTGTTTCTGCTCTGTGATTCTGTGAAGGATGGAGCTCAACTAGGTTTGAAATAACCCCATCCCCCTCTTCAAACACATTGTCACATGCAAACACATGTGCAAACCCAGGATGAATAAAAGCCATGAAACAGATATTTCAATCTTAGCTTCTTGGTTGTATGCACTATTTGGTATGATGTTGTTTTATGGATGCTGCTCAAAAAAGAAAAAAAGAACTCAGGTAGACTTTTTTATTTAATGTCTTAGATTAACACTTAACAAGCTTTTTGATTCTAGGGATGTCTTCATTTTGCCTCAATAAACCTAATAGATAACCTTAGTGGAAATATTCTTGTGACAGTTTAGCACGCTGGGAAGACGATAATTTTATTTAGTCATTTAGAGTGTTTTTTTTTTTTAAATCTATTTTGCTGTGTGATGAATGCATCAGAATTTCACATCTTCAGAAAAGCAATTGAGCAGAAATTAACTCTGATATCTTGAGAACACCCAGTGGTGTTAGTATTGCCAAGCAAAATCTACGTTGTATATTAATATATTAGTGAGTATTAACATAACAGGAAGAACATGTTTAACGAGATGTCATTCTAGGTGTCCAAATCACTTCTGCAGGTCCTCGGTGAGTCTTGAACTACTGTATTTGAAAGCAGTCTGTATAATTTGGCTGTAGACCTCAGTTCTATAACTGAGCTTCCTGGGCTTGCCACTGCTGTCAGGTGAAGTGAAAATTGCAGGCAGATTCAAAAGCCCACCAGATATCTGTCATTTAGTGCAGGGTTTATGCTTTGCTGTTGTGGAAGATGAAATAGGCTTCAATATAGTGGAAGAGTACAAAGTAATCCTTGTCAGAGTAATTTTGTAAAGTTTTATGAGTTCGGAAAAATGATACCCATAAATTACAAGTGTAGCCTACTTAAAATTCTGCTCCTCTCAGCAGCGATTTGCTGGCATTTGAGCTAAATAATGATTATAGGGAAGAAAGCCTGGGTAATCTTTCTGTTACTGAATTCATATGAAAACTCTCCCTTTTCTTGTTCTGGAGCTGCTATTACCAAAACAGTAGGATTTTAGCAAGTCAGTATGACAACAAACCATAAGCAAACCTCCAGCAGTTTGTATTAGGTAACTAAAGTTTTGTTTTTAATAGGTTTGCTGTCCAAATTCAGATCTTGTCTGAACTTTGTCCCTTTCCAGCTATGGAAAGATGAGATTTTCTTCATATATACAGAAGTGGGTTAGTGTTAAATGAATTAAGAAATGCTTGCAATCCAACTTACTTTGATGTTCTCGATCATTTTATGTAAGCTTAGGCTCATATTTCTTCTTCATCCTACCATATTTTTAAGCCTTCGCATCTGTAATCCAATTTTCATAAGAGATTGCCCATTTTAACACTGGAGACATTGTAATGATGCTCCAGAGAGGTACTTCACCCAACAGAGGAATGTCTCAATGCAACAAGCTTGCTTGAATCCATGCACAAGTCACTCAGGCCTTCAAGTACTTGGATGAGTGATTTCATTTCACATCCTTCCAAGTTTGGGTTTGAATTACAAATACTGCACATGCTGAGGCACGTTTGCCCTACCAAAAGAGGTAAGTCTTCACTTGATTTAGAGCCACATAGCACCCTAGAACTGATGAATGGGACTGCAGCATATGGAGGATTTTGCTCTAAGTGATGGTGGTCCAATAAATTGTCTATAAACCAAATGGCTGAGGAGCTGTGGTCCTGCAATGCAATACCTTTCATGCTGAATGTGTGAAAGAGGGGGAGCCTAAATTTGCATCTGCTCATTCTTACAGATGGAAGTAGTCCAACTATTTCCCATGTTAATTGACCTAGTATTCAAACATGATATTAGGATTCATCACAGTTTACTTTTAAGTACCTGATCTAAATAATGGAGAAAAAAAAAAAAAAGAAAAATAAAGGAGAATGTAAGTTTGTTGAAGAACTGTAATAGTTTTAAACTGTCCGTAAGACACTAGGTAATTGCCTAGGGTTTTGTTGTGTTCCCTGTCACTGTCTGCTGGATCTTCCATTTTGATATTCAGGTGTTCATCAGTGCATGTCGTACCAAACTGGCCCTTGAAGCAATAAAATCTATCTTATCGGGCTGGTCTGTGTTCATCCTGGACAAGAGCAGCTCCACAGTTTGCCCAGCACCGTGCCGAAAGAGCTGCTGTAACAACGTGCTGTTAAGGCACAGGGCCATCCCTGCAGTAACATACCTAAGCTGTCACATTTCTTCTGTGCAGCTTGTCAGTCTTCCTTTGACTGTTTTGGTGGAAAATGTCAGAAGCAAGGCACGGCAGGGCACAGCCTCTGTGTCAGGGTATGGAGGAAAGGAGCTCCGGCTGCCGCCACTTTCCTTCTGCATTAAGACAACAGCAAGATTCATCACCAAAGCAGCAACTGGGACCGAAGGCTGTGGATGAGAATCCATCACTTTCCTCTCGGGAATATGATAGGTGACAACCCTAATTGCTCTCTTAACACTTTTATCATACTCCCAGCAACATAATTTCCTGTAGGTCAAACAAGTGGCACCCCCACTGGGGCCAGAAACTAATTCGTTTCTCTTCATGTCAGCTCAGTTCCGTGGTAGGATGCTCACAGTGACAGAGGAGAGCTGCTCACAGCCACTATTTATAACTCTTTTAAAAGTGTTGGTTGTAAAACTTAATTTACTGCAATGTTAAAAAAACAGTCATTTTTATCAGCATATTACACTCACTCCTAGCAGTTGTAATATTCTCTGATAACAAATATGAGGGATATTCCTTTTATAAGAATGTGTTTATCAGAGTTCATTTTGATATTATTTTTAAAGCTGGTCTATAGAGCAGACTCATGGAGAGTCAAAAGCATCTCAGATGCTTGCTTTGTGACTTCTTGTTCTTATTGGGATTTCCTAGGGAAATATTACTGAAAATTAGGCTGTGTAATACTGTGGTAGGGATATATCACGTCCCACGTGCACAACTTATTATTGCTTAGGAGCAATAATCTTCTTTGGTTGAAGATCAGTTGTTTTCAAGAGGAGGCTTTATTTTCAACAGTGTTACAGGGCTCTCTGCTACTGGGAATTTTGTCTAATTCCCAATTAATTTTGTCATTGAAGACTGTAACCCAGATGTTTGGTGCAATGCTTAAACCAGTCTTCTCAAAATACTCTGTTTTGTTTTTATCTCAGGAGCATAGAACAGCTCCGATCTGGCGCTAATATGGAGCAATGCACAGCCAGCTTCTGTTTTCTTCGTGAAACAATCTTGTGACTGAGGTGCAACCAGGCTGAGTAGCTATGAGAATTGAGGTTGTTTTTATCAACTGGAATTTTGCTTTTTTTTTTTACTAAATTAGGAATATACTGTAGACATGAGATGGTTGTCACAGCTGGCCAGGATGTGACTGTAGGCCAAGAGGAGAGTGATGGGACATTATTACAACTAAAAATAATGAGAACTTTAAAAACAAAGGGAGCTTAAGTTTAGAGGGCCTCATGACTGCCAGCCTCAAGTTCAAATCGTTCCAGTTTCTGAAGCCACACATGTGATTCTCATCGGAGCTCTCATAACTGGGAAAAACACAGGAACTACATTTAAAGCCCCAGCAGAAGCTGAGGTGATTCAGGCAGCTACAAGCTGAGAAATGGCAATATTATACATTATTTTAATGATGCTTTCCTTCAAAAGTTGTTGTAGTGGCTTGAAGAAAGACGCGTGTCTGCGCAGAACCATTTTTTAGGATGAGATAATGTGGATTGTTTGGCTTGGATGTGGGGTATTATGAAGCAACACAAGCAGATGCAGAAATGAAACAGCATGAGATGGAGATTAGCGTATGAAGCGGGTAGTATGAAAAGTTCTTGCTGTGCTGAAATAGAATCTGACGGATATCGTTAAGCAGAGGACTTAAAACTTATTCTGTTTAATTAACATCATTTGTACTGTTGTACAAAACCCTGGTGAGAGCTAATCTGGAGTATTCCAAACCACAAAGGACTCTTCTGTTCATGGAGAGTGAGCTCGCACTGGTCTTGGTCTGGAGAAGGGCTAGAGATTAAGAGAACGTAAAGCAAAATAGCAGGAGATCTAGGTACCTTTATCTGGAAATATCTTCAGTGGCTGCTCTGGCAAAACTAATTTTGCTTATAATATGTAAGTTTGTGAAAGGTTCTATATGGGATATCTGAAATGGCAGGAAAATAGATTTTTCTATCCATTAAAATAATTCTTCCTGTGAGATTTGGGAAATTTGTGCTGGATCCAGATGTCCTAGAACCTCAAGAGAGGCTTCTTTTCCCATCCTGCTCCAGAATTCACAGTACATCAGCTCTGGTGAACATCTCTGTTCAGCCCCAGCTCTGTAGACTTAGAATCTGAGATTGAGGTCCAACTCTGTATACTAATGCAGTCAATAAAAATGCATATCTGCAGTACTGCGTCCAGGCCTGGGGCTGCCAGCACAGGAAGGACGTGGAGCTCTTGGAGCGGGTCCAGAGGAGGGCACTAAGATGATCAGAGGGCTGGAGCACCT
>JAOWBP010003659.1:3854323-3865280 GCA_028571105.1 Tragopan temminckii | reverse complement strand
TATTTCTGCTTGCTCTGCTTTAAAGGTAGCTTAAAGATAGTTAAATTGAAGATAGCTTGAAAGCAATGAAAGTAAATGTAATTAACAATTAAAGAGAGAGTGCCTGTTCCTGTATGGGTGCACATGCACCACTCTCCTTTTCACCGCACTGCTGCTTTAATACTTCCAGTCTTTGAAGAGGAAAACTGCTCTTTCCAATGGCATTTCTAAATCTCATTTTCTACTTCAGTGGAAATAAGCAGTGGTTTTCCAGTCTAAATGAATTAGATGTGTTTAAAAGAGGTGGATCTATTTTGCCTGTAATCCCTTTATATTTAATAGGTGAAAAGATTTTGAGTGGATTTGAGTAAAGCAGTGACTGACTCCTGCATTCTGGTTTGCCAGTACAGAAAGTGCAGTGCCATTCAAAACATGATGGAATTCTAAATAGGTCTGATTAAAATTAACTTCTTGATTTGTAGCTTGGGCTGGCCAAGGCCAAACTGTGTGGCAAGAGAAGGGAAAACATTGAATACCTAATAATGAAGATACATTGTGCCTCCAGTGTCCTTCCTAACTGCCTACTTGACCTTTCAGCTGTGAGATATTACCCTCTCAACCATGGCCTGGGGAGACAAAACAAAGGGTTTGAGGGAGGAGGACATAGGTAGAAGTTCATCAATACATCTATGCAAATAGCTAATATTTTTATAGCTATTTCCATATACAGAAAGATAGAAGACCTTGCCAAACAAAAGGGCATGGGCCAATGCATGGCTAGATGCCCTATTTGCAAGGGGAGCCTACTTCTGGTTTTCTGCTCGTGCATGTTTTTTTGCTCTCATATGCTTGACTCCTGTACAGGTGAAGAACATCTTTCCAAGGAAAAAGTTGTGAAAACCGCAGTTTTATTCTTGAAGTGCTCAGAATGAAGTACATTCAGAAGTATAAAGTTTGCTTAAGAAATATATTTTTCTTTCAGGGAGGATGTCAGAACTGCCAACGTCATTGCGGCTGAAGCAGTGACTTGCCTGGTCATAGACAGAGAGTAAGTACAAAAATTTCCTGTCTTGTGGTGGGGTGCATCTCCAGTTCACACTTCTTATAGGTTTTAATTACAGCCTTTGATCATTTTCTGTAAGGCTATTTAATTTTGAAGAATATATTCACAGTATATTACGTGTCCTTGATGAAGTAGAGAGAACATTCCCCTAGATCAGTAAGTCAAAATTCAGTGATGACAAATACAGAAAATTAAGAAGTACAGAATGACAAAATGAAAATAAAGAGGGAGAGAGTGGAAACAGATCCAAGCGTTATGGTGGTACACAGATTGAGTTAGCGTCAGCAAAATATCATGAACAAAAGAAATCTGACAAATGCTAGGAAAACGTTTTCCTTTTCCATGTGGAGAGCCCTTGCCCATAGGACCCAGCCCTACCTAAAGCTCTGTAACACCAAGAGGATAGATCAGAAGAGCAAACTAACATTTTACCTATTCTACATGGAAAATGTTGAGGAATTAGGCATTTTTTCATCTAGGCAAGAAGTGCCTGCACTCCAGGAAAACAGTGCTGCAAAGTTGACTGCTGAAACTGGGGGAAAAAGTAGCATTACCTTGAAAATGCATTGTGACTCTTGGGGTGGTTTTCCAGTGATGAGGGCAGTGAGGCACCGGAATACACCATCACACAGAGAAATCTTCCACCTTCATAGTGGAAAGTGTTAGTTGTGATTTTTACTACTGCATAGGGAAGACTGGTTTTGTAATGGACAGTGCCACAAAAAAAAACAGCAGCTCAGAGTTCAGCAGTAATTAAAAAAAAAAAAAAATCTATTGTTAGGCATTAATAGATACATATATATATTTTTTTAAAGTAAATCTATGGCTTGTCTGTGCTTCACACACTGTGTTGTTCTTGTTTCATCCAAAATGAAAAGTTAGACCAAAAAGTTGTTTGGAGACGGGTAGAA
This sequence comes from Tragopan temminckii, assembly GCA_028571105.1. Taxonomy (NCBI): domain Eukaryota; kingdom Metazoa; phylum Chordata; class Aves; order Galliformes; family Phasianidae; genus Tragopan; species Tragopan temminckii. The sequence continues at coordinate 3,863,327 of JAOWBP010003659.1, read as the reverse complement.
AAAATGATTGATGGAGAGAATGGCTTTTGTTGGAAAAATAAGCAAGTAGGTTGAAACTCTGTTCTGGGAAAGAAATGATGAAATGAATTTCTCACTGCCTCCCCAAGTGTGAGAACCCAGAGGTAAGTGCAGGAAGGAAGTGAGAGCCAAAAGGAGGTGGCTCTTCACACGGGGTGGCTCATGGAGCTCCTCCCTATAGGAAAACAAGAAGCTTACAAGTGCTCAAAAGGAAAAGAAATCCACTGGATTTATTAAATATGCAGGAACTCTACTGCTGGCTCTAGGGAGTCTCTGAGAGGTGTAAGAGTATTGAGACAAATATAAATGCTGGATCTATTCTTGAAGTCTTGAAGACATAAGGAATTGATTCAAGACAAAGTCAAAGGGCAGCTGCTGAGTTACAAGTGACTTCTGAGGCATTCTTGTAGTGTGATGAGATTAATAGGAGATGCATCTCATGTTCTCTGGTAGGCATGAACTAAATGCACCCAATCCTTTTTAATACAGGAGTTTTATATTCAATTATCGCTTGACGTTTATCCCAAACCTTTGTTGTCATGTTCTGAAGTAACAGAACTGAGGAAGAGTACTTAAAAAATCTTAGATCTCCTGATCTGCTAGTTCATTAATCATCAATATAAAAAAAAAAGCCAAGCAACTTAATTATGGTTTAGCTGTTGAAAACAGATGGTGAACTTCAGGACTGTCAGCTGAGTGGCATTCTTCCACATATACAAGCAAGGTAGCCTGACAGATAAAATATGTAATATCCCTTGTTATTCTGTGGGCAATAAGAAGAATCAGAAGAATTAGATATTGTAGCAAACATTAATTCAGAGAAATATAAAGCAAAGAGTCATTTCTACATTTTCTCTGAACTCCTCTATGGGGGTCATTTTTGTTTTCCACCATAAGCGTTTTAGAAGTGAATTAAAAAAATTAGTAATTCCAGATTTAATCCTTCCTGAGTATTTTACAGACCTCATCTAATATCCCTTTTATTCTGAATACAATGACCTTGAAATAGTAAGGAAGTACAAGTTAAATTTAACTGATGAAGCTGTAGTTCATCTACACCAGGGATTCTAGTAATGCTCAGCAATTAGTAGCAGAGTAACACTATTTATAAGAATACTATTTATAGATCAAGAAATGTAATGCTATTTATATCACTATTTATAGCTCAAGGAACTCTGTTCTCTGTCTTGACTAGTCCTGACTTTCTTGTCGTAGCTGTTCCCTTCCATTATTGTATCATGGTTTGCAGATAACCATAGAAGCTAAGTTTAATATGGAGAAAATGTAGTAAGACTTACGTAAATTTGGAAGATTGTGCAGGCACTGTTCTGCTAATGAGGAAAATAGCATTTCTGTATATCCAGATATACTGAATATTAAGACATTTGGTTTGTAGTGGTGGTCAGCACAGAGGTTTGCACTGAGTTATATGCAAAGCAGCAACGGAATCTGGGAGTCAGCTTTACTGATTATGGTTAGAAGTTCTGCACAGAACAAGGAGTGATGCTTGTCACTACAGTTCTTTAGTATTTTCTATTACAAGACAAGCTCTTTGCTTAATCAAATGTAACTATTGAAGCAGCATTCTCATGCTCTATATATTAAGCTAAAATGATGCTCAGGGAACACTGGGACACTGCTCTCAGACACAGGATTTGGGTTGGTATGGTCCTGCATGGAGCCAGAAGTTGCACTCGATGATCCTTACGGACTCTTCCATCTCATGTTATTCTATCATTCTGTGTGCTTATAAAGTAATAAGGAAGAGAACATAACAGCATGAAAGTTATTAATAGCAAAAAGTGGAAATATATATGGAGTATACTCAGGAAAGTTATTGAAGATGAGAGAATGTAATTGTTGAGCTGAAAGCTGTATATGGACAACATATCTCATAGTATAGTTTCTGAAGGAGGAAAAATAGGAATGTGTTTATGGAGTTTGGGTTGGTTTTGGAGACGTGGAGAAGATGTGTGAGGGACTGAAGAATTACAGATACTAGTCAGACATCAAAAGTCTCTGTACAGACCACAATTCTTCAGAGTTCATGGACACGAAGAGAGAGAAAATATGAGCTAACAGAGGGGAAAAAAGGCTTAGAGCAGTAAACATCATGCTGGAGAGTGAACAAAATTGCAGGCAATTACAACAGCTGGGAAGGAAAGGAGGAAACCTGGCTCCAGCTAAGAACTGGAAGCTGTGAAGAAATCCAGTCTGTGGCTGTACAAAGAAGGAAGATTTTGCAACCATTATGGGAAATTCTGCAAAACCAGGAATTGTGTATGGAGCCAGAGAAGGCAACTGCAATCCTCTTAAGTGGAGGGAATCTTAATCTTGTCCTGAAAACAGAAAGGCATGCCGTGTTTCAGGAGTAAAGGTGCTACATTTGCACAGAGATAACAGAAATGTGGTAGAGGAGCAGTGAACCATGGAGTTCGTTTCCTAGGGATCCAAAAGGCTGCAACCTTTTAAGGACGTGTCCAGCATAGATACCTGTTGTGGGTTAAAATCACTATGAACAGAATAACAGAATAGTGGTGAACAGAGACACCTGGATGTATTTGGAAATGGCTGCATTCAGGTATGAGTAGGATGGATGTGAAAAAAAATTTTGGCTATGGAGATGTCTGGACTTACATCAGTATTAAATGACTATAAATTTCCAGAGAAAAGGAAAAATAATTGCTAGTAATAGTGAAAGGTTGTTGATTAGGCTTAGAGAGAAAGTCTAAAAAGTAAGTTAAAGGGGAGACTATGGGAGAGAAAAGGGACTCTGTGAGATCAGGTAACAAGGGCACCTGTGATTCTTTCCATGTTCTTAGTAACTTTCTTCAGTTCTCAGAAACTTTCATCATAGAAAGGTGACATATTTAGGAAATGATTTATAGGGAATTAATATGTAATCTAGGTGTTTGTTTGGGGGAATGACTGTAGAGGATTGGCTAGTTGGTTTGAGATTGATGTTCTGCCAGTATTTAGAAAGTGCACAGAAAATGAAAGGAGCTTCAGATGTGGGATCTCTAGGCAGGGTGGCAGGACCTGCCCCATAGAGGCTGCGCTGGGAACACCTTGATTTTGTTCACCCAAGAAAGCTGGCAATCCATTGGTGTAGAATAATAGAGTGGTTTGGGTTAAAGATCATGTAGTTACAAACCTCTGCCATGGGTGTATTCTACTATAACATTAAGAGTTTACTTCTTCCATTAAGAAAATAGCATATTTGTACCAGTTCATGTGTATTTTAAAAAACAAGCTTTGTAAAAGCTGGGAAAGATTTCCGCAGCATTTGAGAATATATTCCAGGTTTCAACATGTCTGTGCACACTGTCTTGGAGGAAGAGGTTCCATTAACCCAACAGGGCAAACAGATGCAGGTGGTAGCAAAGCTGACCATGAGAGGCTAACAGCTTTGTAGGGAATTTGGACAGGCTATCTGTCTGGAGCAGCAGAGGTGCTCTTCTTGCCATCACTGAAGCTGTGGGAATTGGGAAATCAGCTTGAAAACATAAGCAAAATCCACATGTTGTTCATGACAGTTGTCAGACTACTCAGCACAGTTTCTGACCATTTGTGATTTGTGGAACCATTATGTGCATGAGGAACTAGAAAGCTTTTTGCAGAAGTAGTATTTCCTTCTGATGGAAGATATGATCTCAGTAAACATATTAATATTTTATAATAGTTTTCATTGTCAGATCTCATTTACTCTTTTTTTTTTTTTTCCTTAAGAATTCGTAGGTTTTTTTTGTATTCCTGACCTGCTAAGGCCCTATGTGAAGCAAAGCAGAAGCTGTTGGTTGCATGTTAACTATTGTGGTACTGCAGTCATTTATCCTGTAGGAAGAAAGTAATGTTGGGAAGTGGACAACATGGTTGACTCCGAAGTATTTCAAACTTGGCCTTGACGTGACTTGTCTTAGTGACTTTTTGAGCTCCATGAAGGTGTTATTAGGTTTGTTGTAGAAGTAGAATGGACTGGTTGGGGAAAAGTTGGTAATTCGAATATGCTGAATGTGATAGACGCTTTAAATCTTTGCAAAAGGCATCTGATAAAAACTGTGTAGGCACAAGTGGGACAACCTTGAGCATCTGTTTTGTAACTCAATATGAATAAACACGTACAGACACACTTCACTTGTGACTGCTTTACATAGAGTTAAAACAGGAAGAAAACTTGCAAAACACATTTGTAAAATTTTGATCATTATTGACACCCCAGGAGAGCAGTTTGTGCAGCTTTTTAAACTTTTTTTTTTTTTTTTTACATCTACCTACTGAACTTAGAGTAGCGTTCTTCTTAACTGTAAGAATATTTGCACTGAAGCTGATGATTCAGATTAATCTTTTATTTATACGTGATTTTTTTTTTCCTCCATATAACTTATTTATGTTGATAACAATATTTTCCTGGAGCACCGAGATTTCCAAGGTGTAAATGTTGTGGGTGCTGGGAGTACAAAATTACCCAATGCAAATGTTAGTGACGAGCTGAAACTCAGGGCACAGCTGCTCCTGACAGAGGCTGGCAGTGCTGGAGAGCTGCCTGGTATTTGCAGGTATTGAGTGCTAAATGATCTTTTTCTGCTTACTGTCTTCTTCAGTTGAACATGCTCATTTAGAAGCAGATATTTTTAAGGAAACCTTTTAAATATTTCAGGTATTTTCAGTTTGGATTTTACATTATTGTCTTTATTTGTAAGCCTTCTTTTGGCTTGTGAGGGGATCACGCTAAGGTGCTAAGAAAGGTTACTGTGTCAAACCTCTTGGCAATGGAAATCAGAGGAGAAGAAAAAAAAAGGTATTATCCTAGCGTGACTGACCTTACACAAGCTAAGCTGAACGCTTTCATTGGAGATATTCATTTCTGCTGCTTTACTATTTTTCCCAGTTGGGGTGAGATTTATCCATGGAGAAAATTGGTTATGAGGAGAGAATGAAAAAAAAATGAAAAGAGAAGGCTGTGCAGAGAAAAACTGAGCAGTTCTCTGATGAAAGTCTTGGGGATGTTACAACCAAGATGACAGGCAATAAGAGAGTGAAGCCAGCGGACTTCAAAATCCCTCCAAAATCTGGTTCAGGACAATCAAAGAAAAACTGAAGGATATTAGACTGACTGTTGTTACTCCTTCCTGTGACTTCTTTTTTGCCTATGTACTGTTTCACTAGACAAAAATCTGTTCACATTGCCAAAAAAAAAAAAAAAAAAGGAATGTCTAACCCCACCACATTTTCTTAACCACATGAAAGCAACCCCAAGCCTTGCTATTTTAAATTGCATTTGAAGCCTTAGGTCGTGCCTTGTAGCATGCCAGGAGGATTACAGTGTTGCTCAATTGCCTAAATCGCAGTTTGTGGAGCATTAACATCTATGTCTTGCTTTACTTTCACTGCTGTCTTGCAAGGGTTTGGCTTCATCCAATGACTCATATTCATCTCTAGCCAAACAAACCTTGCTGTGTCAAACCTTGGAGCTGAATTTACCGTGTTTTCACTGCTGAGTAAGAGATTTTGTATTGAAAAGATCCTCTGGTTAATAACACATCCAAATAGCAAAGCATACAACCTGTATAACTTCTGCCTTGATATATAAGATCCTAATGCAATTTCAGTGGAAGAGCAAAGGGATCCTTTCCTTCTCCTCTTCATTAATGAGCTCTTATAGCTTTCCCTGTGCTGCGTAAATGATTCCCTAGACTGCATAATTAATATTACAAATTAAGCAAAGTTGCACAATGAGGGAATTTGTGTGGGTACGGAGTATTTCCAGAACGGTGATGACTATAATTACACAAAAGGCCATGGTGGGAAGCCCTGTTACAGCACGTAACTCTAGATCCAAACAGTATAAATAGATCTCCTGACTGTGACCTCTTGTCTTTTATTTATTACAATAATGGGTAAAATGCAGCTTTTTCCAGCTGCCATTTGTAAAGCAAGAGCAGATAATAATTAAACCTTACTTCATTCTTCTGGAAATTGTATCCTCTGCTCGTAGTGCACACGCCATGCTACTTCTCCTAAGGTCAGACATCTCCTGATGCAGCAAGACATTTAAGCTCCCACTTAAGAACTTCCAGCGTGTTTGAGATTATTCAGCAAAGCATGATCCAAACAGCTTCAGCACCCTTAAAGGCAAAGGGAAGGCAATGTCACAGGATGTTTTCTACGGATACATTCTATTAAAGCCAAATGCATCCCTTGGATGAAAATATTTCATTTCTCTTTATCACCATATTTTCACTAACAGCTGAGATTCACGGCTTTTTATCCTAAAATGTCATGCATTCAGAAACCAAATGTTTAGAGGAAAAAAATACAAACAAACTGAAAATTATTACCTTCATCTGTGTTCATCATCTGATGAATAGCATTAATTCTCTTTTGTCCTGAAATTCTTTAATAAGACAGGACAATGTGGAGTATTTTCTTCCTACTTCTGTGTGTGCAAATATGGCCCTAGATGTTGTTGTTCTGTTTTTTTTTTTCAACTTTTCAATTACTTTTTAAAAACTTTTTGATTAAAAAGCCATTCTGTTCTCCTGTTTATACTTCATGAGGGTCAGGACCATATAAAAGAACTGCAGGGTCCTCCATTTTGAAGCTGTGGCCTTAGGGCCGTGATTAGTCACGAGACTAAGCATTGTAGCTGGGAGCAACTCATCCTTCCAAATTAGCCTAGCTCTTTCCTCGTTCTGCAAGTTCATTCTTCAAACTAAAATCACACCCTAAGCGAGACACACATGCACTGACAAATAATGTAAGAGTGTAGAAGGGAAGTATAATTTTCTCTCAAAATTTTCAATTATCGATTTTAATTGATTTCAGTTATTAACATTATTTAAAACATTCAAATTTGCATTCCTTTTTTAGTTTCTGATGCTGTGTAATATCACTAACAGACACAACAGTCACCATTTTAATTGTTTCTCTCTGGAGCAATGCTTGTTAGTTGACTGACTGGTCATCAGATCCATTTGTTTGAGTCACTCATGATATAAAAATATTTTCTAAGTCTTTTTCCCATATGTTTATGCCTTTTGCACCTCCCCTGGGGCAGGGGATGTTAGGGGACTGCTCAAACTACTGCTAGTTTGTACCAGGAATGGCTCAGGAGTGCTGATTGTATCAGGTACTCCTGGTGTTTCACCCTCTCTCACTCAATGTTTAGCCTAATTAAAGGTAACTCTCGTTAAGCAATCCAGCTTACGATAATTTGCTTATCTTTCTGCCCTCGCTTTCTTTTCCTTCTCTGCTTTTTTTATTTTTTTTTTTCCCCCTCTTTTTATTTCTCCCTTCTGTGTTTTGGTTGCTGCTTCTGTTGCACGGCGAAAACTTAGATATTGAAGTAGAGATTATCCTTCACTTCAAAAACAGGGATTTCTTGGGTTTCTGGTTGGAGAGCAGGGTATGATAGTGGCACTTCAACATCATGGGACTTATCAGCAAATTGACAATGCCAGATTTACTGTGAAATTTGTTAGGGATTGGGTTCAGCCCCTAAAAAAAGCTGGATAAAGGAGTTTGGACATTCATGGTTATTATCCAGGGTCATCAAGGGGCACCCGCTGGTTGGCGCTGAAGAGCCACATTGGCTTGCATGGCTCCCTTCAGTTGGACGTTGTTCTCTTACCAAAAATGCACCTTTATTTTCTTTCACAGCTCCTTCAAACATCTGATTGGCGGCCTAGATGACGTTTCTAATAAAGCCTATGAAGATGCAGAAGCAAAAGCAAAGTAAGTGTCAGTTTGTTGTGTTCAGCATAGACTCTTCACCTAATTTTTCTAATGGTTTTCTTGATAGTGAATATTGTAATTCCAAAAAACCTGCATTTTCTCAACATAACAGTGTAAAACAGCTTAAAAAGCAGTGAATGGAGTGCTTACTCTTAATTTCCCTCCGGATGAGCCTCGTTTTATCTCCCTGGTGCTCTCTGTGAGTATGGAAGGGCCAGGTGGAGATGGTGTCCCCAGGCAGGTGCCCAACTGGATGGTCCCAAAGTCACTGTGATGTGTGAGTCCAGAGAAGCCTCAGACCTCAAAGAAAAATGACAAAATAGTTCTTCTGAAAGGTGGGAAATTACAGGTCTTGAAAACAGCAAGTAATGAGGGAAATTGCTGTTTTATATGAGCTTTCTTTAAAGAGCTGCAGTCTTTCTGAAACATTTTCATAGTGTCAAAACCTCTTCTGAGGCAAAGAATGGTAAATCAAGTCTGTCATTTTTGAGTGAATGCTACAGTTATTTTGACATGAAGCAATATATTTGTCTGAATTCCTAGCTATAAATACTCATTTGTTTCAGGCGCGAGCTGCAGTGTATTGTGATTTTAATATATTCTCCCCAAAAAACACTCATAATTCATTCTTGATGTACAGTTGGTTTTTAAATGAAAGATTTTTGTATGTCCACAGTTGATTCTATAACAATAATAAAGCTTATAGAGAAGAACGTATTACAATTCAAGTGATGGTGAGTATAAACCAATAAGATTCAGAAGCCAGAGTAGTTTAAAAGATAACTGAAGTTGCTATGTAAAAAATGATTTTACTGTTGTTTTTTTTTCTTCTTCTTACCACATTAAAGAAGGGGTTGGGTGTTTTCTCCAAATCAAATACTCAGAATAAGCGTTTTTTAATCAGTGGTCGAAATTTAAGACTGCTCTGAAGTCACACATGGACTTCTCATTAAACTAAAGAGGCTTGAAATAGAGTGTTGCAAAGCTATTCACACTTCTATGGAGAGAAAAGAAGACAGCCTAAATGATTATTTAACTAAAAATAACTCTTTGATTGTTTTCTTCAGAAAGCAAATATACATCTCAAGAAACTTAGTTTCTTGGACAAGACTTAGTAATTTTGCAAAGTACTTGCAAATTAAGATTTTTTTATTTTATTATCATATTTGACTGATACTTGAAATACATTTTTAATCATGTTTTTATTTGTTGTGGGGTACTAGAAGCACCTTATGGTTTCATTATTCACCTG
>JAOWBP010003659.1:3831611-3849484 GCA_028571105.1 Tragopan temminckii | reverse complement strand
GCTTTGCATGCAGGTGCTGGGTCTGCAAACACCACTGCACATGGTGGTTTGATCAGTATAGCCAATGCATGGATTTTGTGTGAGTGATAAAAGAATTCTTTTGATTTCTTTATTTTTTAAAAGATGAGCCAAGAAGGATTTTAACCCCTGACAAAAGTGAGATTTTTCAGTTAGAAGTTCCAAAATGGAAGCTGCTGTTTAAAGAGAATGACTCAGTAAAGGCTTGACTTTCTGTTGGTCCACAGCTTTGGAAAACTTTGCTGAAATAATCCACTGCCCCCCAGCGTCAGTGAAGTGTTGTGTGATTAGATTATTGTTCTGCAAGAGAAAATATTTTCTGGCTTCCAGCATTCCAAAAGTTGGATGGAGTGAGGGCTGCAGTAATTGGCTCTGTCTCCCTCTGTGTCAATTGTTTTCTGCATTAGTGAGCCACTAGCTTTTGCCTTGGCTGGGTGCAGTGGGGGAAAAAGAGGCTATGGTTATGCAAAAAGGGAAGAAAGAATCACTCATAACTTGCCATCATTTCTTTTAGGCTCTATAAACAATTCAAATAACTCTTGCTATTTTGAGAAAAGGGAAACAAAAAAAGAAACCACTGAGAATGTAACTTTGCCTTTACACAGCAGTGTTTGGCCTTTAGTGTTTGGGACCTTTCTTCTTGCTGGATAATTTTACATATGGCAGAGTTTGGCGTTAAATAATTTGTAATTGCATCCTGAAGCCAATGACAGTTTGCATCCATGTCTACCTATCAGTTCTTCCCAATTACCACAACAAATAGTTGTCTGCTTAGAAAATAAGTTCTCAGAAATTAAGATCATCCTGAGCGATATCCCTACACGAAGGCAGTGGAGATGGCTGAACTGTTACTTTTTTTGGCTGTGAATTGATATTTACTTGCAGACTGGCATTACTCATGCAGAGATGTGCACTGAGTAGACTTTATGGCTGCTTTCCTCTGGAGAAAATGCACTGTGTAATGTACTGTGTCTCTCACAAGGGATAGATTAGATTAGCTTTTAAAAACAGGTCATTTTTATTTAGGTAATAATCTATATGCTTCTTCCTTGCTAAGTTGACCTTTCAGTATGATAATGGGCTGTGTCAGATGGCAGATTGAAGCGTTAGCAAAAAAAAAAGCAAAAAAGTACTTTTGAAGCAGGCTATTATAATATTCTACTGCATTTGTTTTATAAAATTAGAGCCCATCTGAGCTCAGAGATGATGAAATAAAAATGCAGCAGAAAGCTTTCTGAAGATTATGGGTCTCATTCCAATGGAAACAGAAGAATATTGCTGTGAATGCACCTAGACACTCAGCAGCTCAAGTTGTACCTGCTGGCACTCGATGGAGGAGGAAAGGAGGTCTATGTATAAAAATATGAAACATTTTGGCTTTTATCTAAATTTTTATTCTGAAACCATTGGGAATACTTTACCAACTCTAGCACGGCCATTTGTGTAACGTAGTCTTGGGAGCTCTAAGCAGAAACTTTGGTAACCTTTGGCATCCATAAGGAATGAAGAGGCAATGGTAATGTGAAAACATCGTTGCAGTTTCCATTTGATGCTCACTATGTTACTGAGCTGTCCTAAAGATTACCTCTGTAGCTCTCCAAGTGTTATGGCACTGGGAGATGGGCTATTTTTGCCCTACTTGCCTCAGAGAGATGTCAGTAACATGTAGGTGCTTGAATGGAGTCAAATACATGGTAAATAAAATTGTAATTCTTCTTCTGTAGGGGCCATCTGTTTTTGGAATTGCTAGGAGTAGTTGTGGGATTATTTCTGGCTTTTTTGGCATCCACTAGTGCAGTTGTCCATGGCTATACCTGACTTACACTTATGAGATCTACCAGGATTTGACTCAGATCTCACTTTTATAACACAAACCTGGTAAGGAGAGAAAGAAACATGAGGCCAGGCACCAGGGGGAAGTCTGGGAGGAAGAGATCTGGGCTGCAGGGAGGGGACTGAGGAGGGAGAGCACCGTCTTCCCTCTGCTGACATTTGCTGGCAGAACTGGGAGAGATGAAGAAGTTTCTTCCTGTTTACACGAGAAACTTCAGACTGAGATGCAATGGGATCAGCTATAAAGTTTTGAAATGTTGGTGTATGCAATTATTTAAACACGAGAGAGAGGAGAAAGAGCAGAGAGTGAAGTTCTATATTTTAAAGATGAATTAATATTGTTTTCCCTGGAAAGGTATGCATGGTACCCAAAAATGCATAGCAAATTCTGCTGACCCCTGAACAGTAATTGTGTCATATTCAAAAATGAAATTCAACCACTGAACTGTGAAATGGAAGAAATCTAATCCTGCTGTAGGTGAAAAACTCGATGCGAGCTTAACTCCAAAGTTACTGCTGACACCTCCATCCCACCTGCAGCAGAGACACCAAAACAAACCTTTTGTCTTCTTTCTCACCCTTCTTCCCTGTAAAGTACACAGAGTGGTTTTCCTGAAGGTTCAGATTAATTTCTGGAGAAAGCTTACAGTGTAACGTAGTCCACACTCAAGTTGAGATTTCTGCCCATGTCTCACCCTTATCTAGGGAGCATGAGCAATGGTGGACCATTGCAGTACTGGCAGTGCAGTGCCTATGTTGCAGGCTGCCAAAGCTCAACTGCGAGTGCATTTGCTATAATTTTTTCTCAGTGCCTAACTGAATACTCCATTAAATGATTTGGGAAGTGCTGAGCTTTAAGTATTTAAATTGTCTCCTTAAAAAAAAAATAAAAAAATACAGACCAAGAGGAAAAGCTCATGATTTATCTCATCTCACAGCTCTTTCATGTGTACAGTAAGATAAAATGTCAAAAATATAGATAAAATGAAGTTTAGTATATGTGAGAAAGCTGAGTCTCTGCAAGCCTCTGGAGAGATGAAAAAAAGTCTGATCTTGCCCATTATTTTGGACATTAATGTAGAACTACCTGGAGGTTTATAGTAGAGCTATTATAATTAAATTTCTGATGTAACTTTAAAGGACATCATTCACAACTGTATTGAAATTCATGTTCAGTAATGGGAATTAAGCATTTCTAGCTCTATCTGCTCAGCATACCATCACCTGGAAACGTTTTTGTGCTCTGTCTTTAATATCTTGTAGGCTTTGCTACTTCATTTTCAGCTCTGATTTTCAGGGCACTCTGCTGAACGCATCAAACAACACAATTTGTTGATAGCAAAACAAGGGATTAGTCTGATACAATCTCAACAAGTTGTGCTCAGGAAGCATTTGTGGATTTGCAGTTGCAGCTCCTGAGTGAGGAAGAAGATTTGCCTGCCTGCTGATTATCTCCTATAAATGACTATGCTGTACCTTCACCCACACCCAGCACAGCTGCAGGTGCATTTTCAGCTCCTTGTACTGACCCTGTGCTCAAATTAAATCAGGAGATTTGCTGCACTTGGTGTGTCGCCTAATCTGTCATGCTTTAGGAAGATGCTTTCTAATAAAGGTGCGTTTCTTGCACACTAAGGTTTTAATGGATAACTGTTCCTTATTTCATTTAGAGCGAGCTTCTGTGCCGAAATGGTATCATTCATCTTTGATGGCAAAGTATATTCTTATTACTTGAGCTTCTTTTGGGAGCTGGTAATAAGCAATGTGCTGGCAGTCGGCTGTGGCTCTTGTAACATGTAGGAAAGTTGCCAGTCAGTCCCAACAGATGCTGGCTGTGCAGAAAAGCTAGTTACTTGGATGCTTTGAAAAATGAGCCATCTCTTTAAATTTCCCCGGCTTTCCAGAATGCTTTCTTATTTCATGCACTTAAGGAAATGAAGGTCTTAAGTTTATCTTTTCAAGATTTCAGAAATGCTTTATGATCTCATTACCAACCTGACTGCTTAACAGATAAGCTGTTTTAATAAGAATGCAAAAATTGAATCGTTAGATTTTGTATCTAGGTCAGGTTTGGCCTTAAAAATGTTTGTTAAGTACTGAGCATGTGCTTAGTAAAAGCATTAGCTCCTGCTTGTGAAAGATAGCATTGAAACAAGAAAATAAAGCTCCAAAGTTCACAGCTCAGGAAAGAAAGTCCTGTATGAAATTATTGCTGTTTCTAATGCACCCTTGCTAAATGATGAAGCTGACATTTAAAAAAAAGGAATTGCTTTCACTTTTATTGTTGCAGCCTCTGCAAAGGGTAAAGTCCTCCAAGATTGAGTACTGGGAGCAGCCTCCCTGGCCCTGGACTGTGCTCAGCATTTCACAAAGTCCTCTTAAGATTAAATAGAATTACACTTTCTTTCCAATCAACTAAAATAAAACTCTAGTAACCAGAACCTTTAAAAGTTCATTCTAGGTGAACTTTTAAAAAGTAAGTAAGTGCAAAATTAAGGTATTTTCCTTTGTTTCTCTATGCCTTTTTTTGTTTAAAGCAGGCAGGTTTTTATCATTGTCCAGAAAATCCAACTCCTATTGCTCCTGGAAATGGAGAATATATTCAAGGGAGAAATACAAGGCATAAAGGCTAGAAGCAAGCAGTCCTGTTTCCTCACTTTTTCCTAATGTGTTGCATAAAGGTTGGTGATGCTTTTGGATGAGTTAGGAGTCCCCTGAGTGAAGGGCCCTTTTATAATAAGTCTCTTTGAATGGCTTCAAGCATTCTGCAATATTGCTTTGAACATGGGTGGAGAAGAGATTTCAGATGTTGCATCTCCTGTGCCATTTTAATAGAGGAGACTCACATGAAAAGGCTGAGCTCTGGGTGTGCCAGGGGCCATATCACTCAAGAAGTCAACAGGAGCTACAAATAATGAATTCCCTTTTCAACATAATGATTGTTGGATGTCACATGTTGGATTGGGAAAAAAAAGAAGAAGAAGAAAGAATTCTTATTCACCTGAGCTATTTTAAAGTTTTCCTAATTTCCCAGAAGTTTTTAGTGGCTGAAGTGCTTAGAAGCTGAACACTGTCAGTAGAGGCTAGTACTACCTAGGATAGTAGGTGCAATTACTTCTGCTGGGGCTCAGACCAGCCATCACCCTTTGGAGGCAGCAAGATGAGGTGCTTGGGGGCATTCATAAAGGGCATGAAGTATTTGCATACAGGTGCAAATATTTTTTTGCCTGAAAGCATGTTTAGAAAAATGCCTGTCAGGCCAGGCAGATGGCTACAGCTGTATCCTGGATGGGCTACATGGGCTGCTTCCATGTGGATCCAGCATGGCTAGAGGCTCAGCTTACATGGCTTGGGAGTCAGGAGGTCACCGCGGGGATTGATGTCAGGAAGGCATTCTGGGTGTGCTTTGAGCTCTGTGTTCCGTTGGGATCACCCAATGTAGAGAGGTTTCCTCTGGCTGCACATCATTTTTGAGCTGGTTTTGCTCAAAATCTGCTCAAAATTTGCAAAATCTGTTCCACAGAACCTACCCTACACTGTTGGCATGACTGTGGGAGCTGCTTATAAAATGAGCAAACTCATATAGAAGATAATTAAAGCACAGCGCGCAATCAGAAACAGTTATTCAAAGAATTTTACTCTATACACTGATGCTCATTTAAAATGATAAAATCCAACTTAAAACATCATAAACATCCATGAAATGAGTGTTTGTTGCTCCATTCCTGCAATGCTAAGCCCTAGGGTAAATAGATGAGATTCAGTAATGATTTAGCTTGCCCAGGGAATTCAGGATCAGGCCCGCAAGCATTTTGGCTGTTCTGCAAATGAATGCTGTGAATGAGTTTTGAGACCACAATGGCCTCATCTAGAATGCGATTTGATTCTAGAAACCAGTTATCAGCCTGTTAATAGTCAGCACTCATTGACTCCAGTCTTCACAATTTATATTCATTCTACTTCTTTGATAGGCTGAGCACTATCTAGCTTTTCTATTACAAGAGCACTCGTACCCAGTGCCTGTTGTTCGTATTTATATGTCTAATAAAACATAACACTGTCAGCTTAGACCTGTTCATTTGTATTTTACACTTTCACTCTTTACTCTCAGTTTCTATGGGAACCTGGGCTGATGTGACAATAGAGAATAAAGAACTGAAGAGCAATCTTCAAACCATAGCTCCTTTTCTGTGCTGAATTGCCAGCGTTATAGAGCAGGCACAAACAAGCGCAGAGCCAAATAAACTTGGATGGGAAAATCAAGGCAAGTTAGACACGAGAAAGTTGATGGTAATTGAGTTTCCTCGTGGAGGAGGCACAGGGAGAAGATCCTCCTTCCTGAAATATTTTGCTTGGGTTGTTTTATGCTTTTTTGCTTTGAAAATCTGAGTTTGAAAACTGAAAGTTAGGTTTACGTTTTCTAATGAGGAGATAACAATGTTTATTGCCTGTTTTTACAGCAATTTCAGGGCAAGGTTCTCCACTATAAGCAACAAGAACCTCTCCATTTGGTAAAATTATTTACAGCTCATGAGTTGGAAGCATGACATATGCGTGTAATTCCATTTATTTTGCAAGGAAACATTTTCTAGTTCATATATCACTGTATATCATTTAGCATCAACTGCGTCAATATCTGCAGGTGAATCAAGGTGAGTAATATAGATCAGCTGAGATAATTAGCTGAAGTAATTAGGAATTAGTAGGAAATAATTAGGAAAACCTCCTCAGGACGTTCCTCACAGCAGTGTAGCGTGTACACGAATTTCCTAGGTGATGCTTGCATTTCAAACTGTCTTGGTTGAATGTGAATGTATTACTTTGAATGCAAATTGTATAATGCTATGATTTATCAAAGAAAATAAGTGTGTCTTTCAACAGGTTTGGATTTAAAGACAGTGGCTTTGCCAAACTTTGCTCTTATGCAGAGTCACATAGACAGATATACACGGAAAAGGCCTTTAAAACTGAGCTTGGTAGGGCTAACACCAGTAAAACTTACAAGCAGTTCTACGTCATGTGTTTTATTCATATGCACTGAGGTGGATTTTCACAGCTGTGTTGCTGAATATCAAGAAATGACTATAAAGAGATAACGAGATGTTCCTCCCACAATCAGCTGAAGCAGGGCACCCTTTGGGATGCACAGTGGTATCAATGCTAGGCTATTTTTTTCTTACAAGTGCTTGTTTTGAAGGTCAGTTGATGTGGCAGTCACACTGAGATAACTCTGCTCCTGATAGATACCTTTTCCTCTCACTACTCTCTTGAAGTTGCTTTTCCCTGCCCTTCCTGGTTGCTTTGTTTTTGCAGTAAAGTGATTTCAAAATGATCTTTTTAAGTAACGTCTGAACAGGGAGGGGTGAGCATTTCACCTCTTAACACAGCACGTACACATACGTTTTATCCATGCCATGAAGTTTGTTTCTCTTTTCAGGCATCTCTTTTCAGTTTTACCCACATATTTGTATATGGTTGCTATCTGTTGGCCATGAAATTGCCTTTGCAGTTTCAAACTGACTTTTCTTTTCCAACAGTAGAAAAGCTTCATTCAGCCCCTCTCCTGGGCAGATCTGTACAATTTCTGCTGTTACTTCCCCAGATGATGGTCAGGACTTTCTGTCCTCTCTACCATGGTGCTCTGCAGCCCTCTGAGTGTCTCTCAATTGTTCAACAGAAATGAATAAAGAATACAGCAACTAGATTCTCTTCCCTTCTGGTAAATAGGTAGTTTGGGGGATGTATGTTTGCAGATGTTCATTGAGATAAGCAGTGATGTAGCTGCCTTGGCCACCAGCTGTCCATCACTCCTTCTGGTGCTGCACATCTCCATGGTGGGGAGAGAACCGAGGCTCAGGGCAGAAGTCTCCAAGAAGTTGTCTCCTTCACCTTCACTGAAAGCTTTGGACCTCCCCAGTGGGGTTTTTTTTTTGACAACTTCATAAAGACTTACTAACGATGTAGCCCACTCCAACAGCTTGTAGCATCACAGCTTTGGAAGTAACAAAGAACAGGTGGCCGTGCAAAGAGGCTGACTGTGTCATAGCGTTTGAGGTCCCGGGCATCAGATTTAGCCCTGTTGTGAGAATTCCTGAAGTAAGACGTGGCCTCCTGGTTCAGATCACAGGCAGCCTCTGGGAGGTCAGCCCCCTGCAGTAGGCACAGGATCTCTGCTGCAGCCCCCGCAGGAAGAGCCAGGGAAGGAAAGCTGCCGTCATCTCACACCTCTGTCCTGAATTCAGAACTGTCACCTACTGTGTGCTGCCCATACATCTGAGCTACTGGATGCTCTCAGCGTTTTGGTTTGTGGAGAAATGCGATCCCCATGGCTCATTGCTCCTGATTCCCACACACATCCGAATGTGGGATGCCGGAGCCCAGGGATTCCTCACTCCTTCCCAAGGAGGGGAAGAGGTAACAGAGCTGTATCTCTCCTGGTGTGCTTAAACCTCTTGGTTCCCACTGTGAGACTTGCATCTGGAGCTGTATCTGCTCCTGGGGAGTATCCAAACTATCAGAAACCATCAGGAACAAAAGGAAATTACTCAATATTGTGTAGCATCCTCAAGGAGGCAGGCATTTCTGACAAACCCCTTGCCCTTCCAGTCAGTCATAGCAAGAAACAGCTATAAAAACTGAGGGTTAGATGAAAAATGGCAGAAAGGATGGGTTGAAGCTGCTAAAGCCCAGTGGTGTCAGCAGTGACAAAGAATAAATTGAACAGGATGAAGACATGGAATTAATTAGGGAATATCTTTTTTACCCAAACCTCCACTTCCTTTGCCTCTGCAATTTAAAAATAAAAATAAAAATGAGTGGTGCATAGACCTGAAAAGCAGGATTTTTAGGCCACTTTGGAGCCCTACACCACAACTGCTGTGAAGAAGGCTCTTGCTGGTCTTGGCTAGAAAGGACTGAAACCCACTCTACTAGCAAATATGTATTCAAGATGAAACACTGTTATCTGCGTGTGTTTGTGTTTTTTTTAAAACTCTTTTTCTAATTATTACTGTTTTGTCCTGCTGGATGCAGACATTCATAATACCTGTGTATCCCTTACAAATGGTTCTGACCTTGCTTGGACTGCCTGTTTTTAATCAGGAGTTGGTGGCGTTTGACACCGCAGCGCCTTACGGTAAAAATTTCATAATTATGCTTGTTGGGCATGTAGCTGAGTTCAGCCCTTTTCTAATTCATTATCAATTCCGTGTCATGGCAAGGAAAGCTAATTCAAAACCACTGCTGCTAATTCCAGGAAAAGAAGAAGGCATTAACTCTCTTTTGGGAGTTTCAAGTGACAGCATAGCCATTAGCGGAGGGGAAATGCAGGAAGACAGTCTTTATCAGAAACCAAGTTTGTCTGCATAATTCCTCCCCAGGAGTCAGTATTTACCTTTTGGCTAAGTATTATTTTTATTACGTGGAGAAGGAAGTGCTGTTGGGTGTTTCCGTCTTATTAGCGAATAGCAGTTACAACTTTGTTGTTTATTAAGGATGCTGACAAAGCTAGAAAAAGAGCTAATTAGAAAAGAGTGTGATTCTCTTTGAGAGCAGGAATGGATGAAAGATTTTGTATATAAAGTAACCAGTGGGTGATATCAGAGAAGTGTTTTCAGTACAAAAATTGCTTGCTTTGATCTGATCAAATCATGGCATAAAGAGGATCATTCCTTTGCGACTACTTAGGTTTCTGTTGGAAGAAGTGCCCTTGTGGCACAAATATTCATTAAACTTAAGACTTTAATGAAGAAAAAAAACCAAACACCACCTTGCATTTATATACAAATGGTGGCATAGTCCTCTTCTTATTATGGCCAGTGAAATGCTAAGCTATGTTTCCTGCTCCTGAAGCCCTTGTTTTGGAACTTTTTCTGAGGGTGATGACTTCAAGGATCATTTTGGTATCAAAACTCTGCTTCTTCATGTAATACATCCGTAGTAGCTCCCATGAAACCATTGAGTATTCAAGGAACTGACACTGCAGGCTTGCCCTGCTGTCCCTCAGCATCCTCATGGTTGTTCTCCAGAGCACACGCTGAGCTAAATGGGCTCTTGAGCTGATCCCACACATTCCACAGATGATCCCTTCTTAAATAAGTCTCCCGGTGGGTCTTCATTTTACAAATAAGGAAACAGATGTGGAGAGATTAAGCAAATGAACCAGAAGTCAATAGAGAAAAGCCAAGACAGAGCTGGAGCTGGCACCATCCTACTGTTTCCCATTCATGGACTGAAAAGTAGCTGGCAGAAAAAGAAACAGACTGGGAAAAATTTTGCCTGCAGAATTGCCTCCTACTTTAGGGACTAACATAGAGCCACTGTAGAAAACAGCAAGACAATTTTGTCATTTCTGGTTTAAATTGTAGAAGAATTAGTTTTTAAAACTTGGGAACTTTAGTTTGGGGAAGTGTTCCCAATAGCGGGCCATGCTCACTCTTACCTAGATATTGCTCAGATCTTAATGCTGAGATATTAAGCATTTAGGTACTAGCAAATATGAAGTAAATCTTGAAAATGCCAATTTGCAGACAGTTTCCAGGCCCAGGAGTCCAGCCTTAGTCAGTCGTTATTCATGTAGAAGTCTTTACCTTTAACCAACCTTATGATTTCTCAGCAGCACTGTATCTGTACCAGGGTGAACCAGAAGGGCATGCAGCTACTAAGTACTGTTGGTTTGCACACACAGGCATGCTGTTCTCTGTTCCTTACCAGTAATCCTTGACATTGAGTTTGTCTTTTTGACAATCCTTGACTGCTGAATCATTCCTTTCATGGGACTGGTTGATCCTCTCAGAGCTCATCGTATGCATAATTTAGGTTATTTTTTCTATGTACAGAAGTTCATCTCTGTTTTGTTTATCTGACATTTTATTGTCAAGTCGCTGAATCTCATCAGGTCTTTCCACATCTGTTTGTGGTTCACCCTGTTTTTTTCTACTTTTCTGAATAGCTTAATGTCAACAGAAAACCTCGTCACTTTGCTGTTGAACCTTTATGCAGATGACTTTGAAATCCATCAGATTCCAGCACAGTGCTCTGCAGGATGGCAGGTGACTGACCTCCACTCCCTGCAGCAATTATTTCTCCATTAGATCTTCCCTTGTATCTCCTGGCAGCTTACTGTACTTTATTGCCTTGGCTGGGCAATCTTTTGAGATGCCTTTTGGAAACCAAGTAAATTCTGTCCAGGGAATCAGCCTTATCCATCACCCTTCCAATAACTCTAACTCTTTTCCAGAGTATCAGGTTTGTTTCTGTGTACACTACTTCTGCTCTTCATTATAGTTTTCACTAATTTAGCTACAAACGTTACAGATCAACTCTGCAAAGTGTTTTTACTGCCTCCTGGGTAAGCAGTGAGGTTGTGACCTACCATTCAGCACAGTACTCCCAATACATTTGTTATCTCCAGGAAAGGTATTTGAGAAGGATAGGAGACCTTGGAGTGCTGCAGGTAATGCAGGCAAAGGTGCACTTCTGTGGGGGGGGGGTGGGAGAATCACTATGCTATATGAGACGTAAGGGTAAACCTAATGTTGTAGTTGTAATGTTTTTTTGGAAATAATGATATTATTAAAAAAAAAAAAAAAAAAGAAGATACTCATAAACACAGAATATAAAATGAATTAATCTGTAGTCATACAAGAAAGTCTTCTGAAGGCAAGGCCTTGCTAGAGCTTTTCTGAGCATCTAGGTCTGTTGCCAATGAGCTGATGGGTCTCGGGTGGATAAGTGAGATATTCCTGCCCTCCAGTGGAAGTATGGGAAAGTGCCTTTCAGAAGTTGTCCGGGCTGAAAAACGTGTGAGAATCTACAAAGGGATGTTAACGAGTTCCCAGCAAACTCGTTGCTTTTGATTCTCTGTCAATTATTACCAACATTTGTCAGCAGAAGCCCTTAGTCCTCTCCAAGTCTCCTGTCCGTATGTGCTGGTATATCCATCATTACATTTACTGAATTTAATTTTCTAGTTTTGGGGCACTGAACCAAGTAGACACTGTGTAACCAGTGACATTTCAGTAGCACAGTGTATGATCACTCAGCGATGCCAGTCATGTTCCACTTTTGGCATGTCCTGAGCCCCTCTCCAAAATAAGCTGAGCACTTGAGAGGTGTGTTAGGAAGTACTTTCCTCCATTACAAGAATGGCAAACGAGTTGTTGTACTGCTAAGATCTGAGGAGTTTTGATCCTTCCAGCTGCCTGATGTTCCCAAAATGAGACAACTTGCGTCACTTTTCAAGCCACAGAATGATCTGCAGTAGAGAAACTTGGGGGTTTGGGTGGTTTGTTCGGTTTCTTTTTTTTTTTTCTTTTCTCTAATTAGCACATGATAATATTGAAATGTTGACAAAGCACTTGGCAGTTTTCTCAAGTGGTGAATATAGGATTTGCGTCAGTGAATAAGTGAAAACTATGCTTCTTTCTTTATGTGAACCACCATATGTTAAATACTGTCTGATAAAAACTTCCTTTTATCGAGTCAAGACAAGTTGTAAGATTGAACAGCTCGTCTCTCCCCTTGTAGAACAAAAACAGACGTCCAGATCAGGCGCCAGGCACAGCTCTCTATTATACTCAGTGCTTTTATACGTTACAAGAAGGGTCCTTGAGTTCCTCAATTTATTCCTGTCTGTTTATATACAGATACTTTGGAAGTGCCAATATACAGATGGCCTACTGGGTTGGTCAGACAAAAGATGTTGCTTAACACTGTATCCTGTCTCTGTGCTTAGCAGCAGATACCTAGGAAAAAGAGCCAATGAGATGCTTATTGATTGATGATCCACCATTCCCCAGTGATTTGAGACTCAGGGATTTCCTGCATATGGCTGCTTTCTATCTAAATAGAAGCCCTTAGTAATTTTTTCCTCTCAATATGCTTAGCTACTTCCCACATCACACATAAGTTCAAGACCTTTCTTGTCTCCTGAGCTGCCTCTTTCCCATGAGGAAACCCTGAATGCAGTTATTCCTGCAACAGAAATCAATCTAGACCTGTGCTCCTTACAGTTATACTTCTTGGTACTTTTTTCCAATTCTACTCTACAGTTTTTGAGATGGGAGGGGGAATAAATAGGCCAAATCAGCCCATTGTTGCATGTGTAAGATTAGGATTTTTTTTCCTGATTTTCATCACCATGTTTCTTCAGAATTTAGAGCTTATTTAATATCTTGTCCCTCAGCACCTTTAAGTTCTTCTGTATTTTTTCATGTTGTGCTGTTGTTTGCTGTTGTTTAGTGATTTACTATCCTTGACATGTTGTCATTTTACTTATTCCTCCCTTTTACAGATCATCTATAAAGATGTTGAACAGAAGAGACTTGAGCACTGTTAGCCTCCATCCATTAGGAAAACCAACCATTTATTTCTATCCACTGTTTCCTATTTTTAACCTATTTATAATCAGTGCAAAGACCTTCCCTCTCATCTCATGGCAGCTTAATTTCTCTAACAGCCTTTCAAACCTTGTCAGTTGCCTTTTGGAAATCCAAGCCAAGTCTATCGACCAGATCTCTCCTGCCCATGTGCATGTGGACTCCATCAAAGAACTCCAGTAGACTTGTGGAGCATGTTGGCTCTTCCCCAAAGCAGTTGAATTTTTTCATGTGTCTACTCATTCTGTTAGGACAGATGTTGGGCTCAGTGGTATACAGCACTCTGGATCCTATCAAAAAGACACTTCCATCCTTCGGTGAGCAGAGCTGGTTACAAACCGCAGCTCGTAGTTCGCCTTGAGTTCATCCAGAAGCGCTGGGTGAGCACCAGCTGGGCCTGGGGATATGTTCATGTTCATTTAGTGGGCTTGGATCCTCTCCTGGCACTTGGACTAGTGCTGGTTTCTCTGGTAAGAGCAGAGAGTCAGCAGGATGTCCCCGAGATCTTCCTTGCTGAACCCAGGGGTAAAAGTGCACCGAGCTTTCCTTCACACAGCTTTGTTCCTCTCAGCGTGCTCTTAGGAGAGCACGAGCCTCTGGAGACCCTGCAGCCCATGGTCAGGCTCCTTGCTGTTGCTGTGATTGAGAAGGATTTATTATTTGTCTTCAAGGCTTTTGTAGTTGTAACTTCACGCTTTTTTTTTTTTTTTTTTTTGCCTGCCTTATGGTGTTTTCCCTTTTAACCGGACAGGGTTTGATTCTTTGTTTTCTTTTCTCTTTTCTCTTTTCTCTTTTCTCTTTTTTGATTTGTTTGAAGCTGCTTCATGTTTGAAAGATGTCTTGCTTTTAATATACCATCTTGTCCCACTGTTCAGCCCCACCAGCTTCTTTCTGACCTATCCCACGTCCATGTTTGATGTGTGTTTGCTAGATGCTTGCAGCCACTTCTGTGCTGCTGCTACTCATTGAATTACTCTTTTTAAATTTTTAAGTGCAAGAGTGGTGCTTTTATTTTAAATCTCTTTTCAGACCTTCAGCTATGTTAAATGTCAGAACACCGTAGTTCCTTTTATGGGAGATTGTCCAGTGGTAGTGCTGAGCATTTTCTTCTTCCTCTCCCTTGCTGTCTTTGACTTCTTGGGTGCAACCAGAGCATCACCTGCCCCAAAACATCTGGGAGTTCTTCTCTTCCAGATGGAAGACCATTCAGATGACTCTCCAGGTAGCTGTGGACAGGTCAAACCATTGACAGTGAGCACACTGCTGCATGTCCTGTTGCAGTCACCCACTAGTAGGACATACCTATGCAACCTTTTGAAGAAAGCAAGTATTTGTGTCCTTCAGGATGAGCAGACCTCTTCCAGATGGTGTTGAGATTGACTGAAGTGGCAGCAAGCACAGTCCTATTTCCGTGCCATGTAGCATCTTGAAGGAGGAGATGACCCCAATAGTCTTTGTGATGTTGTAGGGTGTTTCCAGATTGCCAGGGCACAGTGCAAATCCCAGAGAACAGTAGTGACCTGTCCTTAATGACCCTAGAGCCTACTTTTATATCCCACAGGATCCAAGACATTGATTTTCCTTTTGAAAGCGATACTCACAACAAGGATGCAAAATCTTAGCGTATAAGTCAAATTAAAAGAAGATTTAGTACAGGATAGTCTGGGGACAGGGTTGGTTATGTGGGACTCAGTTTCACTGATCTCTTCCCACAATTTCATCTGCCTGCCAGAATAAACAAGCGGAGGGAAAACCTCCCTTTGTACGCACACGTACTTGCTTTGTAAGGAAAAATCAGCTTCCTGCCTGCTCCCGCTTCTTCAGTAGGATCTTATGTAATATTCTCTTCCTCCCCGCCTTCTCTTTATATGTCACCTTTTTTCAAAGTAAATTAGAATGAAACATACAGGATGCAACAACTTCAGAAGTGCCAGAATGGCTGGAGCATTCTCATGTTTGCTAAACGATAGTTTTACAATAAAGCTTTTGTAGGTTTTGCTGTGTGACCCCAGTGCAATGATTCAGTGATTCAGGGATATTTTGGGGGAACCATTTAACTGAATAAAGAAAAAAGAGTATCGTTCACTCATCAGCTCCAACAAAATCTCCAGGCCCTAATGCTCATGGATCTGCTTGAGAATTTGGAAGAGGTTCCAGGAAACATTACTGAAATGGCTCTGGGCAGCCCTTGGGGAAGGGACACAAGTTCACTTAAGGTAGACTAATTCTGAGCAATCCCCAAGCTGGAAGCCTTCTAGCAAGTGATTTTCTCCTAGAGAATTAGGGCCATTTACAAACAGGAAAGAAAGTCATACGAGTCACTGGGCAAAACAGTGAGCTCACTGTTAATTGAAACCTGCAGGACTTTAACAAATGTGCAATAGATAGCAAACGTGGTGAGCTGGGCAAATAAATATGTCTAACATCAGTAGTATATCAGTTTGTTCTCCACATTTTTTAAAAGTCTGGAGAAAGAATACAGCAATCAAGTCTGCTTAATGAGATTGCTGTTGCCATGGTGAGCATTTACTTATGCAAGCAACACAGTCCTCCATTAAGGGTGGAGGCAAAAGGGCCATTAAGTGTTTAGGTGGTTAGATGAGCAGATTTGGGATTCATGGAACTAATTAGCAGATTGCAACACATTAATTAGATCATGAGATTTTGTAAAGTAGAAGAGCAACAAGCAGAATTAACTGTGATTTGTGCAATGTGAAGCTGTCATTAGACTGAATTTTCCTTGAGATCACATCTCACTTTCCTATGAAGCGCTTTCTAACATTGTAAGTTGGCCATGGCTGTTCCACAGTGACTCTGATACACTGCCTTAAAATAACTTTAGTGTTTGGCTGTGATGCATGATGACACGTTTGGACCAAGCTTGGTAGTTGGGATTCACTGACCATAAGAAGTTCAGTTTGGATTTTAATGTTAAATGCTTTTTTTTTTCCTGAGAGCTTCAAAGCATGGTGTTTTCCAAAGGGAAAAAAAAAAAAAAAAAAAAAAGAAATATGTAGATATCTCCTCAAAAGTAAGTAAGAAGGGTGAAAAGAAAAACCATTCATGCAGCCTTCTGTCTACAGATCCAAAAAACAAAAAACTGAATTCAGAACTAATGAAGAAATAAGAAGTTTGTCTCCTTCTTTACCATAACCCCGCTCTTCTAAATTATTGAAGGAAAATTGTCAGCGGAGACAAGCAACCATTCACGGGAGGTTCATTTTTCACTGCCTTTGTATTACTTTAAAAATTCATGTTTGAGTGCTACAAAATAATTCGGTATCACTCTTTGCACCAAAGTTGTAGCTGGCTTAGCTGGTGAATGTGGGGATTTCAGTCTGAATTTGATCTCAGGACTGACTCGTGACTTAGGAAGAGTAAACCAGGAATTAATACGTTATGGGCAAAAAGTCCTGGGCAGTTCTTCAGTGAACTGCATTGAACTCAAGCCGTGTCAGCCTGCAGTGGGATGTTAGAAGTTGTGCTGCAACTTGCCAGCATAAATTGAATATTTTATTCAAGAAAGTTGCTTATTCACACTGGTGTGAGAAAAGAAAAGTGCCGAGAAGGCCATGAAGGCATAATGCAGCAGGGTGCTGGAATAGCAAAGATTTTAAAAAGCTAGCTGACGTGCATTGGGATCTCAGTTTATTCTCATCAGCCAGATAGAAGAGTTTTCTCTTTGCAGTGTATGTGTCGTGGAGCACGATAAACATTTCTTTGCAATTTGTTCCTAATCCCACCACACCTGTAATGAGCACAGCTGTGTAAAACGCCAACAACAGCTTTCTTGGGATGGGGGTGACCACAACGTGAAACTCAGTGCAATGCCATGAGCTAAGGCATATAATATCTACCTTTGTCCAGTTGGAGTGTTGGAGGTACAATGCAGTGTTTGAAGCGCAATGAAAATTTTGCTTTTTCTTAGAGTTTTGTTTCCTGTGGAATTTCAGGTGGTGCTGTTGCTGCCTGTCTCAGAATTGGAGAAGGTTGTCCGTGTTTTACTTTTCCACTGCTAACCCCCAGCTAAATCCAGCCTGCCATACACAGTAGCACTATCAGTGCTGAGCCAAGATAGAGATGCAATGGCAATAGAACTGTTTCTTTGCTCTCTAGCTAGCAACCCAGAATTTGGGGTTGTTTTTTTGTTTGTTTGTTTGTTTGCTTGTTTTTAAGAAGAAAAAGAAAAAAGAAACCAGTCCTTGCACAATCTCTTTTAATACTGTACAGAGCAGGAAACAACACCAAAGGAAGGAATACTCCATTTCCTCCCTCAACCCCTTTTAACTAAAATTGAGCAAAGTTCTGGTTTTGTAAGTCTATACTGTTGTTTGAACTATTTCAGGATGTTCTTGACATTAGGAATATTACAAAAGTGGAAATGTTACTTTCCAAAGTGGGACACTGAATGAGTCTTGTTGGAAGCATCGGGCTGTTTCATTAGAGAAAAAAAGGAGAACCACATGGATCTAGAAGATAAAATGCACATTTTGGTGATGTGTCGGTAGCACTGATACAGTTGGGAAATGGAGCCCAGGCTGATGTAATACCCACCTGGGTTCAGCAGGGCATTTGCAAAGCAGTGCAGGTAGTTTGGGTGGGCACACTATGGGCACAGCAGTGCTGTGTGTTGCTGCTCTGCTT
>JAOWBP010003659.1:3813360-3826501 GCA_028571105.1 Tragopan temminckii | reverse complement strand
ATTTTAAATGCTCTTTACTAAAGGAGAGCAGGCACTTTGCAAAGATACTGTGAAACACAGGTTTTTTCTTATTCCTCACTATTTGGATCATGTTCTGTTTTGGCAAGTTCTCCGTATCTGTTTTTTGTTTTGTTTGTTTGTTTGTTTTTGTGTGTGTGTGTGTGTGTGTAATTAATGTAGGAATTTAAATTAGGAATATTTTCAATCACCGACTCATCCAGAGATCAAAAAAACATTTTTTTTTTTTCTCTCTGACAAATTTCAGATTACCTTTATGTGGCTGATTATTTAGAATATTTAGAATGAGCCTTGCTCATTAGACTTCTGAGTAACAGATGGGAAGAGACCATAGCATCTGCAAAGCAGTGCCCAGAGTGAATATGCCCTGACCTGACACACAGATATTTTTCCCACAAAATGCTGTGTTATTTCCCCATCGGCTTGCAGGTGTGGTCAGACCTTCTCTGCCATTCATTCTATCTCTATTGTGTTCCCAGGGAATAGGCCAAACATCCTCTGAGTGTAGCAGATCTGAGCATATTCCTATAGACACACCAATATTTTTGGGGAATTTCTGTATTTCTTTGCACTGCTCTCCCAATGTTTTGTAGGTTAAAATTAAGATATCCCTCATATTTTTTCCTAGATTTTTATAAAGGGCATGCTACAAAGCCCTGGTAGTTTCTGTTTAGAGAGTGATGTGCTCAAATGAACAAAGTTGAAATATGACATATTGAATACATATTCTAAGTTTTAGAGTGTGGACTATGCTCTGCTGTCTCACTTATTTGATGACTTGAGAATATTCAAACTTGGAAACTAATTATTTAAGGGACTGAAGAGATTTACTCCTAAGCTTTCCATGACTGAAGTATGTCACTCCTGTTAGTTACTCTGTAGGCATTTGATTTGAAAGGGGTCTTTGACCTTTGTTGCTGGGGATAAAACAGAATTCAGCTGCGACTGCCATTAGTGAGCGTGTGAAGGGCTTGCATGCTTGATTTCACACTTTTTTTTCACTGTGTATTTTTTGAATTTCTTTTGTTTTCAAGACATCTAGAAAACTGCATCCAATTTGTTTTGTAGGCTTCATTGCCTCGGCATTTCCAGGGGAACTGGTGAAACTTGCAGGGACTGGAGCTAGCTTGCCCTGCCAGTACAGGGACACATTTTACATACTTTTGTCCTATAATGTCACATGATGTGTGCTGTGCATCATCTTTGTACAGCCGTTACTCAGGATAATTTTTCTCCTTCCTTCCTGTATCTGGAGACCCTAGCCCTTCTGATATGCTGCTGTTTTGCATGTGCCATCTTCTCCTTGCTCAGCATTGAGCAATTCTCGCAGCTTGTCCAGCAGAGAAGATGGGGTGGCTGGTTCCCTACCTCCCTGAGCACGAAGGATGCCTTCCTCTAGCATCCCAAGCCTTGAGCGAATTCAACACTGCTTTTTTGACAAGCAGTTTTGCCTCAGTTGTTCTGCTGTTGAATGGAAATTTTCCAAGCTGGGATTCATCTTTCTAGCAATTATAAATTATTAGAAGTATTTAACTGGTCAGGAAAGCAAAAGATAACTCATACGCTGTCTATACATTCATCATGAAAATTAGGTCCGATCTCATTGCACTGTCATCCCTAAAATGATGTGTCTTTTGTGATTTAGAAGGGAACGTACCAATGTGCCTTTCACTTAGCAGTGCTTCTTTCAGCTCTGGGTTTAATATGCACGCACCTCATGATCAGAGTGAAGTGATCAATAAGCAGCTGTGGCACTCAAGGTTATCCCAAGTTCATAGCGGGCTCGGAGCTGATTACTTTCCAAAATCGGATGCGGTCAGGCTGCTGTGGCCACAGGAGCAAGGTCACTGAGGGGATCTGGTGACAGTATAAATAATAAAGCAGAGCTTATCTAGTTTGTTGACAGTACCCCAACCCCCAGGATAAAACTGTGCTTTATTACATTGTTTTGCAGGCTTTTCTGTGTGGTCTCTCACCTTCTGTGACACCTCTCTTTAATTTCCTCTTTCACCACAAATGTTTTTTTCACACTTTCTCCCCCAGTGCCACTTCAGTTGTAAATAGAATAAAGAAGTTGTTTGGAAGGGAGTTAAGTCAGCAAATCAATGCCATACCATTACTGAATTAGATCAGAGACAGGCATGATGGATCAAATACATTAAAAAGACAGGTAGCTCATGGCTAACCCTGTGATATTTTATCTTTGCTCTAGAGTTTATCACGCTCAAATGAAGCGTTTGGCTGAAATAGTGGATTACGACCTGTCTGTTAATTGCAAGATAATATGCTAAAGATAAATACCGAAAGCTGCATTTGCAAGCCCCTTTCCACCTCCATGCCTCTCTTCATGATACCATCAGTGCTCTTTTCCCATACAAGTCTGTGTCACTGATAAACCAAAGGTTGTACATGCCCGGGGACTCCTCCGGCAGCTGAATGTCAAACTTTATGGAGTGGGTGGATCATCCATTTCCCTTCCGAGCTTTTCTAAAAATACCACAAACCTTGACAAGGAGCTATTTTTGAGGAATCATATTCATGAGGATAGTCATGGGAAGCTTATTTTGGCAGGCTTGCATGTGTTGCATTTGCATGCTT
Source organism: Tragopan temminckii (assembly GCA_028571105.1). Taxonomy (NCBI): domain Eukaryota; kingdom Metazoa; phylum Chordata; class Aves; order Galliformes; family Phasianidae; genus Tragopan; species Tragopan temminckii. The sequence continues at coordinate 3,823,885 of JAOWBP010003659.1, read as the reverse complement.
CCCTAGTTAAGAACTTTGTGAACTTCTGTTACGAGCCAGTTGCACATGAGCTAAAGAGAGAGCATCTGGATTTTGGGACCTCCTGGGCTGGAATTTCTACTCCAAGTTGAGCTTATAGGAGGAAAAGAAGTGAAGATATCCTTGTAGGAATGTTAATATGTGACTGAAGTCATTCATTTCAGGCATTCGCACACCAGGCCTCAGCTTATCGGATCTGATTTCATAAAACCTGGCTGTGATTTCTCTCCAGGGACCTTAATGATCTTGCCACTTTCAATAAACACTTATAGAAAGTACTGCCGGCCTGTGGATAACAGAAACTCGTACAAGAGACTTTTCTTCCAAAAATACTCAAAAAAAAAACAACCTTCTCTTCGTCAGAAGATCAATAGAAAATGTCAAAATGTAGTGTTTGTTGGGTAGCTGGAGCTGAATTACAGTACCAGATATGTGCACTGTAGGCATGCAGTAGGTACGTTTGCTTCTTTCACTTTGCAAACCGTGCAAATTGGAGTTATGCTCTAATTGGGACCAGTGAAACGATGAGCGTGAATAAAAGCAAACTCTAAGAGATAAGATGGAAATAAAGCAGGTAAACGCTGTTCCACACTCATGCCATGCGGGTACAGTATTGCGCAGTACTCATGTTTGCACCTCTAAGAAATTTCCATTTTTTCGCATAAAAAAATCCAGATATGAAGCCGAAGCTGCCTTCTTCGCCAACCTGAAACTGTCTGATTTCAACATCATTGACACCCTTGGAGTCGGAGGTTTCGGACGAGTTGAACTGGTAGGTAACCTTTTCGTCTCTGAACTTTGTGTGTCCTGGAACCAGTACTGTGTTATGAGTGGTTTTTTTGCTCTTCATTATTACACCAGAATTCCTGGAAGAGAAGTATGTGACAGGATTGTGTGTTTTCTAATGGTTGAAGAATGCTACATCATACTTCTGGGTAGATACAATTGAATGAACAGTCTGCAGTAATCGTGAAAAATCTATATGCTCGTTTTAGGAGAGAGGGGTATGCGTCTTTTCTCTCCAAGTGGTCATACACTGAAGCAGAACTGTTTATGACATTGACTGCCATTTAACAAGAACCTGGATAGTCATACAGTGTTAAAATTGAAAGAGAAACCTAAAATCTTACGTAGCCAAAACTGGAATAATTGCTCAGATGTTCCTCTGAGCAGTTTCTAATTCAGGTCTAGATGTAGATCTACAAAAGCTGTAGCTTCAATGTCTCAACCGTGATAACAATCCATTGCAAAATGTTCTTCGCTGAATTTTAGTGGAAAGGCAAAAACTGAGCTTGGTTTTTGCTCTGCTTGGATTTAGAGCTATACAGTCTTCATTAAAGCAAAGTCTGAGCAAGAGGAGACAGAAGGGCAGCCAGTATGTGCCCACTTGTAATCTAACGTAAATACAGAAATTTATTATAGAAAGAAGGAGTTTAGTTTACATCAGCGTGCTAACCAAGGAGGAGTTTCTGATACTGAACACCAGTACCGTGTGTTAGGATCGCCTGTGAGTTAGGCGCAGAAAAGTGAGCAGTTATTGCTACCATCACAAAATTCACTGGAAATCCTTGCTCTGCAATTGTATGGGAGCCTGAAGCATTTTTAAATGTTGTGCCCTTAGTGCTGAGATCTGGAAAACCTGCAGAATAAGCGTTTTGGTAATTATTCCTGATGTGATGGGTAAATTCTATGTTAAAAGTCCGACTCAGTCTTCTGTGTGATTAATTTCTAACTTTTCCTATTTGGTTTTATGTAAAACAATGCAGAAGAGAGGACATCAGTGAGAGCTTTGATTTCTCCCTGGGTTTTTGCTTTCCTTTATCATGTGTTTATTGATTTAATATTAACAACTGCTTTTTGGAAGGCAGTCACCAGAGCTCATGTCCTTTCCCTGCTCCTTCTATAGCCATCTGCTTCCGAGGCCACTTCAGAGCAGGAGTTTAATTCAGGTTGCTCTGAACCTCCCTCCTGAAGGCCCTTCCACATCATAAAGCTCAGGAGATTTGTTTCCTAAGTTAGCAACACCATCAGCTTCTCAACCCCAGTTAACCTGTAGCGAGGGACCCAATGCTGTGGGGCTTGTTTTGCAGGTTGGGAAGGAGCTTGCTAGGTTTATTTTCATTTCTAACTTTTATTTTGGAGGTGTATTGTCAAGCTTTGAGTACTTCAGGGGAGGATGCATGAGGTTGTTATCACGAGGGGTTGCTCCAGGAACCCTAAAGCCACGCAGATGTGAAAATTGGACTATGTTATTGGTGGTCATGAGTCCGCTACCTCGGGCTGCAGTCAGAGTTAATTTGTAAGCTCTAAGATGCTGACAAAAAGTAAACAGGGTGAATGTAATGATCATGTTGTCATTTCAAATTATCAAAACAGAATCTGGTGGAAATACTTACATTTTCAGATATTTCCAAATATCAGAAGCCCTGACACCACCTACAAAATGGGAAAATGGGAGAAGCATTTCCATCACCTTTGTAGGAGTTTTTAAGGTTGAGTTAGTCATCCCTTGGCCTTGCTCTTAGAAACAGGGGAATGCTATTAGGTCATTTTCTGGGCAAATTATAAGTACACCAGTGAATCAGACAGAGCCTCCAGCCTTCTCATCAGCTTAAAGCACTCCCCTTATTGGTCTCCTGTTGTCACTTTGCTGGTAGCACTGAAGTTGCTCACGCGGAGCGGTGACAGTTGTTCCCTGCATTGTGATCCTACCACGTGCAGGAGGAGAGGACAGAAATAGAAAAGTTTTCCTTTGGGAAAGGTGTTATGGTAATAGAGAGAAAGGAGATGGGGAAGAGGAAGATGTGAAAGTACCGAAGGGCTTCTGCAGGTACTGCTCCTGTAGTGAGCGTGATAAAAACATGCACTTAGTCACTAGGAGTGACAGTATGGAGAGACAACCTTAGATTACAGTTCGTGAGATTTTAGTTACTTAGGAAAAAAGATGGATTACATCACTAAACAGTCCTATCCTTCTGCTAAAGAGACTGTAGCTGTTCTTACCTAATACTGAATTACACACAGACGAATGAAAATATTGAAAAGCTTAGCTTAACGCTCTGGATTTCATTATTTTTCTTCATTACCAAGAAAAGGTATTTTAATACTCTCTTGGCTTTAAAAAACTAATTGCCTTTCCAAATTACTGTTTCAGTGCTGAGTACTGGAAAGGGAGGTCATCATGTTATCAAAGCAAGAAACTGTTACTTTCATCAAAACTGAGCCTAGAATTGCTACCTCTCACAGTGTACATCTTTGTACAATTCTGTACACTTTGTGTACAGAAAATATTCTTTATGGCTCAAGACTATAAATGAACTCATGCTAAATGTAGTGCAGGACCTGACTCTTTTATTCCCTGAGTGTGTTAGTTAGTAAACAGCACTGCTGGAACTTGTTCCTGGGAAACATTCCAATTTCTTGCACTTTTCAAGAGTAAAATTGATCAAATTAACCAAGTGCATTTTAGGGAAGAGGATTTTTATAGCTCCACCTTGGCTGCTGTAGGCAAGCTTCTGGGCATCTGCATACCCTTGAAGCTGGTGGTGTCTGGCTGCAAGATGGAATGTCTGGGCTTTGCTTTGCTGGCCAGGGCCAAACAATGCTCCCATTTGCCTGCGTTTTAGTGCTCAGGTGTGGTTTGTGTAAATAGGCTTTGGTATTCCAGGCACCACTGTGAATGCTGTCTGTCTTCAGAGTTCATCCCATCAATGAATTTATATGCTGGTACGTGTTTTCTAGGCCAGACAGCATGTTATTTAAGCAATTTTCAATTATGTGGAGATGACACTCGAAAATATCTTTTCGTCTTGATTTTATTCCTCTAATAGAAAGCTTATCCCTATGGTCTCTTGTGTGGCCAGTCCTAGTAAGCACATCTCTTCTGGGACCTTTTCTAGGTCATTTTACTTTCTGCATATCAAGAAAAATTTCCAGCAGTTTTGCATTGCTGCTGTATGTAGTTGGCTAGGATTTTTAATGGCTATCTGATGCTTCTATGTCCTTACACATGTTGTTCTGCACCTTCCTGGACTTTGCCACAGCTTCAGGCAGCTTTGAGAGCCCACAGTCTGCCTGGGCTGCCTGGTGCCACATTCCTGGGGGAGCCCTCCTGCGTTTCCATCCTTAGAACAGCAGAAGGGAAATAATAGGACTGGATCCTTGGTTTTCATAGCACGGATTAACTGAGGGCATCCACTATTTTTTGCTACTCGTCTTCCGAGCACTGTGTCAGCTGAATGTCTTCTATGTTGAGATCTGGACACCTCAATAACATATGATAGTAATGAATGAATTTATTGTCTCAGGTTTGTGTCCTGCAAAGCACCATGTTGCAGAGCATGGAGATGTAGGTCAGGTGTGCTCAGCCTTCATAAATCATCTCTCCTGGACTTTATTGCTCTTGTCTTTGTTCTTTAATTTCCTTTTAATGTAAGCTGTATATTTCTAATCATCTGTTCCACATCAGGTGTTTTGGATTTAAATCAAGATTATATTAGACAGCTCTGAAATAAATGTATCAGGGTGTCTGACTGTATGGGGTTAGAGTCATTATTGCTCGGAAATCAGTTCATGTAGGTGATGGCTGAGCACAGGTAGCCTAAAAATCAGCCCAGGCCTGCAGCCGTGTCTTGCTTCTGTTGACGTGCTCAGTTATTGCTTTGAGCAATCGCTCAGATGGAGGAAGGAGATTTTAAATTGCTCCTGTTATTACAAATCATATGGTTCTTCCACACCCAATCACACGACTCGGGGCATTCTGAAAGCAGTGGTGGAAACTGGCAGACTGAGGACGAGCCCAGCACTTAGCTCTGACTTGACAGAACGCTTCAGACGTTCAAATGTTCAGCGGTGTTGCAGAAGTCAGTGGCATTTCCAGCACATATTTCAGGCTGGAAGGGTCCTAAAGAGATTACCCGTAACCCAGTGGCAGAATCAAACACATCCAAGCAGTCTCCAGTAATATGTCATTGAAAGTCTGTAGGAAATGAGGTTCCCAAAGCAAGTTATCCCAGTGCCTACCCATTCCTTGCTGCAAGAAAGGCCGCCCTGCCATTTAACACCTCCCAGCTGTAGCCAGCCTAAGTTGTTTTTATCTCAAGCAGACTCGGAGGCAGTTTCTTCTCTTTCCTTGCAGTAAGGCTGTATATATTTGAAGACTGTCATCACACAAATGCTATCACATAAGATCGTTATCACTGAAATATTCTTCTTTAGGAAAAATAAGTGTTCTTCTTTTGAGTTTTACCAGTAATTCATGCTTTCTGGGACAGCAGTCATCATGTTTTCCCCTCTTTTATAAGTACCCCAAACTAAGGGCTTTTATCTAACATGGGCCTTCCCATGGTCAGGCCAAGCAGCACAGCTGCAACAAAGTGCCTGTGCTGTGACTGAATTGTGTCCCTTTTATTTCAAGCCATCGCTGCAATTTGTAAAATTTAAATTGAATTCCCTTGCTCTTCACTAAAGCACTTACCGTCCTCTCTGGCTTGGCTTTAGTATGTGCAAAGCTAATAATATTCTTCTTATTTTATTATCCAAGCCATTAATGAAAGCAGTTAATGGTGCTGTATACTAGACAGATGCCTCTGAAGTCCTCCTCAGAACATCATACCAGCTTAATGATGGACACTAAAAACTAAATTCCTTTATAATGGAGAAATTAATAAAGACATATGCAGCAAAAACAAGCTTTGATTTCTGCCAAATTTCACTAGTAGCGTGTGAGACCTTTCTTAAATGGATAGTATGGCATTTTTCATTTTTATTTATGTTTTAAGAAAAATCTAGCTACTGAAGATGTAGTGCAATCAAATTTATTATAGCCTCTAGCCTTTTTTGTAAACAAAAGCATTAGTGAATTAATTGGATGGCAAGGAAAAATACCCTATAATTGTCTTCCAATAGAGTGACAGATGCGTAATGCAGACATTTATTAGTGGAAATTTCCAATCCTGTAGCTGTCGTTTCGTTCTAGCTATTATGAAGCTTCTCATTGTGGAGATCAGTCTTCTCTTTGAGATCTTTGAAATATTAATTTTTTAATTGTTAAAAATCCTTTGGCCTCCTTTCTTTTGAAAGATTGGATATTTTGAGTGCGGTCAAGGTGAGAAAATTGATATTTTAGTGAAGGATTTGAAGATCATGCATCTAAGCAAGTCCCACATTCAGATGACAATGAATTTACTGCTGTGGAGCTGAGAAAAATGCTCCCTTTGAAGATTTGGCCAATTCTTTTTCTTTTTGACTATGTGCAGAGCGCTAATTTGAAACTTTTAAAAGATACTCTCAGATGGGAATGGAAGACAGCAAAGATTCTGTTTTTCTTTATTTTTACCTTAATTTTTAATTCTTTATGGATTTTAATAAAGCTGAGCAAGTATTGCTTTGTAGATTGAAACATATTTCACTGCCCACAGCAGGGAGGTTGGAACTGGATGATCTCTGAGGTCCCTTCCAACCCAAGCCATTCTATGATTTTGTATTCTTGGAGCTTGTCTGTTAATAGAAGGGATGCTGCCAAGGGCTGGAAAAATGAGATGCTATTTGTAGCCCATCAAACAGCATCAGAGTCCTCATGAGGTTTCAAGCTGTTAAGTTGAAGGCTTGGGCTCAGGCTGAAGGTAGGAGTAAGACACAAAAATAGGTGCCATTTTGCAGACAAAGCCAAACTCAGGAGTGTGGCCAAAGTCATGCACAGCGTTGCATGCTTTAGGTCTTTTCCAGAAACCACAGTAGTGAATGTTTCCATTAGGTTTAACACATCTTAGCTATACAAGCCTTCCTCTGATATTTACTTTTTATTGAAATTATTTTATGCATGAAACAGTTTACATTCCTCACAGGTTTTTAGCCTTTTCCTTCTAGACATTTTTGAAAAATAATATTTACCTCTAGGTTTTAGAGAAAGGCACCGATTTTAATGTTTCCCAGTGTCCTTGCTTATAAAAAATTTAATTGTACATGTTGTCAAGCACTGAATAGCAATTTTCAGTACAGGGATCAAAACTCAGAGTTACAGATTTTGTGTTTACTTATGTGTACTTGCAGAGTATAATTCTGCAATTTGTTTTCCCATGGAGTCCCATAGCACTCAGATTGTGCTGTGTAGTGGGATGTGGTAGTGATTTCCCAACCAGTTGAATCCAGATGTTTTCAAAGCAAATGAGGACACCAGCATGGACAGTTTTCACTCTGTTGCCCATTTATAATTCATTCTTGATTCGGCCTTCAAAATTTGGTGTATCCCTAAAACTTATTTTTCACACTTTGATTTTTTTTTCATCTTGAGATCATTTGTTTAAGTCTCCGATCTTATCCAGTGCAATCACTGTGCTGTTCACACATGGACCCCAGAAAGCACATGCTGTTTTGGGGGCAGGTGAACTTATCCCACCTCTTCTTCCAACATTTGTGAGCATGGAGCTAACCAAAAATTTGTCGTGTGACATGATGCACGAGATGGGAACGATATAGGAAGAAGCACAGGCTAGCATGCTTGTTATGATTTGGTGATGCATGCTACGGTTTCTTTCTAAGCCTTAGGTCAGGAGAGCAGCTGAATCTTGCCTAAAGGAGATGCGCAAAGTATCTTCTTAATGGAGACATCTGAAATACTTTGAAGCATAAATATGCACAAGATATTTCCCCAGTTTCCTATTAACAACAAATTCCATCAAAAATAAAAGCAATGCGTAAGGCAACGAGTATTATTATGAGGAAGTCTGTTTCATCCGGAGAGAACATAAACATATTTAATACTAAAAACACGCTGTACTCTTCTGCTAAGGGGAAGAGCCTCCACTTGGATGGTGCAGCAGCTCAGCTGTTGGGATTAGGGGATCTCAGTTTGCCTTCTCCTTAGCCTGTGTGCAACCCAAGTGCTGCACTCAGCAACAGCTGCTGCTATTTTTGTTGGTTCAGATGCATCTATCTGGAAAGTAAAGGACCCTATACATGCCTAGCAAGCAAAAGCATTTGCACTTCAGCTCCCAAGCTGTGACACAAAGATACTCACATTTCATGGTAGCACTGATTTCTGCATTCCTCCCAGATATTGCACACACGCTGCAACTAGCAAAAGTCCTATGGGAAAGTGCCTGAAGTACCATCTTTGTTGGTATCACTGTGCCCACAGGGGGTGTTCAGCAGCACATGGCAGCAACAAGAACTTTCCTGTGAGTAGCGTACAGAAGATTTCAAGAAAAGGCTGTGGCCAGCTCCTAAAGAATCACTGTTGCTGAGCGTTTAGGAAAAGCCACATCTCCAGAGTAAAATAAATATTTTTACTCACAAAAACTCTGCTCACTGTATGTTTTCATTCAGCTAGGAGCCAGGCCAGCTGCCCTGAGGATTAGCAGAGCACTCTGAAGCTTATGAGCAAAGCTTTTGTGATCCTAGTGTCCAGAAGCTGAAAAAGTTCATGTTCAAATACATCCATTCTGTCTGTTAGAATCTGGGGATTTTTCAGTGTAACTTTAATTTTAGCTGCAAAAATGAAGGAAGGATTAAGTGTGTTGAAGCCTGCTTTCATGTACATGAGTCTGTTGCTCTTTCATGTCTTTCGCAGCTTTAAGTGTCTGGACAAAAGTATCACAAAGGAAGACATCTGTAGGGAAAATGCACAGTCGTAGGGCTTCTTGAAAAACCCACAGCCAAGTAAGAACTGCAACGCAGAGGCACAACATCTGCAATGAAGGGGAATTCAAGAGACATTCTTTATGGTCTACTCCTCCAAGGAGATCATGCAGGAACAGAAGACAGGGCAGTCAAAATAGTATGTCCTCAGTCTACATCTGGAATGTGACAAGGCTGAGGCACCTCACTCGTCTTCATTGAGAGTAAAATCTTCTTTTGGGGATTGTTCTACATTCCGGTGAATATTTATCCAAGTGTAAAGTTCAGCTTATGTTTTATCTTTTCAGTTCTCACTGAAGTTGCACAGAAATTGCTAACACTGTGGATTTTATATAATGCACATACATATATGATTTATTATGAATAAACATATGGAGAGAGAGATAAACTTATGATGAGGGAGAAAGAAACAGAAAGAGGAAGGATAAGGAACACTCAGATACATGCATTTGCTCTTTCCTTTGAGCCTTAGATTTTGTATCCAATTTTCCCAAAAAGCCTGAAAAGGCACAAAGGTAAAACCATATTTATTTGTGAGTGAATTATAGCTGTGTTAACAAATCAGGCCTTGAATGCACTGCATTTCAGAAGTTGCAGAAGTTTGTACATCATAAAGCAAAACAACATTTTTGGAGTGGTTCCAGTATTTCTATATAAGCCCAGAAAGCCCAGGAGAAGCCCGTTAGAAATAAGGAAGAGAGACTGGATCTCTTCTCTTGTCCTGATTGTTTTCCTTCTCTTTCTTCATCTCTTTCTCCACCTTTTTTCTCTTCCTGTTCTCTCCTCATCCGTGCCTGCATCTTTTCCCATCCTTGCAGCATTCCATCTGCTGGACTCTACCAACACATCTTCACCCCACTTCATAAGGGATTTTTTCAAGTTTCTTTACCAAAGCAGCATTATTTTTTCACTGCTGAAAAGTTAAATGTAGTCCCGTGACTTGAAATTATTAGCAGCAAAATGAAACCCGTTTCCTTGACCTCAGATCCTCTTCAGGGACTTTCTTTGAATGTATGTGACCCATCTGTTTGGGTCGCTTCATTGTGATGACTCAGGGTGCCAAAAAGTGCCTGCTGACTTGGGCATGGGCATCATGCTGAATCACAGCAAAGAGGAGAGGGGAGGCAATGGCTCAGTGGGAATGGCAGGGGATTGGAAGTGGATGGACTTTGAGGTCCCTTCTAACTCAACCCATTCTATGATTCTGTGATAAAAGGCAGGAGTCTGATTGTTCCCATGTAGCCTTCCCAGTTAGTACCTACAGAATGGTGCAGCTGTGGCTCCAAATCTGACTGTGATATCCCATCTATCCCATCACTGCAGCACCTGGACCAGAATATATTGCAAAATATGTATGCATGTATTTATGTACGCTTACATATTTGTCTTATAGGCAAAATATCTATGTATGCAAAATGAAAACAACTATTTCTTTTTTATTATATTTTGCTTCAAAAATGGACTCATTTAGTTATAGACAAGATTTTTGCTGTTATTTTTGTCACTGAGATGCAGATCATTTCCTGCACGTGAATCCTGCAAAATGACCTGTTCCAATCAATTTTACCTCTCCTGTCTCTGGTTTTGTACATCGCTTCTTCATTGTGGTGTTTGGCTTTATTTAACCACGCTCTTTATTGAATTTTCTTGTCTTTTGAAGAGATAATATATTCCTATTCAACAAATGAAAAGGTTTATGTCTTCCTCGAGAGATTCATTTCTAACACAGGGCAAGAGGTGACACAGATTCACCATACGGGAGTCCCACTGGGACCTCAGTAGCACCTATAGGTTTACGAGGATTCAGTATTCTGGGGACTTTTGCACCAAATAGGATGGAGATTTGCTGTTCAGCCTGCCTTCCCCCCCC
>JAOWBP010003659.1:3790692-3813327 GCA_028571105.1 Tragopan temminckii | reverse complement strand
AGTTTTATCAGTGAATGTGGACATTTACACTGGCAAACAGTGCCCTAACCATTACTGCACTGCATCTCCCAAAGAGATCATTCTGGAGAATTTTGCACTGGTGAAAAGGCAGTGAGTATTTAAAGACAGAGCGAGGAGTGGAGTGAAGAACTGAGAGAAGGGGCCAGAAATTCTTTTTGCTTGCAAAAAAACAGAGAAAGATAGAGGCTGGTGGTTACTCTGTGTCAACCATCTCACCAAAGAATGATTGAAACTGAAGGCTCCAGCAGGTCTCCACCAAATCAATAGTCCTGGGGCCTCTGATATTTAAGATGTTTCTTCAAATTGTGTCAGCTCTGATCTCCCAAGTGTGTAGCAAAGATGGCTCTTTTGCAAGCTGCCGGCCTTGGAAAACTGCATGCTTTTCCTCTTCTCTTAAGCATTTAGGAGATTTTTGTGGTGGGTTTGTTTGGAAGGCTGAGCTTCCTGCCTGGCTATCCAGCTCCTTCTGAGATGGGAGACAAAATCTTTGTGGTTTTGTGGCTTCATGTGCAATCATTTTTCATTACATTTGAAGGACAGGGTGTTCTTAGCCCGTTCTCAGCATCTCAACACGAATCTTCTCTTTTGAAGTAAAAAGTCCAGGTAGCTTCTGGATTTTTTTTTCTACTTTTGAAATGAAATTAAGATTAGACACGTTGTTGTTTTTTTTTTCTATAAACTATCAGGAGCTTAATATTAAACATTACTGTTTATAGGAATAGTAAAAATGACGTGGAGATCACCAGCTTTATACTGTAAAGCCATCATCACAGTTGTCACATTTGGCAGTGGCAGCAGAAACCCCAAACCAAGGGGCAGAATAAGGCATGTTGAAGAAGGAGAAGTCTGCAGGATTCGTTGTCCATGTGGACAGTGAGCTCAGAGAAAAACATAGGAAGGAAGGTGATCCAAAATTTAAGCCTTAGATTGAGTACCTCAGTGGTATGTTTCAGTACATCAGCACATTTAATGCGAATTAATCCCCCTGTGCTCTCAAACTCTTGTAAATCCTCTGCATTATGAAGCACATCATGAGTAGCAATGGAAAATTTATCCAATTCTCCTGTGGCATAAGGTCAGAGTCTTGCATTAGCTAATTGTGGTTGCATGTTTGTTCTATATTTAAACACTTATGGCAATGATAACATTATAAAACACTGAATACAAATGCTGCCTTTTGCTTCCCTATAGTAATTTATTTTCTGTACTTCTTTTGGAGGTATACAAACATCCCTGAAAAAAACAGGATTTATTTTATTTTTTTAAAGGAAGAAATAGCAGTCAAAACCTATGGTATTAAAATGATACAGCAGAAATGGACAAATTGAGATTTGTTCATCTTACCCTTTATTCTATAATTTTGGAATGCAGCAATCTGAGACGCCACTCAGTTGTTATGTTTATTTTTAACACTGACGTCTAATAAAGATTAACATTAGAGAGCTAGGGATTTGTGTTCTGAGCAACTTTAGAAGTGCTAAATATAATTTTATTAACAATGCTTCCTGTTCAGATTGCCTGAGAAGTGTTTAAATTTGCTAGCAGAGCTACTTTCTTGGCTCTCGTGTTCACTTATTGTTTGTCTCTGGACAACCTAACTATGAAAAATACGTGCTAAAAGAAAACAGATCTGATCTGTAACACATGATATGGATTTGCATGGAGTCTTGCTTGGAATAATTTTCTTGGCATCTGATTCACTTCATTGGGTGGGTGAATCTGAAGGGAAGTCCAGCAATCTAAACTGCCATCAAAAGCAAGAGGGATAAGTTTTCCATAAGTACATTTTTGATCATAATAAAAACTGAATTATTATTTTTTTTTTTTGCAAGATTTGGTAAATTGCAGTCAGCCTAAGTTGTTCTTTACTTCATTATTGTTTCTTTCTCTGTGTCACCTCACTAATCTCCCTACTTCCATCAAACATCCCGCCTTGATTTAGATCAATGTCAAATAACTTTGTTCAAACAGTTGTACTGAAGTTAATATGCCATTTATTCAAAATGAAAGAAAGTAAGAAAAAGCCCTAACCCCAAACCAAAACCATTTTTATCATCTTCAGTCTGCAGTAAATGCAGAATTTCATTCTGCTTTGACCGGTGGTCAAAACGCATCGTTGTACAGCATCAGTTCAATAAATAACCAGAGAACTCAGTAAATAACCTCAGAGATGAGGAAAAATGTTTTTCTTTATTTTATGTGGATTGTTTAGGCTTTGGTACCCTGTCTCCATGACGATTAAATGGTGATCACAGACTTCGTGCAAAGATAATGAGTCTCTGTGTGAAATGCAGAATTGTGCCTTTGGAAAAACAAGTTTCACGTGGGTCTGAAAATACTTGTGGCTGCAGGAAAAATGAATCACCACAAATCTGAAGACAGAAACCCCGAGTGGTTTTAAAATGGATAAATACATGCATATGTATGTACATACATACTTACTTATTAACATGCATACTTGAGCACACCAGTATTGTGCCTAGAGCAGTGAATACAGACCTGCCAGTCAGATCCTACAACAGCAGGGTGCTCTTCTGAAAGCAGTAGCAAAGCTGGCAAAAATTGAGATGTCCACAGGTGTTCTGGGAAAGCTGTGAGTCATCAGGAAGTTCATTCCATCTTCTTTCTTAACTCGATTCAATTCCTAAACTGTGTCATACAAACTACATGTCGTGAAGTTGTGCAGCTTTGTTTCTAGCAGGCAGTAACAAGGTCTGTGGTGGTGATGTGAGCTAGTTAGGATTCTTGGTAGGCCAGTGATGAGGTTCTCTTTTGTTTGCTAGTGTGGAGAGGGAGGGGCAGCTGGGGGTGAGGGAAAGGATCTGCAGCAGAGGGTGGTGGGCATGGAATGGGCTGTGCAGGGCAGTGGGCACAGCCCTGAGTGCCGGAGCTCAGGAGTGTTTGAGCACTGCTCTCAGACATAGGGTTTGGGTGATGCTGTGTGGAGCCCAGAGTTGAACTTGATAGTCCTTGGAGGTTTCTGCCAACTTGAGATATTCTATGATTCAGCGACAAGAGGAGATGTCCAGAATGGAAAGGGTGACTCAGTTGTAATTCTTTTGGGGATTCCTACCTGTTGCTCAGAGCTGGGAATGACTTGAGGCTCAGAAGTTACCAGGGTAACACTGGTGAACAAGCAAACAGCTTCCCTTCGGCCTCATCTCTGGAATTTGGGCTAAAAATAGGTGGCTGAGGCTTAAGGTTAAAAGTAAAGACGTGACAGAGCGGTGCAGTTATAAAGCCAGCTCTACTCATCCCTTAAAAACATCCAAGGACTGCCTTTCCCAGCCAGAGGCAGTGCATGTGTTACTACTTATAGGAGACTTTATGAAAGCTGTACATTAGCTAGAAACATCTTTTGACTTGAGAATAATGCTGACAGTTGTGTTTTCCCTTCAACAGTGAGTTTTGGAAATGGCCTTTCAACTTAACAGCATACCCTAGTAGCAATCAGCATTACCTGGATTGAGTAGCAGTGGTTTGAGAAATGTGGCTTTACAGACAAGCTCTTGTTCAACTACCTGGTGCTTTCCAAGCAGGAAATTTGGTTTAAAACTTTTCTGAAAGTAGGGTGGTGGACCCATGCAGTTAGCTTAGGACCCTGCTTCTAACCAGCATGTTTGCCTACTTTACCCAAGGTCCAGTTGAAAAGTGAAGAGACGAAGACATTTGCGATGAAAATCCTGAAGAAACGCCACATAGTGGACACGAGGCAGCAGGAGCACATCCGCTCAGAGAAGCAGATCATGCAGAGCGCGCACTCAGACTTCATCGTGAGGTACTGTCCGTCTGTCCGTGCTGGAGTACAGTACAGCAGCTGATCAAACCCCATAGGAGTAACCCATGTACCATTAAAAGGACACTTCAGCCCTAGCTTCCTACTAGTGACTGCAAATGCAGTTCATAGAATAATGTCCAGGCTCACAGGGAATGGGGAACTTCTTCTCAAACCTAAACTAAACCTGTGCCTTAACTGGTTTGCTTGGGCTCTTGCTGACACGGCTTTGTGGCTTCTGGAGCAAACCCACCAGCACCACAGAGCAGGGGCAGAATTTGCTGATGGCAGTGTGTGATGCTCCGTGTAGGCATACACACCGCCGCTCAGGGTTTGCTCTGCTCAAAAAGCATTTTCCTCTTCATGCTGAATTTTCCGTGGCACAAAAAGAAAGCTGGAAAGCAGGGTTTAATCTTTGGAGATCCTGCTCTGTCATGTGAATAAATAGCTGTACTTCTCTTTAGGGTATACTAGCTCATTAGCTCCAATTCAGGGTCCATTGACTCATCATGAGTAAATGTGCTAAAATCATATGCCTCCTGAAAACTTAAACAAATGCAATTCTTCAGTGAATAAAAGCAGGTGCCAGTCATTTTTATTTGTTTTTGCCCTAGCAGCTGAGTTTTCTGATGCTTTAAGATTATGACTATCTATCATCAGGAAGCAGAGACAGTTGTTTTAGGTCAGGATCAGAACGCTGGGTGGTCAGAACCTCTTACGAAGTAATGCATCTCCCTAAACTGGTGCTATCTAACAGGAAGACATCTTGTTTAATCCAAGGATGCTTCAGGATGCCTGAAGCCCTTGACTTTTGCTGGAGGAGATCAATTCCTCTCCCAAAAAGAGCTCCAGAGAGGCATACTAACTCAGGATGGAAACCAAACCCTGTGACAGAGTGCAAGGGCAAGTGTGTGGCAGAGCCGGCCACCCATCAGCTGCTAAGGGGGTATTTCCTTCACATGCAGAACTGCTGCAAGCATTGGCCAAAAGCCTGCCTGATCCCTGGGATTCCCCAGAAGCCCAGGCTTCACCTATGTGTGATTCATTGGTGACAACTGCACGCTGACATCGTACCCAGCTGCAGTTTCCTTTACACTGTAACATTCGATTCACAAACACGCTCCTGTTACCTAGGCTAGAGCCAAATATACCTTGCAGGCTATTTCAGCAAATAGATCTATTTTCTGAAGCTGAGCTGGCTTAGTATGTCAATGTAAAGGGAGGTGAAACACACAGGCAGCAGACTGAAGGGATATCTTGACACCATTTCCAAAATACCCACTCCTAAATAAAAGGCTGAGCCTACGGACATTTGCTGACAGAGCCACTATGTTCATGGCTAATAAGATAAATACACCAGAGTTTCTTCGTTCTCACTTTTTTTTTACTCTTTCAATATGCAAATGGAAAAAAAAGGATGCAGTAGCCACAGGTCTAGGGCAGAGTGCTGAGAAACAGTGATGCGATGAACAATCCCAAACTTCTTCCTATTTCAAACTAAGCCCAGAAAGGGAAAATGTTACAAGGAGACAGGGTGAAGGAACATCCTTTTCCTCTGTTTCATGTTTCGATCAAAACCCAGCTTTTAGCTGTATGGAGCCTTCATAGAGGACTTCAGTCAGTCTGAGTTACCTGCTGCTGCTGCTGCGTCCAGTCATTCATTCATATGTGTCTCTTGTGCCTGTCTGAAGCTATAACATCACTATATATATTGATACGGTATTACACTGTATGTAATTTTATTTGCATAGACATGTAAAATGACTGTGAAGCACCACTCAAAAAGCAGGCGATTCAGATGAAGGCAATATCCCCAAACTCAATCTACTCTTTTCTTTCCATATTGTGCACTAATTCCTGTTCTTTATAGTAATAAGCCTCTCCTACACACTTTTAATACCCCTTGGAAATCCTGCACTGGGATGGGACTTCCTAAGCCATAAAGCCCAACTTATTGCATAGGCTGGAAACTAGAAAATCTTCACTGATTTATCAAAATCTATGCCTTCTTTTCCCCATTGCTTGCAGCTCCAAAGGGATTTGGTATTGTCTCCTAGTTTGTGTCCTAAATTTATTCATAGCTTGTTATATCCTTTTTTGGGCCGGCCTGTAGCTGAGCTAATTTTTTTTCCGGGTACTGCAAAAAAATGTTACCATTTTGGTAGACTAATTGTGTTTTGAGATGTTGGGTGAAAGGTGGATTTAAGATGATCTTGAAGCAAGGACACAATCACTGAGATATCAGGACGAGGAAGACAACATTGCTGAAATAATATTTTTCTATTTCACCATTAAACTGTGTGTGAAAAGTCTTGGAAAAGTATTTTATTAAAATGATTTAAATGCATCAAACCAGGCAAGATGGCAGAAGAGGCCAAACAGCCCTCAATAACACTGATATTGAAACTGAGAGCTTTACAGGACAAAACACATGTGTGGATTTGGTGAAGGGGCAAACAAGTGTTGAGCCACAGATGCCTGCAGGAGTTCTACAAATATTTAGAGGAGTAAGAAAATGAATAAAGGAATGAATTCCAGTATTGTGACATTTCAGACATCAGACTGCTTGATCTGCTGAAATACTGTGGTTTCATACTTCACGTTGTACATTCCACGTGTAAACTTCATGCTCCTATTAAAGTCGATAAACAACATTTGATTGGCCAGATTTGATGCCCTTAATGTTTTCTGGAAAGTAATTTTTCAGTAGAGCTGCCTTAGCTAGAGAAAGTAGTGCCTTATTTCAGTAGCATTTAAACTAACAAACTATTTAAAATATTTAGTTATTCATAATCCGTAAATTTTATGGAATGGTCAGCTAGTTTGTTTCAGCATTTCTGGGACAGATACCTGAGGTTTTAGGTTCTAGATGTCAACATGGGTAATATCATGGTAAAAGAAGCTCTGAAACTCTGAAATAGGTTCAGTTTTCTTCCATTAAATTTTCTTTTGGCCACAAATAGTATATTTTAGGTACAGAATATTTCACAAGTAGATAAGCACTGAGTGCATTCAGTGATTTGCCTTTTTTTTTTTCCTGTAACCGCTAATGCACATGAAAGCAAGGCAAATCAGGATTGATCCAGGCAGCAGCATCAGACCCTGTCCTAATCAGCACATACCCAAAGCCTTGCCTACATCACTTTCTTAATTGTTTTTTTAACCTCTGGACTATCACATAGACCCATACAAAAATGTATAACTGTATGTATCACTAACTTAAAAGAGCTGATAGATTCCCCTCCCCTGCCAAAGCAAACTCCTTTTCCTCCTTCTTCTCCTGTCCTCCTGCAGGTCTTTGAGATATGTTGCTAACCTCAGAGCTCAGGAGGGAAGAACTAGTTTGATATTAAAATTTAATAAAGCAGCTGACAATGAATTCCACATTAAGCTCGTTTCCACAGTTTTGTAGTTGTGTTGTTTAAACCATCACATTAAACACAGAGCTGGGATTTCGCTGTATGCTTTGGATGACAGTTGAGAAGGAGGATGGGTTTATGAATGTGTCTTTAGGCAAGTTTTGAGTCCATAGGAGGAAGAGAAAGGGCACATTTAGATACCTAAATGTCAGCAGTTCTGTTTAGTCGATCAGATCAGTGGTTTTAAATTCTGAAATGAAAAATCAGACAGCACTTCCTTGAAATGGTTGAAGACAGCAGACCTACAGCTGTAGCTGTAGTGTGAAGAAAAAGATTACATAGACATGACTAAAATGGTAGGGAAAATTCTCTTTCAAGAGAATCTGGAAAGCCAAGTGTCAGGTTATGCCATTAGAAATGTCAGACTTTATTTAGTACTCAGAACAATGATGACCTCTCCTTTTGCTGCAATGCACTTCATTCAAATGCTCATTCTTCTCTGCTGAATTATTTCCCTCGTGATACAAAGGACCGATGAGGACTGAAGTGACCTCCCTAAGCACAGCACAGCTCTGTAAGATCCCCCTCATTCTTGTGCTTCCTGACATGAAGCACACGGACTGTGAGAAGTTGGAATGCTTGGCGTTTGACTTTTATTGTGAATTTTCTATTATTTTCTTGTTCCCCATAGGCTCTACAGGACGTTCAAGGACAGCAAGTATCTGTACATGCTGATGGAAGCGTGTCTAGGTGGAGAGCTCTGGACAATTCTCAGGGACAGGTTAGTTTTAAGCAATTGTTACGATAAGTGGAATATTTTTTAATATGCCTTCAGATAACCAAGGGCCTTTATCCTTCACGGGCAAAACCTGGGTCCTACCATTCTGGGTTTAATTTATGTTCCCCAGAAGATGAAGAAATGATGTTCTCCTATGCAGTTAACTAGAGTCAAAGGGAATCCAGTTACTACTGAGAATACCCTTGGAACTGATTTAGGTTGTCACCAACGTGGGAGCTAAGATCATATAGTGAAGCCATAGCTGTGCACCATGGGGTTGGGACACAGAAGTGCCATGGAAAAAAATAGTCTGAAAGCATGTAATGAAATACCGTGTCGCAATGCACAAGCAAATGCGGTGCTGGCATTTCCTGTCCTCAGAGGATTTGACCTTGCAGCGTTTTGGCTTGGATGTGTGTGCGGAAGGAAGAGGGAGGTGGCCATGCAGTGTGTGTGGTACGTGCGGGCACGAATCACATACGGCTGTATGGTAGAATTTAATTGGAACATAGTTTAATTACATTTGAAAAGCAAAGGAAATGCGTTGTAAAGATTGATGAAAAAGCAAATATAAAATTCCTTTTAATTAATTATCCAGAATGAATTTTTATAACTCTTTCCTTTTCCTAACACCATCTCTGGACCATTAAAATGAGCTACTCCGCAAAGTTAGCAAGTGCTGGAATGTATTCTTCATCTTTGTCAGAGCCTGGTAATTCCATCTTGTATTCTCTCAGCTGTAAATTGTGGTTCTGCTGCCACCTAGCTTAGAGCTGCCTTTGAGTTCAGCCACCAGCTCAAGGGCGGCAATGGAATGTGTCATGCTTTTGAAAACTCCTTGCAAACTGTACTGAAACCAGCATCTGAAAGAGCACCTTATGCTGAATTTATGATTAACACTTAACAACAACTGTGTTTTTTCTTTCTTTTGTCTGAGTCGGGAACATTATTATGGGAGCTCTTGATTTCCATAGCTCAAAATCCTTTTCTCACTCAAGAGTCAAAGATTATTATCCAGAAATCACCTTTTGCATAGAAGATACTTGTCTGTAAATTTTATTTTTTACAAAATGTAAAAGAAAACATTTTAGCTTTAAATGTTTGATATATGCTAACTTCAAAAAGAGACATGCATATGAATTGATGTGTAAGAGTCAGTTTAGCGGTCCCTTTCCACATATTAAGTGATTCTTATGACCTGTATAGATATTTTAGCAGCAGGATGAAGTCTGCTAAGGGAAGAGGTTGGGCTGCCCTACTGCATGGTTTAGGCTGTTCAGAAAAATAAATTGTAAAGGTGAGTTCAGCTATAGGTAGTATAAAAATAGATTAACTACAGGTAGAGTAGCTCACTCCTTGCAAGAATCGAGCCCTGACTTCACCACAGTGGCGTTGATAAGGGCATATTCTAACAGCTCAGTCTTGTATGTACAAATCCCTTTATTGTCTTTCCCTTTCTTGTTTTACATAGAGGTTCGTTTGAGGATTCAACAACCAGGTTTTACACGGCGTGTGTAGTTGAAGCTTTTGCCTATTTGCATTCCAAAGGAATCATTTATAGGGACCTCAAGCCAGAAAACCTCATTCTGGATCATCGAGGTTATGCCAAACTGGTGAGTGCCTGCAATGTCTAGTTTTGGAAAAGAAAAAAAAAAGAAAAAAAGAATGACATAATCCCTGACTTTTTTCTAGTGTTACACAACTAGTATTGTGGGTAAGGAACATAGAATTAGCCATAAGGGATCAGAAGAAGAGTCCACCCAGCCCACAGTCCGGTTCCTTATGGTGGCCGCCAGTAGATTTTGAGTTAGTCAGGGCCAGCATGTCGTCACTCATCACTGGGATGTTTTCCCAACCTCCTGCAGACTGAAGCTGTGACTGAGCTGAAGAACACTAATTCTGGCTCTGTAGCCAGAATTCAGCTTGAAATTCAGGGCAGCAATCCTGAAGTGGAAATGCTTAGAGAAGAGAAGTAGAAGAAATCCATCCAGCTATTTTCGAGCTACTGAAAAGCTGAAAAATGTGGGCGGGAGATGGGGAGGACTTGTATTTGTGAGCTTTCTAGGTGTCAAGTGAAAAATATTTTGTAAGCTGTTGTTTCTGGGTGAGTTCCTTTGTGTAAACAAACAAAAAAATCGTTCTTAATGCAGATTTTAACCATGGCCTTGTCGTGGCACAAAATGGTCTATGATCAGACTTCTTACATGAGAAAGGGGGTTGTAATTTGGTTTGTCCTTATTTTTAATAACATTATAACTTCTGCAAGCTACGGAAAGGGGAGAGGAAAACACAGACTTTTACCCAGAGAGTGGTGACGCCCTGGAACAGGTTGCCCAAGGAGGTTGTGGATGCCCCATCCCTGGAGGCGTTCAAGGCCAGGCTGGTTGTGGTTCTGGGCAGCCTGGTCTGGTGGTTGGTGACCCTGCATATAGCAGGGGGGTTGAAACTAGATGGTAATTTTCAACCCAGGCCATTCTATGATTCTTTGATTCCCTTAGTAAGATGTGCTGCTTCACAGGTTTTTGGGAACCCCTCTTTCTAGCTAGAGAAGATCCGGGCCGCTGGGAAGCTATCAGTGAAGGATGCAGCCGTAAAAAAGCTGTGTCCCAGAGGAGCTGATGCCCTTCCTGAGGGTCTCAGTGAGACAACATCTCTGCCTCTTAGGCTGGAGACTCTTCCCTGCCTTTGGAAACTTGGGACTGGCGCTCCCAGGGAGCAGAACATCACCACTGTGGGCCTTTATGGCCCAGTAGCAGCCAGCATGTGTCACTGTGACCCTCAGCTTTATGAATGACAGCAAAGTTTGTCCTCTGCAGCATTCCAACAAGGGTTCTCGTGAGGTGGGTTAGGTACCAGGCTGTCCTTTTCCCCACCCCAGGAGGATCTAGCCCAGGAACTGCTAGTCCCATCACTGTCCCTTAGCTCCTTAGACATTTTGATCTCCTTGGTTGCATCCATGATAAGCAGGGAAGTCTCTCAGATCCCACAGCATGAGTGATCCTGCTTCTTGTGGAATTGTCACTGTTTAGGATGGCAATTTAGGATGCAGGTGCAGGAAGATGTAGGAGCATTTCAGCCATCAAGGGACAGCAGAGTGTGCTACAGACCACAGCTCTGGGCAAGCACAGTACCAGGGCAGGGGAGGGCAGAGCTATAAATACACTAAGCCTATTAACCTGAGTTCAGCTAAGGCCCCAAAGGATGGCTTTGGTTCCCTGTGTAATCTCATTTTCCGTGATTGCCTGTAGCATGCTATGCTGTGCTGTAGGTTGTAAGCTGAGCCCACCAGTGCACTGCAGTGTTTTCAGATGAGTTGATTTTATTACACCACTCTTTGATGAGAAGAGAAACCTAAACTTCTCATTGGATATTTCAGAAAGTATTTAGCCCAAACACTTCTTTGCACAGGGACTTTCCAAAAAAAAAAAAGTCAACCCAAGCTTATGTGAAGTTACATCTCCAAGAAGTGTTCAGCGTTGTCATTTGTTCTTCTTCCCTCACAGGGATCTTCTCTTGGCATTATGAAGGGTAAATCAGCAAAAGGGTCACTGCAGTTGTCTGGTTCTTGAACAGCCCGCAGTGTTTTGGTTGCAGTAATACTCCCACAAGGAAACCTTCTTTCTGCTTTGCTTCACTTCAAGAGAAACCGAGCACATGGCTGAAATTCCTCCTCTTGCTCTGCTCTGATGCTATTCTCCTCCATTTGCAGGTTGATTTTGGCTTCGCAAAGAAAATAGGATTTGGAAAGAAAACATGGACTTTTTGTGGAACTCCAGAGTACGTAGCCCCCGAGATCATCCTGAACAAAGGTCACGATATTTCAGCAGACTACTGGTCACTGGGAATCCTAATGTATGAACTCCTGACTGGCAGGTATGGGCATCAGAGCTGGCGCAGCTGCTGAAAAAGGATCCAAATATTTCTGCCATTGTCACCCTGATTAGACAACAGGGAAGATTCAGAGCAGGCGTGTGCTGGAATGGCACAGTGAAACTTCAGTGCTGTGCTGCTGAACCTTATGATGAATTTTTCTTTTTAAGTCAGTTTCCATGCAGATCTCTCGAAAGGCAACAGATGAGCAGGCTTTTTAGGAAATGTGTGTGAAATGACACAGTATTCTACCCTGATGTTTGTTACTGAGCTCCTGTAAACTGAAAATGAGCTGAACGTGATGGGGAAAAGGTTTATAATTCAACTATGGAAAGGAGGAACTTGTATATGGTAGCAGCCCAAAGCAAGCAAATTGTAGCATCCACTTTCAGGGGCACTTTATCTACTTACTGCTCTTCTTCACTGAACTTGTCCCTTTTCTGTCAAACCATTGTAAACTTAATTAATCCACACTGAAAGCATGTCACAACATGGAATAGAAAATAAGGCAGCAAGCACATCATGGCTCCTTGTTCCTTAGGCTGCTGGGACACGGGCTGTCTTGGAAACAAGACATTTGGCATATATTGCTCAAGGAAATATGACTTTACTCTTTGGTACTTCCTTCCAGCCAGCATCACTTAAATCCAGACTACAGCAGAGCCTCTTGGATGTGAAACTGTCATAGTCCTTTGCTAGTTGTCATCTAACTTTCCTCAATTCACAATTCCACAGTAGGATACTGTGTTTTGCTTGGTATTTGTTTTTTGTTTGTTTGTTTCCTTCTTTAATCAAGCTTCAGTGCTGTTCTAAAGACAAATTTTTAACCTCTTTTTTTTTTTTCTTTTCCCTCTGAAGTCCCCCTTTCTCAGGCCCAGACCCTATGAAGACCTATAACATAATATTAAGGGGAATTGATATGATTGAATTTCCAAAGAAGATTGCCAAAAATGCTGCTAATTTAATTAAAAAACTATGCAGGTAAATGCATGAAATATAATCACTTTTCTCTTATTTGTAAAGAAATTAGTCGTTGGAAGAATTAAGAAAGTAACCTAACTTGTTATTTATTTTATAGGGACAATCCATCAGAAAGATTAGGGAACTTGAAAAATGGAGTGAAAGATATCCAAAAGCACAAGTAAGTGAATTCCCAGGCATCCAGCATCTTAACCCCCAGAAACACACATTTCAAACACTTCCATTTTCAGCCAAACCCACATTTCTTCAGGTCCTTTGACCTTCCCCTCCTGTTGTGCTTTAAAGTCTAACTGAATTTGCGTTGGATGTTTTTTTCCCCTGTGTTTTGGTATAGATTCCAGCCTTGCCTATGACCAAAACACATTGCACATTGACCATTATACTTGAATGCAGAAACATGTTTGGAAACAATCCAACTCTGCCACTGCCTGCTTGGGTTTCTCTGGTTTGCTGAATAATTTCCCAAAGTTTCCCTCCTCCCACAGCAAACTTAATTTCCACCCATAACATTAATTCATCAGAGCTTTTGGTCTGACAGGAGAGAGTTCTTAAGTTATATTTTATAAGCTCTGTTTTGCCACAGAAATTTGTTGCAGAGTTTTCAAACTATTTGAAAGGAAATGACAAGTTAGGGACCACCACAGAAGTGGGTTACCTCAACCATCTGTGCTCATCTTTCTCTGCTCCCATCCCCAAAGCAACAGAAGTGCATTGGATGGACATTTTGGGGTAGACTCAACTCACGACTCAGCTCAGAGCTCACCATTCAACCCAAACTGCATTAGCCCATTAGCCCATTAGATATTAATGTCTGATTGTATGGCATGGATTGACCATATAGGAAGGAAAGAGCAGCTGCCGGGACACCTGCAGTGAGGAACAGTTTTCTTCTGAGCACTGATAATTTGTACTTGTCATGGTGTCCCCACTGGGTTGCAACACAATCCGTTTTCAGCTAAGAAAATGTATACAAAGATGATTGCAAAAATGATGAAGGCTAATTAGGCAGTTTGAAGAACATGGCTGCAGGAGTTAAAAGGTACTGTTTAAGCAATTTAAAATTCACCATCTGATATTTTAGCCATGTGTCTAACTTCCCGACCTGCTTTATTCTTCTCTTCCTTCCAGATGGTTTGAAGGCTTTAACTGGGAAGGGTTACGAAAAGGGACACTGACACCTCCTATAATACCAAGTGTAAGTTTTACTGCTTCTCTCTCGTTCCCAGCCACTATGTCTCTGTAACATGAATTTTGTGAGCTTTGGACACTAGTATACTATAGTGAAGTGGAGACAGCACGTGGTTTATTTCATCTGAGCGTGCTTATCAGAGAACAAAATAAAGCAAAACCCGATTTAAGAAGTCAATTCAGATACGCTTCCACTTTGTCTCCTGGCAGTTTCTTCCAGCAGACGTCTTTTTAGGGGCATGACTGTGTTGAAAACCTCTTGGCTGCCTGGGCAGAATCACTCTCTACTACATGGTTTTCTCTTTTTCACCTGCTGCGCATGTTTCTTCATCCACTTTGCACATTCCAGCAGGGAGCTGCTACTTTCACCCCTTTTCTCAGATGTGTCCTCTTTTTTTCTCCTTTACTCTTTTTTTTTTTTTTTTTTGATGGGCAAATGGGATTTGTATGCCATCTCCCTTTCTTTTGCATTAACCTTTCCTTCTTCTTTTCTTTTGTGCTTGTTACCCTTTTTTCCTGTGTCCGTGTCCTACATGAAAAGCCCTGTTACTGACTGGTTTATGTTTAACTGGGAGCAGACTCGGAGGTACAGCTCTACTCGTTTTCCTTTGCAGCAGAGCTCTTCCTTTGATGTCTTTGTGAGCTCTTTACCCACAAAGCCCGCTGCAAAGGGAAACCAAACAGGATTAGCTGATAGAAATTACCTTGGCCCCTTCTGTTTGGCAGCCTCTCCTCCTTGTTTCAACTTAATCCCTTTCTCTTCATGCCTCTCCCAATGGATCAACGAGAGAATGACATTAGCAATCGTGTTTAATTGCACCCCTTTGCTCAGTCTGCCCGTGGTCCTGTACCTTCTGCAGCAGCAGCAGGAATGGCTCCAGAGCTGAATCTGCCATCCCAAAGTTCTCCTAATGTCTAGGAAAGAGCAAGGAGGTTTTGTGTCCCCCCTTTTCCCTATGGGCCGAAGTCACTGGCAGTCTGCCTAAAGCAGAATCCCCAAACAGCCTGTAGATGTTTTATAAATCAAAACTGCATTTTTTTCTGTTAAGCTGATTTGTAATGACTGTTAATTTTCCAATAACTAGTTTGCCACATTTCAAGTCAGACAATGAAATCAAGTTTATTTCTTTATATCTAATCTCAGTTCCTGATTTACCCGTGCATTGCGCAGGATGCTGGTGTAGATGAAAATGCCCAGAGAATTTTTTATTATTGTTTTAGTGGATTTTTAGCAAGACATTTACAATGCTGCTTTTACCCAGTGCATGTATCAACCCTGCATGTCTACCCCTCCAACCGAACAACCAGCAGTGGTGACTTCAATGGTACCTGGTGTCCACGAGCATAAATGGCTCCATGTCACAGCTCCACCACCAGAAGTGGTCTCTGCCCCTTTGACACTGCCTAGAGGAAGGCCATTCTCTGGTGTTTTTTGCAGGAAGTTACACTTTCTTGGCTTTTTCAGCTAGAAACAACATGATATCAGGGAAGGATTGTGTGAGCGCCAACACACTTTATTAGGATTATTTCTTGGCATTCTCTCCAAAATGTACCTCCATTACCAAGTGAACCTCACTGACATTTTTCCAGCCCTGAAGCTGTCAGTCCCACTCAGCCTGGTTCTCCACAGCCAGCTCAGCTGCTTTGGCACAAGTCCCAGCTCTCAGTAAGGGCCATATCTGCAACGCCACCCAAAACATGAATCTCTGGGAGAAGAAATCAGTTTTTCCTTCCATCAGTGCACCTTCCCTCCTTAGCTGGAAAGGAGTCAGAACAGCTAAACATGGAGACTAGCTTTTTTTGTTATTATTATTTATTTATTTCAGAAATAGGCCTCTCACAGCTCTTTAACTCTTAGTACTACAAGTGAAGCAATCAAAAGCTACTCCTTAGCCCTCACTCCATGGGGTTTTAGGATTGAACTCAGTTTACAGCCTGCTGCTGGGATGTTGCTTCAGGAAGCAGCTGATCCTTGATACCACAGGTTCAATCTATCATGACTCTTCCAAAGATGTGCTGTCTTGTATCACAGCTCTTATTTTTGAGAAAGAGGCACAGAGATCTGTGCCATAATTCTTCACAAGATGTTGGTAAGAGACCAGACAGGTGGTACCAACACTTGTGCTTTATCCTCTTGGATGGAGATGCTTCTCCCAGAGATAGATGGCTGAGAGAAACAGAGACACGTGGGTCAGCACAAGGGACCATGGAGGAAAGCAAAACTCAGAACTCACCAAGGATGAGGACCCTACAGGGGAGGGTTCTTCAACTCAGTGGTGCTGTTACCAACAAAGTAAACAGACTTGGATAACTAAAAAAAAGAAAATGAACATATCCATAATACAGCTGTATTGCTTTTTGTTTGTTTGTTTTCACAATGAGTTGAATATGCAAGGAGCTCAATTTTTCCCCAAGACATTTTCAGCAGCTGGTAAATGCAGCTGAGTAGTGAATTATCCAGTATCAGATACATCTCTTGGACTGCAGGTTGGCTAAAAAATAAGGTGTTTCCTGCACAGCACTGCTATGTCAAGTGCAGTCCTCTTCAGCCTGCACTGTCTGCTCAAGGTGCTGCTTCAGTATGACATTGATTATTTTGGCCTTGGGAGCTGCTGGTCTATTTTTTTGTTTTTGTTCATTTTTTTTCCAATTGTTTTGAATATATAATGGTCTCATTGTAAGAAAGTTTAAGTTATCACCATGAAGAGAAAAAAACAAAACAAAAACAACAACCAGAAACAATCTAGTTACAGTAGATTTTAAATAAATTATTAAAATTAAAATAAATAATTTAAAAAAAATAAAAGAAATGTACATGGCCTTCATTAACCTATTTAAAGGTTGAAACTCAGTCTTGATAATTGGAAATTCAGAAATGCTCTAGGAATATCAGTATCTCAGATAGGCTCCATGGCTGAAGAATACTCAAACGCACCAGAGGCCCAGCTCACATCCTCAAATTCAGGATCCTGGAGGCATAAATTGGGAATTCTGGGCTTTGGGGAAGAAGGGTGTGCCTGGCATGCCAAGTCCTTTCTGCCAACCTTATCTCAATTGGTAGAAAAGTTCTTGAGGCCTCTCGAGGTCCTAGGTCATTCACATCAATAGGAACTTCACTGGTCTGCTGCAGCTAGCATTTTCTGGTCCATAGCGGTATTTCTGGGACCAGACCAAATAAAAAAAATAAAAAAAAAACCACTGAATACTTTTGAATGATTGCTGCTGTGAGATGAAGAGATCTGTAGAGGTTCCCAAAGACAGCTCTGATGACGGTCCCCATCTCTTTCACTCTGTCCTTTCCACAGGTTGCATCTCCAACAGACACAAGCAATTTCGACAGCTTCCCTGAGGACAATGATGAACCACCTCCTGATGACAACTCAGGATGGGACATAGATTTTTAATGTATTTCTCTTACCTGCTTCTGCCTTGCTGAAGACAGCTTTCTGGGACATGGCTGCCAGCGAAACCGAAAGAACCGGGGAGGATTCGTGCTCGGGGTCACCATGATGCCTTGATTGATGCTGCTACAGTAACTACAGTGGCATTAGGACTTATTGCTTAGATGACAATAGTGCTCTTCACGTTTTATGTTCAGACTTAATCTAGCAGTTGACATGGTGGTCCTGACGCAAAGCCTTTCACCAGTAGAGAAATATGTTTTTTATCACTGCAACGATCTTGCTACGCTCTAATTACAAATGTTGAAAGATTCATAGTGTAAGACACAATTAATTCTAGCTGCAAGGTACTGGCTTTATCAGTAGGATCAGTAGTAATTTATTAAGTGCTGTAGCTAAATACAGTACAGGATTTGGGCTTCTCCCACACTCAACTCGGTAGGTCTTCCACTGTTGGCCAGTCCAGGAACAAAGGAGGACCACAGCAGTACTGGTCAAAGAGTTCATGTCAAAGCAGTGGTACAGTTTGTCCTTTTTCTTTCCAAGCAGTATTCACGACAAGACTGAATGTTACTCTTCGTCTTTCTGAGATTTTTTTTTTAACCTGGTGAAACAAAAGCACAACTGCTCTAGATCCTGTTAAGGCAGATATGGGTCGCTTCTCTCACACAGTCGAGAACGTAACGTAACATGACGTTTGTGGTTTTTTTCCTTTCCTTTGGTAGAAATACGTAACTGCATGGAAAAAAAAATCATAAAATTCTCAGTATCACATATAAAATAGTGCTTAAATAATGGTCCTATAGTAAAGCGACAGCAGCCAACCGGTCTTATCAGTGAGCTAGTAGGCATAAAACTAAGCTTAACTTGTAACTTTCCAGAACCCAAAGGAGAAACCCATAATGCAAGGCCCATAATGCATTTTATAGGTGCTATGTACATCCCTCATCTGTGAATATACCGATTCAGTCAGCCACCCTTTCAGAAATATGTAGCAAGAGGCATTGTTCTCCATCATTCTCTTAGAACAGATGACTTTACATCTCCATGTCTGCATCTCTTCCATGTTAATTACAAAGCCGATGAAGACAACAGAATATGTGATGGAGGGCCAGTTTGCTAGCTCTGTTTTTAAATTGCCCTTAAAAATGTAATCCTAATGCCTCATTGAACTAAATCAGAAGGAGTTTCGTGGGAAAGTCCGTTGAGTGACATGGAAACTTGATATTTCGTGTGTTATCTCCAGCCTTATCTCCAGCATGCCATGTTTGAGGTCTAGGGATGGCCAAAGCTGAGTCGGCTCATACAAAAAAAGAGAGGAGGAAAGGATGGTGGTGTGTGTACGTCTTCCCCTGGCTTTCACTACTTTTCCTTTGCTTTAGTGAAGCCTCTTCTCATTTATACAGGCGTAACAAGGGAATCCTGTTCTATATGCCTACTTGTGTAATACTTGGGACACGAAGCGTATCCCTTTGTACCAACAAGAAACGTCAGATTTCCATCTCTCTAACAGACCTCTCAATTAGCAAATGCTGCCCCATTTGATCTCAAGAGCCGTTACATACACTGGCAGTCAAAAGATCAACTTTTGCTAACCAGTGTTCAGAAAAAATTCTTTCTCCAGTGCTGAATCTTTTCCATGTTCCTATTGCAAGCGACCCACTTAATAGAGCACGTTAAAAAGATGTTTCCTCTGCTTCTTTTAGAGCACCTGCAGTGTCTGCTGCTTGCCAGCAGCCTACAGAGCTCGCTTGTCATGGGCCCCTTCAGACCCAGTCTGTTGACTGAATTTTCTCCATAGCTGTGCAGAAGGGAAGGGCAATGACATCCACACTTGGACACCAGGTTATTCCTGTGCTCGCTCATCTCACGCAGCAGCACGTTAAGATTTGTTTGCCTTGAAAACTGTAGAGTAAAGACAGTCACTGCATCTACCGGGTATCTCTTGTACAGGACTAGCGCTTGCTTTTCCACAGAAGGGTTGAAAACACTGAAAGCAAACGCTGAACACTAGGGCTAAAATATTCACCCATTATCCAAGCAGACGGGCAGATGGGCAACGGCCACACTACGGCTGAGTTGTTAATCCACCTCCTTTCAGATTTTCACTCAATGCTGTGGGCACCACGGAGGGGAAAAGTTGGAGCATCTGTTGGCTTTCTGCAGAACAGACAGGACAGGCTGCCTCAGTGTGTAACTGAGCAGCAGAGGTTCAGTTCCCTATGAGCAAAGGGTGGTCAGGAGCACCGCAACTCTTGGTGCAACTCAAATCCTTATGGCAAGAAAGGTTTCAAGGGGCTGATGCATTGTTTTCTTCCTTCCTGCCCATTTTCCTTGTGCCACACACGAGACCTGCATCGTGTGGCATGCACTGTACTGAATATAGATTTATTTTGGTATCAGACACCTCACTGAACTTCTTCCATCACCTCTACTCGGCACCCTTTAAACAACAAACTTAGCGTATGTATATTATAGACGCCTTCATTTATAAGTAATATGTTTGAGTTGCATAATATATATATATATATATTCACAACTGATTGCCTCTGTGTTCCCACTTACTGTCCCTTCTTCTTTGTCTCCTTTTTTGATATATGGGACGGCGGTGTATTTACGTAAGGGGATATCGGCTCCCGTATTTAAAGCAAGTGTATTACGGTCGGTGTCATAAGAGACAGATGATCTGTAGCTTCTTACAGTGCTGCATTATTCATAGCAAACTCTTATTTAACAACAGGACCACAAGCAAATATTTCTGTAAATAGATATTTTCGTGTTGATATTTTGTGGTACTCATATAACTTTTTATTTAGAGTTCCATGGCATTACTTCTTCATTTTCTTATTTGTAATGTAATGTTTTTAGATCCAAGTAGACTTGAATTAATGTCATAATTGTCAGTATTATTAAACTTTATGTCAACTGTACTGTTATTCATCGTCCCATAGGTTTAGAACACGATAGCTATCTGGCATTGTTGCAAGTGCCTTAAATCCATGGCATCCTATAACAAAATACAAATTTGGTGTTATGCTGCATGACAAAGACAAACACACCTCAAAATGTTGTCCTTTCTTAGCTTGCTGCGTTTTACAGTTCTTTCTGCTGACAATTTATAAGCCTTTATTATATAATATTGATGAATTACAGAAATGATGAAGTCGTTCTCTTATTTCTGTTAAATGTACCAGAGCTGTGTATCTGTTAATGAGATACAGAGTCATTTCTGTGAAATGTATAAATGTATGTGCGGGTCAAATTAATATATGACATCCTATCAGTCTGTACACAGGTATTCCTGTTCCGCTATGCCGTGCAGCTCCAGCCCATCGTGCAGTCCAGCTCCCATCATCTTTTATAAACCCACAGTCAATATCCCGCCCAGAAAAAAAAGATGAGCACCTGAACGCGACTTGCCACCGAGTCTCTGCCATGAAACCAAATGCCCCCATGAAAGCAAATGCCCCCCTGGGGGACGCAGCACCACGGAGCTGCCCAGAGCCTCCTCACTTCTCCCACCGGCCCGGCAGGTGCTGTGCTGAGACACGGGCAGCTCCAGGCATGAGCAGCCAAAGGGAAATGTCATTCGGAGTTGTCTCGTCCTGAGTCCAATCCATGCTGTTCTGACACTGGTCCTTTATTTTTGTGTTCTTATTTCTCTGGTTTTCGTATTACGATGGATTCTACATTAAAGAGTTTTTTGTTTGTCAGAGAAAAAACGTCTGTCATTCAACGGTCGTCGACCAGTTGCACTCTTTTGATGTAGATTTAAGAACTTTTTTCATGAACTTAACCGCTTTTGTTTTGCTCTGTATTTTCCCTGCAGCTGTAATTGCTGAGTGCCTGTTGTATACTTTATAGAGTTGAAATAAAAATAATTACTTTTGAGCAGCGCGTTGACATCTGTCTTCAGCGGGAGTCAGCTTGGGGGTGGTTCTGCTGTTCAGTTGGGTTATTTTACCCTGCTTTGTGGTGATCTGCAGTAGGCGACAGTTAACCAAGCCAAGTGTTGTGCGACACTGCAGAGAGCTGTGGTTGCTGTGATCAATAGGCAGTGGCCATGGGCACTCCAATGGGTAGGCGGGGGTCCTGCATCGCAAGTCATGGTATCTCCAGCCCACATTGCTCCATGACCATGCTGAGCAATAAGCATCTTTACAGCACGTTTGCTCTTCAGGGGTGAGCAGTACACCCGATGCTTTATGTGCTGCCATTAGGATCAGGGCACAGAGACCCGATGCCAGTTGTGATCAACACCTACCCCAGAGCGGCTCACAGGTGGGGCTCTCCCTGTCCCTGCTGTCACATAGGATGAGTGCCGGGAGAGGGGAAGGCAAAAAGCTGACACTTTGCAGGGGACAGGACTGGTCCCCTCCTGAGCGGGGACCACTCGGCACTGAGGCCGCATGACGTAAGTGTGGCAGTGGGGTGCAATGGCTGCTAGCAGCTGCAGCGGACACCAGGTTTTGGCCCAGTGGGAAGCAACACTGCCAGAGCACGGCAGCAACGTGATGGTGATGGGCCTGATCCCCCCCGGGGCCTGCTCAGGAGGCACCACCACGAGCCCAACATCGCTGGCAATTTGAGCTGGGGCTGCATTTTCTCCCAGAACATTCCATTTAAAAAATAAAAGGAAATACAAAGAAATGAGGATCACGACGCTACGGCCGCGCGTGGCCAACGGAGCTCTTCTCGTCGCCATTCCCCGTCGCGGCCGCCAGGGGGCGCAATGGCGCAGCCGCGCCGTCGGGGGGCCCCGAGGGCGAGGGGCGGGGGCAGCCGCGCCCCTTTGATCTCCGCGCATCAAAGGCAGAGCCTGGCCCGGCTCGCTCCCCCCGCCGCGGCGCGGCCCCCCCGGCCGAGGTCAGCCGAGTGCACGGGGGGGCTCCGACGGGGCGGGCTCTCTTCCAGCCCCCCCAAACTCCGCGGGGCCGGGGTGCGGAGCGGCCCCTTCCTGCGGGTCTGCGCTGGCGCCAGGAAGGGAGCGCGGCGGAGCTGCCGCCGCCGTTGCGAAATCCCCTCCCTCGGGGGGGGAAACATCGGCACAGCCCCCCGGGGCCCTTTGAAATCCCATCCCTCCTCCCCGAAGGGCGGGCGCAGGAGGCAGCCCCCCGGGTATAAAGAAGCGGCGGCGGGCAGGTAGCGCTGCTCGGGGGCACGGAGCGCAGCGCCGAAGTACGGACGGGACGGGGCGGACGGGTCGGGACGGACGGGCGATGCGGGCTCTGCTGGCGCTGCTGGCGGCCCTGAGCTGCGCGG
>JAOWBP010003659.1:3738794-3786676 GCA_028571105.1 Tragopan temminckii | reverse complement strand
CAGGGTTGCCAACCAGCAGACCAGGCTGCCCAGAGCCACATCCAGCCTGGCCTTGAATGCCTCCAGGGATGGGGCATTCACATCCACAACCTGTTCCGGTGTCACCACCACTTCTAACCCATAAATCTTATGTCTGATAACAAAAAAGCAATAGGGGTGTGAAAGGGAAGCCCTGGCAAACTGAATTACTGATGTTTTAATTCTTGCTTTAGGACTTGTATATTCTCCCAGGAGCTCAGAAGCAGTTAACATCACGAGTTCATGCCTTGCATGGAGGCATTGACAGGAAGAGGTAGGGTGGGTTCCCAGAGGACTCACACTAGGATTTCCCAGGCTCTATCCTTATGCTTCTGGAAGCCAGAGCGATTGATGGGGAGAGAAAAATCCCTTCTGTAACTCATGGTACTGAAATACTAGTCATGTGCACAGAAAATTTCTTCAGATGAGGGTTTTCAAGAGCTATAAACACATTCATACATATTTTTAGGTATTGTGTTCTTAAAAAATATCATTCAGTCCAGCTTTTGTGTGTAAATCTTGCTTTGACCCCTTTTTAAGCCCATCAAGATTTTTCTGGTTGACTTAAGTTGTGGCATCATGGCACATAGTTTTGACAGGTTCCTTATTTCCCAGCAGAATCTCATGTTCCTTCCTCTGCTAGAAGTTTACTGACCTGTTGAATATTGAGTTGCTTGCTGCCCTCTAGGTTATTATTTGACCTTTTGTTATTAGAGTTCATAAAAGAAAAGCCAGGAAGCCAGTAGTGAATATTTGAAAGCTGTCTAGTGCCTATCAAGCAAGCCCAGGTATTATCTGCAGCCCTCACGTTTGTACGTGTTGTTTTTTTTCCCCTGTTCAACAGATCAAAGTCACTACACTTTGGTTCTGTATTTGGGAAAAGCCCACATTCTAGGAGTTTTCTAACTTCACGCAGGGTCTCATTGGCAGGTCCTATGGTGGTGATGCATCCCACAGGCTAATGGTGTTCCCCACCTACTTCATAGATATGAATGTGTCTGTGTAACACAAGCACTGCCCTCAGACCAGAGGACCTGGGTTCAGTAAGTATTTAAACCTGCGCTGGCAGTGTGGCTGGACCCACGGTGCTGTTTCTGATGGCCTTCTTC
The DNA here is from genome assembly GCA_028571105.1 of Tragopan temminckii. Classification (NCBI taxonomy): domain Eukaryota; kingdom Metazoa; phylum Chordata; class Aves; order Galliformes; family Phasianidae; genus Tragopan; species Tragopan temminckii. The sequence goes on along the minus strand of JAOWBP010003659.1, from coordinate 3,785,549 downwards.
ATCTCCTCTGTTTAGGTCATTCTTCACTGTGCCAGAAATGCTACAGCTTAGGAAGCCAAACTCTTCTTATTTAGGTGTCTTGATCTGTATTTAGATCTGAGTCTGCCTTAAGCTGTGGGAAAACATTGCCTGTGGATTTAAAGAACGTTGTTTAAGTAATGTAAATAGTAAAGCAAGATGCTTTCAAAGCTGGAGTTTCCTTTGTTGTCACAAGTTCTTACTGCTGCATAGTCCATTATTGTTAAATACCTTCACTGTCATTAAAAACCAGCACCTTCTCATCATAGAGTTAAGTGCATTCTGTAGGAAAGTGTGGGTAATGATCACAATTTTTTATTTCTTTTATTTATATTATACTTTAAATAGAAAAATACATTGGTTTTTCAGTTTTATTTCCTCCTTGTTAGCATCACTTTGATAACCTTGTCTGAGGATTTAACACCAAAAGCTGTCAAACAAGATAAGGACCAAGGGCATGTGCTTCTTGTTTAGGATGAAGTTCTGCAGCTTGTATTATAAAACGTGTGCTGCTGGGTTTGGTTTAGCACTGTTTTTTGCAGAGCTATTGAGATGGGAGAAGTCAATGTGGGAATTTTTAAAATGAAATTTATGACTTTTTCACTGAGACAAATACAAATCCCTCCGTGTTGAGAAAGAAGAATGTATGCAAAATTCCTGAAAAGAGGCACTGTGAGCGTGTTGGGCTTGGCACGCACATGTGCTGTTCAACAGACACACAAAATGAAAATGAACAAGAAAAATCAGACCTTACTAAGAACGAGAATAAGACAAGATTTTGCTGAGTTCTCATTTTCGCTTACTTCCTTGGGGTGTTTTAAGGCAACAAGCTGATGAGGTCATGATCAGTTGTTGTCATACGGGCAGGCTAGAGAAATAGCTGCCTCATCCCATTCCTAGAGCTTTTTAAGGCGTGAATCAGCCTCCCTATCTCTCTTCTTATCATTCCTAAAGCTAAGAAGACTGATGCGGTATTTCATCAGAGCCAGAGCTCTCGTTGTAACCCCCAGCTAAAAAAACTCGTAAAGCTCTTAAGCTCCCTCAACTTTCAGGCTGTGCTTCATGTTACAAATCTGCTCATCTCCACTCTGGTTCCCAACATGAGTCCATGGTAGTTGTGTCACTGTCTCATGCTTTTCTCCTTCTCCTATGGCTCTGACTTGCCACCAAACATCATCTGTTATGTGATTGTTTCCCTATAATTTAATTCTGGCTTCTTGGCTCTCTTATGCCCACTTGACAAGTTTGTGGAAAGACCCTTTTCTTCTCCTGCTTTTGATGGGATTTGTGTCCCTTGTCCTTCTTCCTCTCCAAGACGCCCTATCTGACTCACTATATCAAGTGAAAACAAAAGAGTTTTCATTTCCAAGACATCCAACTTGATATCCCATGCCAGTCCCACTTGCGTGATCTTTAAGAGATCAGACAGGGAAAACTTCCAGCAAATAACCATTTCCTATGCCTGCCCTTCTGGAAACCACCCAGAAACATACACACAAACATTTCACTGTCGTCCTTTGAATTATTACTTAAACACCTGAAAGCTTATCCAAAATGCTCAGGGAGCAGGGAGGGAGTTAGGCATTAGGCAGGCTGCTCCTCTCATCTGGGAACATGAGGGTATGACACTGTATTGGAACAAACATGATGACCATCCGCTGCAACAGCTGGGCTGAGGCAGAAACCCAGACAGAGGGAGGAATACGGAGCTGGCTAAGAGTGGAGTCAGCATACTGAACTTCACGAGGGCAAACTTGAGGCTGTTTGAGGAATCATTGGATGAGATCTGCTGGGAAGCTGTGCTTAGGAACAAAGGAATGTAACAGAGTTGACAGCACTTTAAGAATGCCTTTCTCTGAGCGCAAGAGCTCTCCATCCTGCAGAATAAGAAACCAGGCAGATGAGGTGGGAAGCTGAGCAAGGACCTACTGATCAGGCTGAGGGAAAAAAGGGAAAAGTGTACACAGTGGAAGTGGGAATGAGTGACCTGGGAAGAATATAGGGATGCTGTCCAGATGGGCAGAGATGGAGTCAGGGCAGTCCAGGCACAGATGGAATTGAACTTTGCTGTGAAAAACAACAGGAAGGGATCCTTTAGCTACACGGGGCAGAAGAGAGAGGCTACCCCCTCTGACAAATGAAAAGAGAGAACTGGCCTCCTCACACATGGAGAAGGCTGAGGTACTTAATGAGTTCTTTGCCTCAGTCTTCATGGTCAGTTAGGTTTCTAATGCCTCACATGTCCCTGAGCTTCTAAGTAGGGGTTCGGGGAGCAAAATCCCTCCCACTGTAAGAAAAGAGCAAATCTGAGACCACCTCATGATGCTGTATGTGTACAAGTCTTTCAGCCCCAATGACATGCATCCTGGGGTTCTGAAGGAACTCACTGATGTGGTTGCCAGGATGCTCTCCGTATTTGAAAAGTCATGGCTGTCAGACAAAGTCTCTGGTAACTGGAAAAACAGAAACATCACTCCCATTTATTAAGAAAAGGAGAAAGAAAGAACTGGAGAACTACAGGCCAGTGAGCCTCATGTCTGTGCCTGCAAAGATCATGGAGAACATCCTTATTGAAGAAATGTTAAGGCCCATGTGAGATGTAAAGATGGTATGAGACAGTCAGCATGGCTTCACCAAGGTAGTCTAGTGGCCTTCTACAATGGAGTGATGGCATTGGTGGGCAAAGGAGGGGCAACTGATGTCATCTACTCAGACTTGTGCAAAGCCTTTGACATAGTCCTTCACCACTTTCTTATCTCTAAATTGGAAATTCATGGATTTGAAGGCTGGACTGTTCCAGCCTTCTTCCTTCTTCTATCCACCCTGTGGATAAAGAATTGACTGGATGATCATAGCAAGAAGATTGCTGTCAACAGCTCTATGTCCAGGTGGAGGCCGGTGATGAGTGGTGTCACCCAGGGACTGTCTTGGGACTTGTGCTTTGCAGCATCTTTATCGGCAAGATAGACAGCGGGGCTGCATGAACCCTCAGCAAATATACAGATGACACCAAACTGAGTGGTGCAGTTGACACAATAAAAGGGAAAGACACCATCCAGAGAGGCCTGGACACACTTGAAAAGTGAACACATAAGAATCTAATGAGATTTAACAAGGCCAAGCGCAAGGTGTTGCACTTGGATCAGAGCAATCCCAGATACGAGTACCGACTGGGAGAAGAACTCATTGAGAGCAGCCCTGCTGAGGACTTGGGGGTCCTGGTGGACAAGAGACTGGACATGAGCCAGCATTGTGCTCTTGCAGACTGGAAGGGCAATGGTATCCTGGGCTGCATTAACAGAGGGGTGGCAGCAGGGGGAGGGAGGTGATTGTCCCCTTCTACTCTGCCCACGTGAGACCCAATCTGCAGTACTTTGTCCAAGCCTGGGACCCCCAGTACAAGAAGGATGTGTAGCTGTCGGAGTGGGTCCAGAGGAGAGCCACTAAGATGATCAAAGTGGAGAACTGCTCCAATGAAGAAAGGTTGAGGGAGTTGGGCTTGTTTAGCCTGGAGAAGAGAAGGCTCTGGGAAGATTTTTGTTGCAGACTTCCAGTACTTGAAGGGAGCTTACAAGTAGGAGTCGGACTGACTTTTTACATGGTTTGATAGTGGTAGAACGAGGGGGATTGGCTTTGAACTAAAAGAGGGGAGATTTAGGTCAGACATTAGGATAAGATTTTTTACTTAGAGTGTGGTTAGACACTAGCACAGGCTGCCCAGAGAGCATGTGGGTGCCCCGTCCTTGGAAGCATCCAAAGCTAGGCTGGATGGGGCCCTGTTCTCGTGTTGTCAACCCTGCCCATGGCAGCGCAGTTGAAACTAGATGATTTTTAATGGCTTCTCCAACCTAAGCCAATCTGATTTGATGACTCCATGAAATGCTGATAATAGATGACAATAAATGATAATAAAAGAATCAAAGCATGTATGCACACCTATTGTGGGCATAATGTTGAAGCAAAAAGGACATGTGCCCAATGCGAGATGGAGTACATGAGAGAAAGAGCAGTCTAGACCTGAAGCGTACCTCCCACCCATGTATATTTGGCAAAAAACAGCTCTGCCTGCTGGATTTTATTTTTCTCACTGAGGTACATGTTGCTTTTAAATAAACATAATTATACCCTCCGTGGAGCTGCAGCTTCGTCCAAGGGCTAAAAATAGTAGGCAGAAAGTAGAGACATCAATTAGATGCATACTGCTCAACAATTTAACTTCTAATTGGCTTGTGGTTATTCCCCAACTAGGAACCAACCCTGTTGTGTTTAAAGGATTGAGAGTCTAGCAAAACAGGGACCCAAAACAAATTTTGTTTTAAAGTGAAATGACCCCAGAAAAACTCATATATGTTGCATGTCGAGGAACTCACATGTTTGTATGCTGCTTACTTTCAGCCTAGAGCTTTTCTGCAGCTGTTCCCACCATCATAGGTTATGCAACTAGGTTCAGCTCTTTACACTATCTTCAACTCAGCTTTTTTAAAGTTTCCCTCATCTGATTAGAATTAGATTTGGTTCCGGATCAGCTCATGGTGCAGTACTGAAGGAATGGTTGTTGGAGGCATCCCAAGAGCATCTTGTTTTCTGCCTCAAATCTATTTTCTTTTCAGGTGGGAAAAGCAAAGACTCTGCCATCTTAATTCCCTCCATTTTTATTTCTATTTAATTCTTCTTTAGGACTCATTCTGGGCTGGGTTAAACAGGAGAGCTTGGTATGTTTTCTTGCTATGGAACCTGAAATTGAGAGGGCTTTGCCTAGCAAAATTCATGTCGTGTTTCAGCTGATGATGCACACAAACACCCCTCATCATTGGAGTGTTTGTCAGGTGCTGGCATCACCTGTCATTCCTCAAAGCACATTAATCAGGGTGCAAAATGAGAGAAGGCCAACAGGGCTCAATTTCTGGCAGAACAGCAAACCCATGCCACTGTCCATATGCCAGATTAGCCGAGTTTTGAGCCTGATTCGGTCCTTGAAAGACCAAGCTCTTTCAAAGCTCTACAGAGAGAAGTACACCAGCAAAAACCCATAGAGCTGCCCGTGTGCCCACTAAGAGTAGAGTAGCCTTCATGTCTCCCTACAATTAGGGCATCACTCCTTTTTCCTCAAGATTCAGGAGATTCCTTCCTTGCCCTTATTTCTAAGCTGCTTTTTCCTCCAGCTCAGCTCCCAAAGAAAATCTATCTGCTGTGGCCCCATGATGACCAGCAGCTGGTCTTGTACTTAACTGTTGCAAATCATGAAAAAATAAGAGGGAAAATAACTATAATCTTCAAGCAAAAGTAGCATGCGCATTACCATGTATACTCCATAAGTGGTAAGAAGGTAAATTCTTTGCATTTTCCCCCAGCACTGCACCCCAGGGGATGCCTAAGAAAGCATTTGCACTGTTGTACTCACAAAGAATGCACACAAATAGCCCAGGTTTGCTCTGGTTAGGATTAAATTAAACTCAATCCTTCTTGCCCAAAACCATGTCTCAGCAGCAGCCAACCCTTCTTCATGTGAGTAAATTTCAGTCAAGCAAGAAGCATCCCAGAAACCACGATGGCCTGAATGGTTTCAATTTTGCATTATTTGGTAGAGTTCAGCCTTATAATTATCTGACTTCTTGCCAGAGATGTCTGCTTACCAATGCTCACACACCGGGCAGGATAGCAGTGACAATTATGCTTTTTTTGGCCGTGGTCTTACACTGAAAGTGAAACTATGCTGAGTGTTGATAGAAAGCAAAGAAAGAGTCTCGCTGCACTTGAATTGTTTACTAATTAAGTAGTAATGAAGCTACTGTGAGATGAAAAGTACAGTTTTGGGAGAATAGGCGTCTTGAATACAGTTAACGCTGAAGGGCAGCTTGAAGAACAGAGGGCAATGAAGAGATTCAAGATGGTGTTTTGTCTCCATTAAAAAAAAAAAAAAAATTCTATAAAACTTAGGTCTTTTATTTAAAGACTTGATACCTCTTCATTTGCTGCATCAGAAGTTTCAATACAGTTGAAGAAGAGAGAAGAAAAATATCCAGACCCATGTTTATAACATCTCTTTTGTTTTGGTGAAATAGTAAGGTGAAAGAAAGTGCTGAAAAGAAAGCATGATGCTCCATAAGCACTGAAGTGAATTAGAGCACAGTACTGAAATGGTGGTTAGATTAAGGATGGCTTGATGATCAGCCAAGGGATGCTTTTTTTTGTCAAACAGCACTCCTGTGTGGTCAACACCCTGGGTGGCTGCCATTTTAAAGTGTTTTTTGGCCAGCTGTTGCATGTGGGCTTGTTGGTCTTCCTTTAGTTTCATTGATTTTGAAAAGAAAGCAGAATGCCCTGTGCTCAGCCACCATGCAATTCATATTAATAGTCATTCTGCAGCGTTGCAGCACTGCAGCATGCAGAAGGACTCAGCCTCATTGCACAGCTTTATTGCAATCCCTGCATCATCGCGTTTGTTGGCAAAATGGAAAAAATATGCATATTTCACCATACACAATGGAACCACAATTAATGCCCAGAGGACTGGTGAGCACACCAGTTTTTTCAGGAACAAAATCTTGGAAACTGAGGTTCTGGTTACTGCTCAAATGGATTATTTGCAGGAGTGCTTGCAGACGTGGTACCCAAACCCATGAACTGAAGTTGGATGAGCCCACATTCTGCTGCTGACCATCACCACAAGCCCATCCCAGGATTTTCAAGTAGCAGAGCTGGTTGCCACTATTCACAGAGCAAGACCATCATCCTTGTTCCCATACAGATTTTCCAGCCTAAAGCGAAGAGATGTCTGCTGCTACAAGCTGCTGCATTAACTCTGACAAGCATAAAAGCAGCTAAATAACAGGAACAGGAAATAACTACCCAAGGTTTGCCAACTGCCAGCCAAATTCTAACCTGCTCGAATAATTTTCAAGCCCAATTTACTAAAAACTGTGATCTAGAGTTAAACATAGCAAGATACAAATAACACAGGGCAAGAGCTGGCTTTGGATTGGATCCTTGCTTTGGTTTGCAGACCTTGGAATAACTCTCCCTGTTTTTGCCTGGTGCTGCAAAGTTCTGAGAGACTTCTGGGAGCTCCTAGGGAGCTGCACCACCCAGGAACTGCTCCACATTTCACAGTATCTGGCCCTTGATGGTAGGTTACCAGTTCCCCAGGATGCACACAGTATACTTACGGATGCACTGAAATGAGAGACTGCAGATTTCACTCAGGATCCTTTCATTAAACCCGACACGGATGCACACAAACTAAAGTCCATCAGCCATGGAGCAAAAGGTAGCTGTTTTCAAACCCTGTTAAAGGTGATCCCAATGTGGACAGTACACTGAAACACCATCCCCTTTTCAAGCTTGTCCCTATCACCTTCGGTCATGGCCAGTAACATGGAACACCCAAAAACTCGCTCTGTGTTGACTCCTTGCTCTCTGGTAGGTGAGGTTGGAGGTATGAGCTCCCCATAACGAAACAGTTGGAATTTGACCATGAAATTTCCAAATGCAGAGTACAACCTCTTGAGTTACCACTGGCAGCCAGAGCTCGCCCCAAAGTGAAAAGACCTCTCCTCTTGGCTTCATAGGAATTGGACACACACTCAAGGGCCCTCTGTGGAGCACCATTACATGGCACAGCTGACTTTTCTTCAAGAGAGACCATGTGCAATTTGGGACCCACAAAGGTGGGCTATGGGCTGGGCTGGAGGGCTCTATGAACTTTCCAAATGAGGGATAGGGAAAAAAACATTTTAAAGAAAATGATATTGGAGTATGGTAATTAAAGAAGGTGATAATTGGGAGTGGGCATGTCAGGTGTCCCAGGGCTTGTATCATATTCCCATCTGGAAATTCTGGGTTCATTGGTGTTAAAATACTGAAGGGGGTACAGCAAAAGACTCTCTCCCTTGGAAATGAAGATTTAATTCTGGGGCCAAGAAGATGCTAAACCCTCAGATCAGTCAACGAATGCCTTTATTTATGGTTAGGATGCTTTGTTCTCTACTAGGTGCCCAGTTTTGCCAGACTGCGGTGGTATCTCCAGAATGACACTTAGCAATGTCATTTCTACTATTTAAGAGACATCTAACCAGGCAGGTTGGGGTGTGATATTTTCAGAGCTGAAAGAGTCCAGAGTTAGTACTTTTATTGCAGCTGTGGCAGCTTAACACTTCTTATTTCAAGATCTTAAGAAGCAGCCAGTGATGGGTGAAGCAAGCAGAGAGACTGCAGACACAACTACATCCAGACAACAAGGAGGAACAGTCATTGCAAATTGTTTTAACCATTTCTATCATCATCAACAAGCTAGACCAAAGAAAAAGGATGGCACAGAGTGATTTCATGGAGAGATATGTCATCCCTCAGCAATTAGAAAGTTTTGATAGGCTCAGTTATTGTTTTCACAGCTAGTAGCATGGCTTGCAGATATTGACGTGGCTTGCCAATGAAACATAAATGGTCTTAGCAGTGATTATGCCAAATATGTGCAGCTTATTGTGAATCTGTGCATCTCACATAATGGCTCATGGGAGGAGAAAGCAAGAACAGAAAAGCAGGGGAAGGAAAGGATTTCCTCAGACTTTTAATTGCATTAAACTATGTGATTTTTTTTATTTTATTTTTAATTTACTGGCTAGGAACATATTTGTAAATGCTGGGGATGATTCACCAGGAGGCCTGTGACTGCCAGAAGCTGCTGGGATCCAGCACTTGGGAACTCAGAGCTCCATCCACAGCTCCTTGTGAAAGGCAAACAGTTTGCTCATTAGAGCCTTTTATTTGCTTGTTTATTCATTACAAATGAGCCCTGTGGGTGTATTTCATTTGGCCTGGGACATCACTTCCCTCATGTTTCAGGGTTTTTTGTTTGTTTATTTTTTCTTTTTTCTTCAGAACACTGTGAGATTTTTACAGAGACAGGGTTTCTTCAGACAACAAAATATGTTTATTTTATTTTCTTTTATTTTATTTCATTTCATTTCATTTCATTTTTTGCTGTAACAAACATCCTCTGCACACACAGCTCTTGATATATTGAGGTGACTATTGTGTTCAAGCGAATTTGGTTGGCAATTTCAAAGCCATACTCTCATTTTCTCCTTAAATTTGACTTCAAACAGATAGCGGCAATAAAGCAAGGTGATGCATGAGAAATGCTGTATGAGTTGTCAAACTCATACAATTTATAAAATAGTGTCAGCATTAGAGCATTCGTTTGGAAACTAATGCAAATGCATAGCAGAACAGGTGTCATCGATGGATGAAAGATGCTGGTGAACACTTTGGAGGTCCAAAAGAGATGGCCAACATCACGAAGGGAACAAAAATACCAATCCATGTTTCTTAAATGCCAGAGTTTGCATTACAGCCACTGCATTCATAAGTATATGCTGTATGTGCCTGGAAATAAACTAGAAATTCCACATATTGAGATATCTAGATGTGTTAGAACATCCAAAGATTTAAAAACTCAGTTGAAACTGATCACTGTAATGGAGGCATACAGCACTGCTCAGCAAGAATAAGTCATACTGTTGTCAGTGAAACTGTATTTTGGCAGCTGAGGCATCAGCCCTTCAAGCATTGGATTAAGTGGATCGTACTTGGTGCTGTGTAAATAGTGATGCTGTTAATAACAAACATCTCTGCTACCCTTTTAAGAGGGGTATTTCTTTGACACATGCAGAAAGTTAAAGTTACAACTCTGCAAAATTTCAGTTTGCGTCCTCATCTGTTTATCATTTACTCTTTGGATGCTTGTGCTAAGAATTTAGTCTTTCAGAATAATGTTTATGGTAGGTGGTCCCTTCAAAGCTGTTTTGTTTCATTGAAACGTTTTGATTTGCTGTGGAAGGCTCATGCAAACTTTTCCTTTAACTGCATCCAACACCGTGATGAACCAGCACAAGAACTCCTGTTGCAGTATTTCCTGTCTCAATACAGTCAGACACTTTGAAGTGTTATTTTTCATTCAATTTCAGGGAAACTTGTTGTTTCCCTCCCTCATTCAACCCTAAGTGAAAAATGAAATGCTTATATTCCTGATGGTAGTTTAAACGTATCAGCATATAATCCAAATTTAGATACATACTTACACTTTCATTACATACACACACATTAATATCATGGTAACTGCCATCCTACTGGCTATCCCAGCCTTATGACAAAGGACTACACTTTCTCCTCCTTTTTTTTTCTTTTTTTCCAAAAGAGATTTAGAATCATGGTAAGGATATGGGATAACCACACAAAATTAAAATACTTTACATTTGCTTGCTTATCTAAAAAAAGTAACAGCACATTCTCTTTGATAAGGATCACAGAGTCACCAAGGTTGGAAAAGATGTCCAAGGTCATCCAGTCCAATCATCTGTCTATCGCCAAAGTTGCCCCACTAACCCACGTCCCTCAGTACTACATCTAAATGTTTCTTGAACGCCTCCAGGGATGGTGACTCCACCACCTCCCTGGCAGCCCATTCCAGCACCTGACCACTCTTTTAGAGAAGAAATTTTCCATAATATCCAACCTGAATATCCCCTTAGGGGGGATTCCATAAGCCATGGATGCTTTCATCAGGGTGCTTATTTAATGTATAAGAGAAAAAGGATATGAAATAAGAATTTAATTTTTCTTTATCAGGATTAATACCACAAGTCAAAAAGTATGCCAGGACACATAAAAAAGTAACAGGGATCCACTCTTGTGTGGATCAGACTTTGCACGTGCAGCGTAGAGGGATGCAGGCTGAGCATAGACTTGCACATGCAAGTGATGCAAGTAAGCACCAAAGAATCAGCAAAAAGGAGAAAAAGTCAGAGAATCAGCATGAGGATCCTTTTCCCAAGCAAATCTTTGGTAGTAAAATAAAATAAAAATAAAGCAGGTTTGTTTGTATTAGTGGTATGCTACTGGACAATTAATGCTCTCTCGAAAGTAGATCAACCCCAGGGTACATATGGGGAATACTACATTTCTTGAGCTTTTGTTAAACGCTAAAAGTTATGGAGACTTAGGGCACTGATGGCAAATGTTGAAACCTGGACCAAAATATGGCATCTCTCATCCTAGTCATTTGGGTGACTTCAAGCTTTGGTTTGTTCAGCTGCAACAGGCACAGACCCAACCGTGCAGAGGCAGTGGGAGAAAGCCCAATAGGAATAAAGCAGGTGGAGGAGGATGAGGGCTGACGTGGATGGAAAGGTGGGCAGCGGAGGCATGGGAAATCCTATGGGATGCATTGCTCCCATTGCCGAAAGGCAGAAGCCTCTCTACATAAAAAGCGACAGATAACAGTGGTGAAATATCAATATACAGATTTTTTTTTTTTTTTTTTGAACTAAAAAACACAGAGTAAACACCATTCCCAGTGCCATGGCCTCATCTGTGCAGCAGCTCAGCCCCAGCAGCCTTGAAAGCGCAGTGGTGGGAGAGCTCCAACTTCCGCCGCCCGTCTTTGTGCGCGGCAGCTAGCCCATAAATCATCCCGCTCACGCTGTGTGCCCCTGCCACAGCGGGCGGCAGGAAGGTGGGAGGGTGAGCGGCAGCCCCGCTCAGCAGGCAGCCGACGGCTCTCAGGCTGGCACTGAAATGCTGGCGTGCGGAAAATTGGATGTGTTTTCTTCCCCTCTGCCCTTTGCGGGACCAAGCACCCTTGGGGACCAAAGCACAGGGGATTTTATTTTCTTCTAATTATGAAGTTTTTAATTTGATGTGAGATGCCAGATGTCATTCACAACCATTTTCTTGCTGTGGATAGGAAATCATCGAGAGTGAAACTTTGCAAGGGAGAGAGATGCAGAGGGTTCTGTGATTGCAGTCCTATCCCTTCCCCAACTATTTCCATAATAGTTCTTTAACTAACTATAACAGTTCTTTAACTAGTTTTTCCTTAAAAATGTATTGCATTCACCACCTCCTGCTACCCACCCCAGGCTGGTAAGTGCTTTCTCAGTGATTTGGGGCTGGAAGAAAGACAGAGAAAAAGGGGAAAAAATAATAAATTCTTCCTTAAGGAACCGTCATCTATAGTTGATCTACTGTGTAGAGCAGGGAAAGACAGACAGCCATCAGATGAATCACATGCTGAAATTACAGTATTTGAACAGTTGAGAAAAGTAATAGAAAAACAAAACTCAGTGGCTCAGACCACACTTTGACTCAACTTCCACTGCCAGCCATGAGTAAAGAGGAGAAATTTTTTACAAAAAGGGGGAAAGTCCTGACTTTTCAAACCTCTACCCTACTAGGAGCAGGACTTGAGGAGAATGGAACTTTTCTCACCCTTATTTTGAAGAATATGGGGAAAGCCAGCAGTGGGGAGCCCCACGTGGGGGATGGGGATGGAGCTTCGCCCTGGAGGGCAGAGGGGAGGCTGTGCACCTGAAGCCAAAGGGATCATCCAGGGGAGTCAAGGCGGAGGAACAGGGACCTGGGGATGACTGTGTGCTGCTCTAACATCCCTTAGGTACTACATGCTGAGTGAAAACAGCCAAGCCTGCTTTGCCATCATGGAGATTGACAAGGTCAACCATTCTCCCTAGAATTTATTTTGCTCCCTTTTCCCATGCCACCTCATTAACCTGGGGAAAGGATGTACCGAAAGCACCGTTCTGCTTGTTCCTGACATTGCTTCTGAATGTCAGAAGCACCAAGGCCTGTCCCCATTGGCTGCTGCTTACCTTTCTCACCAAGACGTTAATGGGATAATGTCAGTCAAGTGCTTTGAAGATGAAGAAGAAAGACTAGGCAAACAGGGGCAGATAAACAGAGCTCTTCATCTTCCACGTGGTGCTGGACAGAGAGCATTTCCAATTATTTTTCCCAAGTGTCTCCACATACTGGAGAAGATGTAGGACACAGCTGAGCTTTCCTTCTCCCACAACCCAAGACATAACATTTGATCCATCCCTGCAGGATGCTGCTGTGAATCCCACACTGATGCATCGCCTGAGCTGCTGGCTAATTCAACTGCCATTAACCTAAGTAAAACTATAACCCACTGAGTAAACATTCCCCTATTATTTCTAGAGATTACTGTGCTGGGAAGTCATTAATAACCTAGAAGTGCATTCAATTTATCTTTGTTTATTAGCTGCTTTTGTCAGACATGAGCATCGCCCCCCCACTTTTGAAGTATCCCACTATGACATTAGCCCCAACTACAGCCCTTGTAAAGTCAACAATCTGATATGGCCATTAATCTCCCACTTCAAAAGGGAAGGCAGGAGATGGAGCAGGAAGATCTCACATCTGCTCTTCCACTTGCTGTTTTGCTGCAGCCTGACATCAGATAGCTTGAGAACTCCTTATGAACACTTATTTTCACTTCCAGACAAAGAGGACAAGAGAGCAAGGACCCACAGGAGACCTATACCTTGAGAAACAGGGGTTGAAGATGTTCCATGTACCCCCACAGCACCTCAAACAGATCTTAGGTAAATAAGTACCATCCCTAGTGTCTAAACTTCAACCTTCATGGGTAGTCCTGTGGATACAACATGCAAAAGTTCACTTTGTGCACCAAATTCCACTTTGAGGCAATGGGCCCTGGTAGGTCCAGAGGCCGCCATCATGTATGAGGCTTCAGAGGACACTGTTGCTTACTGCAGATTTCCAGGAGCCGTAGGCATAGGGGGACATCAGTTGTGAAGGCCCATCTCCTCAAAAACTAAATAACAAGCATCACCTCCTCCAAGTCAATCCTTCAGCCACTATGCATCTTTCTGAACAAAAGGGATTTATTATATCCTCTGGACTGTCTGTATAAGAAGTTCGGTGTTTTGGAAATGGGCCCACATATTATTTTTTTACTCCAAAGATACCACCTGGCCACCTTTCCATTCCTGCTCGACTAATGAAGAACCAGCTCTCACATGATGATGGGGTCAGGATCTTCAATTTCAGGCTGCAACAAATGTGAGTTACTTGTCATGCTTGCACAAATGCAAACATAAACACATATGCTTGCACGTAACAAAGCAGGTGAATTCCAGGCCTTACTATTGTGGATGGAATGACTTGACTTAAAATACAGGACATTAGTTACTACAACAGCAGGAAAAGGCAATGTATAATGTAAGCTCTGTATCTAAAGGAGTAGCACGCTCAAGCCACTACAACCTTGGGAAGCCTAACATCATTTTTCTGGGCAATGTTTGTTGGATGTGCTACAAGTATTTGCTTTCTAATTAACTTATTTCCTACCCTCCCATAACTCAGGGAATCAGATGACAAAGTTTTGCCCTCTGAGTACAGCAACCACTCTGCACTTGTGGGAACATCACTGGTAGATCTTTCTTGGGTAGGAGGAGATATAACAGCATAAAATGAAGTCTCCTGTCCACTGCAGGGAGATGCTGCTGCCAGCATGGTCTTTTCACTGCCACGTAGCAAATGCAGCCTCAGGACTTATCTCAGTCCAGCAGAGACTTCTGCTGAGTTTATTCTGCAAAACAGGATAAAAGTACAGTTTGGTTTCATAAGGACATTATTTCTCTTACTGATTTCATTTAGCTCCATATGGGAAAAAGAAGGTAACTCTCTGAAAGTTTGACATAGTTGCTCAATACACATCTCTTCTGTTTCCCTTCAGTTTTAAAGAGTTGATTTTTTTTCATTTCATTCTGCCAAGCCTTTGATTTCATTTTATCCAGCTGTGATGTGGCGTTGGGTGACTGTGGGAGAGACCTCCTCTCCTCCCTCCCCTCCAGCTCCTGTGCCACTGGGCTGGTTGGATGCTCACCTGATGCTGGAGATTAGGTCAAAACCCCTCCAGGCAAGGAGTGTGCATCTCCCACATCCTAAACAGATGCTTTAATCCCTGAGATATTGCACAAGGAGAGGGAGGGTGCCTTTGGGAAAAAAAGGACCTTTCCGTTGATTGTTGTTTTAGAAAAGTGTTAGGTCACAAGCCAGCAGTGACTAGTTCAAGACCTCCTAAGTGATATGAACCCTGCCTGGAAAGAGATATTTATGTCTCCAAGCCTTACCTATAGCTATCTTTTCACAGTTTTCTACTGACTGCATTACATGAATCTTGTTTTACTCCTCTCCAGGTGACCAGATCTGGTTGCCTTCTGAGGTGGCTGGCTTTGGCCTGAATACCTGATCAACCTCCTCTACAGCTTCATCTTAATATCTTATTTTTTTTGTTTGCTTGTTTTAAAAAGTCTGGTGCTTTTTTTTTTAATGAAAAGCACCTCTATATAAAACACATTGTGTACTATGCATAACTTTTAAACACTGAGAGCTGCAGCATGGGTGATCCAGCATTCATGCCAGCATTACTTTATACATATGCTAAACATGTTATATATAAGGCTGTTTTTAGCCACAGGTTCTGCTCATGTAGATGCATGGTGCTACATGACATGTCAAGGAAAAATTAGAATAGTCTTCTGGTGAAAAGTTTCTCATCTTCTTTTGGTATATGAGTGTGTCGCATGTTTCAAATCTGTTAATGGAGGTCAAGCAAAATCTGCTCAGTCAGGATAGTAGCAGTTTGGAATTAAGTATCTTTTAAATCAAACACAATACATTTGAAATCGTAAGTCTCGAGAATATTTTACTGCTTTCACCACAGCTTCTGTAGGTAGTAAAAGTAGTTGGGGTACTGGTGGACGGCAAGCTGAGCGTGAGCCAGCACTGTGCCTTGCAGCCCAGAAAGCCAACTGTACCCTGGTCTGCATCCAAAGCAGTGTGGTCAGCAAGTCGAGGGAGGTGATCCTGCCTCTCTGCTCTGTGCTGTGAGACCTCAACTGGAGCACTGCGTCCAGATGTGGAGTCCTGAGTGCAGGAGAGACATGGGCCTGTTGGAGTGCATCCAGAGGAGGGCCACAAAAATGATCCAAGAGATGGAACACTTCTCCTGTGAGGACAGGCTGAGAGAGCTGGGGCTGTGCAGCCTGGAGAAGAGAAGGCTGCAGTGTGACCTGGTAGCAGCCTGTCAGTATCTAAAGGGGAGCTACAGGAAAGAAGGGGACAGACTCTAGCAGGGTCTGCTATGGTCAAATAAGGAGAAATGGTTTCAAACTAAATAGGGGTGATTCAGATTGGATATAAGGAAGAAGTTTTTCACAATAAGGGTGGTGAGGCACTGGCACAGGTTGCCTAGAGAAGTGGATTCCTCATCCTTGGCAGCATCCAATGTCAGGCTGGACCAGGTTCTGAGCAACCTGATGGAGCTGCAGGTGCCCCTGTTCATTGCAGATGACCTTTAAGGGTCCTCTCCAGTTCTAAGGATTCTATGGTTCTACGATTCATGATTAAAATATGAGAAGGAGGGCTGATGTTTAAGAGGGAACTGCTGCATTTTTACAGAAGATGTGTAAGTTATGGCAGAAATCCTACCTGGGATGTGGGACATAGTTTCATCGCCTGCTCTGTACCTGGGGGGACGTGAGCAGGCCAGGGGGCCTGGGTGGCTAAGCCCTGTCGGTAGGTAAAAGAAAGAAAAGCCACATCTTTGATCTCGGTGAGGTGCTAATTTGTAAGATGTGGGGGTTGTTAGGGCCTTAGGAAGGGAAGGCCAGCACATCAACAAGGGCACTTATCTGGCAGGCCATTAATGACACATTACTATCTCCACACTTACTCATTTACACAAGTGTTTGAAGACAAGACTATGTGTCAATAAAGGAATTAGACCGGACACCTTGAGCCCATCAGGTTTATCTCACCGTGCTGACAGGAACAGTAGGTGACACAGAGTCATGGTGAAGACTTCAAAGTTTCTCCAGCCGAAGTCTTGCACTGAAGACAAACAACCTTTACGGCCTGCTAGGGACAAACAGCCAGGCGGGGAAGGCAGCTGGGAGATGAAAGGACAGTCTCCTCAGCATATTCGCGGCCTGGGCTGGCCTTAATTCAACTGGGGGGGTTGATTTTAATTGAAACTTTCATCTCGGCCCTCGGTGTTTGAAAAGGAATAGGGGAGGATGGGAAGAGTGGAGAAGTCACCTGCTGCTTGGGCAAACACCTGGCCAGGCAGAGGGACATCCATCCTCCATCTCCTGACCTTTCCCAGCCTCCATGTCATGGCTGGGGAGCAAAATATAAGTTTTGTTTCTGAAGGAAGGCATGCTCTTTCTGGCCTGTCCACCTGGCTGAGAGAATTTTTTTACCAAAAATGACAACTGAAGTTGCACTGTTACACAGCCTGGATGTGGTGATTGTGAAAACAGCCTTAGCTTGCAGTTTTCCTATACAAGCAGGAAGCAAGGAAAAGAAAAAATTGAGAAGTAGAGACAA
Organism: Tragopan temminckii; assembly: GCA_028571105.1. Taxonomy (NCBI): domain Eukaryota; kingdom Metazoa; phylum Chordata; class Aves; order Galliformes; family Phasianidae; genus Tragopan; species Tragopan temminckii. The sequence continues at coordinate 3,768,296 of JAOWBP010003659.1, read as the reverse complement.
TTTGCCCAACACATCTCCTTTTTTCTGAACCTCACTTGCTGCTTTGCTGCAATAGGTGCTACAAGCCTCAATTGTGCGGACTTTTGTGGTTACAACCACCACTACTGAATCTTGCAGCTGGGTAAAAAAACTCCACCAAACTGTAAAAACTGGAGGACAGCTTTCAAAAATTTCACTGTTAAACAAACGGGGAGCCAGGTACTGTTTTCATGGTTAGGTAAAATGCTGATCCTTAAAGCTAGGAACGACATTTGAATCAGTAACTTTAACAATTTTTTTTTCTTTGCTCGCTTCCTTTACTGGTTTGCAACTAAATGAGAAGTGCATACACTAAAATCCTTTTAAAAATTAGTGTATTTCACCTGTATTTCTATCGTATGCTACCAAGGACAAGTATGGAAGGACAAATACAGCCACCCTGGCCTCGCATTTTAAATCTCTGAATAATACCTCTGAATAAATCCCTCAATAGCATTTCTACATGTGGGGCTGCTTTTCAGAAACCTTCATTAAGGATCTGTAATTTAACCTTATTTTTTTCATTGAAGAACAGAGCCACACAGTTAGGCACCATGCTTGGAACCCAAATACTTTCCCAGCTAAAGCCCATGTTATTTTGCTCACATGGGGAAGCACTGGCTTTGTGGCAGCATGTGGAGGCTTGAGCAAAGGTGTTTATCTGTGCATAAACACTTAGTTGTTCTGTGACTGGGAAAAGCAGAGCAGAGGGGCTCTGTGAGGACCCAGTCCTTCCCACGCATGCTGATGCTGTTGCTGTATCTTGCTCAGCTTCTAAATAGCCAGTGTTTTTTGATTTCCAGCAAGGCTTTTCCTTTTTTTTTAGTGCTTGTCATTTATTACAACACTGGGACAAGGAGATGCAATGGGATGAATGTCACGCTTCCCAGAGGTGTCAGATAAGGGCATGATGCTGCTGGCATTGCTATAGCACCACAATGGGTTGGAAGGAGCACCTCTGCCCTCTTCTGGGACAGCCACAGCCTCACTTGACCTCTGCAACTATTTAAAACCCCTCTGATACACAGCTCATTGATCCAGCATGGCTGGAGGAAATCAACATACCGTGATTTGGGAGTTTGCAGTCACATTCTTCACTTCGGCCATCAGTGTGCACAAAGCTCATCCATGCTTCAGCTTATGCATCTGTATGTGTAGATCTCATTCACTTGTGGTCCAGGCTTTCTTTCTGGTTTTTTTTTTTTATTTTATTTTTTTTGGTTGCCTTTAATTTGTGTCCATTCAGTAACCACTAGTTGTAGGCCTGCTGGGATCAACTCTCTTTACAGAAGCTGCTCCCTGCAACCGCAACCATTTTAGAAAAATCAGGATGTAATGCAGTATTTACTCTTTGATTGTTTAACAACATCTGAGAATTCCAGCAATTCTCATAAGACCTCGAGGAATGCAGAGCCAGAAGAGGAAAAGCCCTGCGAGAATCAGCTCCTGACAATAATGTGCAAGGCATTCTATTTTATTTCTTTTGGACTGTAAAAATCAGAGCTAAAGAATAGCTGCGATAATGAAGCATACACTGTTTTTAATTTGCCACAAGCCAACACATTTCTGGAATGTGGAGGTCTGGCTATATTCATTTAATAAAGAATAAATAAGGAGCGGTGTGTGGGGCTGTATAGGATGATATATGATGCTATAATGTATATGGAATATAAGGAATGTCACTGCAATATCAGTGATCACACAGCGATTCAGATGTATCCTTCCCAAGGGAAACTGCTAGGATCTGGGGTGGGCTCTTTGAATTTGTTCCAACAACACAAGGGGGAAGGAGCTTTTCTGACATCACTGTCCATTGCAGTGCACGTACAGAAGAGACGAGCAAAGGGCTGCATGGAGCATTAAGCAAGAGACCTTCCTAGTAAGATGCTTCACAAAGGTCTTGGGGTGCCACTTGGTGTTCATACCAAGATGTGATAAAGCCCCAAACCCAGCAGTCCTCACCCAGGAGGCCGGAGGAAATATGGCCATGATCCCCAAATTGGTGGGAGCATCACAGAGCCATTGCACTGTTGCTACAGAGCAGGGCAAAAATCCAACTACCAAGAGAAGACACAAAGAATGGGAAAATCTTCCTGCTTTCTGTGGACAGTGTCAGACAGCTGGGATTAATAGGGTGTGCACACACACTGCACGCACATATATTACATATATTTACGCAGATATATGACGTACGTGTGTGTGTGTACATATATATATATAACAATTAACTCTTATTTGTACTGCATGGAGTAGATATCACAAAACTTGTACCCAATTCAACTTTTTGAGTTGAATTGTATCTCACATCAACCATCACCTGTGGACAAGCCATGTCTGACATCCCCAGCAGCCATGATAACGGAGGTGTTGCAGAAGACCAGTGCATGTATTTAATAACTGCTTTCCTGTTTTTCAGCCACATATTGCATTTCTAGATTTTATTGACAATTGCATGATTGTATTCCATTTAATACACAACTTGGTTAAGATAAGAATGCACCTGAGATTGGCTTCTGCATCCGGGGATTTTAGTAATAATGCTTTCTTGCGGGTTGTCTGCCCCATTGATCTTGTGTTGCTAGGCTTGTCTGAATGATCTGAAAACCCATCATACACATTGTTAGGGAGAAACGATTTTGAATGTAATGCTTGTGAACCATCTCTGATGTATTCCTGTTGTTTTTTTTGCTTACTGGTGTTCTATTTAGTATATTAACTACAGTTCTGAAACACAGACTCATCAGAGCAAGTCATGAAAATACTGAAAATCAAGCTGTATTGGAATAGAAATGCAAAATGTATATTGAACTCTACTAAAAAGTCTTTCAAACTCAAAGACACAGCAGATTTAAGACATGCACCTAATGCTTGGTTACAGATGAAATATTCTTTTACCTTCTGTAGAACACAGGTATAGTTTGCATAAAATGAATGTTACCTAAAGATGACAAAAATCTAACCCCAACTCCTTCCGTGCTGAAACTCATGGCAAAACCCATGTTTAGCAGTGCGTTCAAGCAGAGAAATTGCCGACTGTGTGAACAGGAGTGGTACAAGCTCCCTGCTAGTGCTCGCTGCTGTCATCAGCACATAATATTGCAGGCTGGAACACTAGGCAGGCCCTGCACACTGCAAACCACGGCCGTGCCTCTGAGCAGCCTCGCCCCAGCCTTGCAATGAGGTAACTCCAAGCATTTCAGTCATTGTTGCAACTCAAGAAAGATAGAACAGCTGAAGAACCCACACTGCCTGAGGAATACATGACAACTGGCCTAGTATCTCCAACACCATTTCCCTCCCTTGCTGTATCCCTTTTAAATTACATAAAAAAATTCCCAGCTTGCCACAGTAAGACAGTCCTTTATTATCCTTTTCCTTTCTGGCGCAGCAGACAAGAGCAAGGCAGAGTTGATTGCACTGCTGTCGGCCTTTCTTGAAACTCAAGCATTTGGCTTTGCATCTTGTGGCATCCTTTCAAAAGCTCAGTGAGGCAGCTGCAGTGCACATGTGTGAAGGGAAAGCGCTGCCTATTAGCTCAAGCAACACTCTAATAACGGCATTCACTCTCTGTAGTGCTGTTGTGGGGGATCACTTAGTTTCCCATCCGAACAATGGCTTTGAAAGCCATGGAAAAGTGGTGGGGCTCAGATTTGTGAGTTATGCTTCACAGCCTTTAAGCATTCAGTTTTGGTGTCAGCCCATAGGCTCTGTTACATTGCAAGCACTGGAATTGCACTAATGTCTAGGGAAAGCAACTATTTTGAGAGCATAGGTGATGCCTAGCATAGAAAATGCAAGTTTGGCAAAGCTGCAGAAGGACCACAGTCAGGGAGGTGCCACCCTCAACTTCCTAAGAAATCATTTAACAGCTTTTTTTTGAGCCAGTGATGTTCACACTTGTAGGGTGAATGCAATAACTTTATTTGCTCATTTTCTTTATTTACTCCTTATGGTTTTGGACATGAGTATCCTTGTTTTAGTACAGAGAATGCTTGAGAAACTAGGAGTGAAACAGTGACCTGCTTGAAAATGATCTCCCATCACAACCACAGGGTAATAGACCCAGAAGACAGAGAGGATGCCAGCTCCAGGCCCCAGTTCTGGGGATCCCAGTGAAAGAAAGACAGAGATCTGTTAAGGCAGGTCCAGAGCAGGACCATGAGTACGTCAAGAGGGCTGGAGCAGCTCTCCTATAGAGTCAAGCTGAGAAAGGTGGAGTTATTTAGCCCAGAGAAGAGAAAGCTCCAGGGAGTACCTCATTGCTGCCTTTCAGTATAGAAGAGTCTTATAAAGAAAGAAGGAGAGAGGTTTTTTAACAGGGCCTGTAGCGTCAGAACAAAAGGCAATGTTTTAAAAGTCAAAGAGGTTGGATTTAGATTTGACATAAGAAATACATTTTTCAAAATGGGGTCACTGAGACAGTTGGAAGAGGTTGCTCAGGGAAGTTGTGTTTGCTACCATCACTGGAAGCGTTCAAAGTTAGGTTGGGGAAACGGGTTTGTCTCCAGCAGTAGAGCAAACTGGTGCTCCAATGGGAAAAAGGAGAAAGTAAGCAAGATTTTGGATGTTCAAGGGCAGAATGCACCTGTTTTTTCCAAGATGCCTTATCCATTTTAATATAGGGTCTGAATTTAGCACTTTCCTTAGAGAAGTGCTGCTGTGGGAAAAGCTGGTGGCAAGGCAAGGTTTGCTTTCAGGGAGCAGCTCACACGTACTGCAGGCCTGAGCTTTGCATGCCTACTCAGGGCAGGAACTTGTAAATATGCATCTTGCTGCCTTTCCTCTGTCCCTTTTCCACCTTGCCCATTTCCCCCCTGGCAGAGCAGAGTGCACCTGGAGCACATGAGGGCAAAGGGAGCTGGAGGGAAGCAGCTGCCTGCAAGAAGAATTTCTTCCCGGCTTCCCTTCCCACACACATACATGCATCCGTGGCTTGGAGGAGGTTACATCTGACCTCCAGCTCTGCAGAAGGGTGGGATGTCCCAGCTTTCTCTGGAATGATGGAGAAAGCATCTCATCCTTTGCCTATCCGTGCTCCCAAGACAGAAAAACGTATTTTCCCCTACGACAGCAGTGTAGTTTGCAGAACCAATGCTTAAGCACGTACTTTAGGATCTGGGGCTTGCGTTGCCTGTGGAGTTAAAAACAACACAACACAAACGAACAATAGGAAGAGCAAAAGACTGGAGACCGATCTCACTTTCGCTGATTTAATTCCAGTGTGACACTGCTCATTCCAGCAACACCAGTCCCGCTTTGAGTGGCAGGACAGCCTCCAGCCTTGCCCCACTTACTCTCTCCAGCCAAATTTCTCACTCCTGGAAGGCAAAGCTCTGTGCAACGCATTCAGCTCACTCAGTAGGGAGAAACACTCCCCGTTTGCGAATGCTTAGCACCCCGAGCCAGAAGAGTTTTGTATAAGTGCTAGAACTAATGTAAACAGAGAATTACACTATTACAGCTGCATGTGGTGTTATAATTACCCAAGAATGCAGCTCAGCCACTGGTGCATCATATGCGCCACACTGTCGCCAAATTTGCAGATGTTCAGTCTTACTTTTATTAAGCATGACAATGCCCAGCAGGATCTATTTTCTCTGATTATACTCAAATGGAGAGGAATATTAAAAGGCAGGATAATTAAAAATATATGCCTAAACAAAGGATGTGTCTACAATTCTTTTCCTAACGCTTTGAAATAGTTCAAATTTCTCGGCTGGCTCATGTATACAGGGAACCAAAAGGATGTTTTAAATTCAGACATATGTCTTCATTCTGTTTTATGTGCCAGAACAAAAACATAGCTCAGGACCACCATGAATTGATTTTTTTTAAGTGACGACTCGGCAGAGAAGGCTCCTCATCCTGCTCTGCCAGACTCTGGGGCAGATTTTGCTGCTAGAATATAATGATTTCCTACAGGGGAAGAAAAATACGGAGCTTATAGGCTGAATTTTATGGGGTGGATGTTACGTGAGGGGGATGCTTTATATAAGCTGGCCTCTTAAACACTCATGTATTAGCTCTGTATTATGAAGCATTATATTTTAAAGCAGACTCTCAGAGGAGCACGGATGCAGGGATGCTATGAAGAAAGTCTTTGCAAGCAGAATTTCATTACATTGTCAGTCGAAAGCAAGAGGATTGGAAATGTAAAGGCACTGATTTTGTACAAACGAGAGCTGAAAAATTCAGTAACGGCTCATTAGACACAGGGAAGGGAAACTTAGGCCAGGAAATACATATATGAGTCCACATAAACTAAGAGCACAAGTGAAACTTTCAAGATCTGTGTGTTTTTAGGAAGAAGTGAGAGACGTAGAGCACAACAGGTATTGCTGCCATCAGGGAAGAGGAGAGAGCTGAGTGGAAGGATAAGAAGTGACATGCTGAGCCAGAGAAAGGATGGGGTTTAAAGGAGCTGCTGCTCAGTGGATGCTGCTCATCTCTCAGATTTATGCTCTAGGTTATATAGGATGGCCAACCAGAACCAGGAATTTTTCTTCAAAAGTAGAATCCCTAATTAGTTAGCAATTAATTAATTAACTGGAAATAAGTGCAATTAGCAGAATGGGCCTAGTACTTCCAAATTACTCTCTAAGTCTCTGGTAGATGCCTCTACCCCAAAAGAAGCTGCGAGATGCAGCCCATGTTGCAAATAGCAATGAAAAAGTGAAAATCAGGTTGAAAGTGCATTCAAGAGCCTAAAGAAGTACTCAGGCAGCATTTACTTGCTTAAAGTTCAAGTACTGACCCTGAAAACTCATAAACTGCATTATCTACAGCACATCCCAAGAGGTATTTTGAGGAGCAGAAAGGCTCTGTCACCTCTATATATTTGGTGAGGCCCTATTTAGAAACTGAGAGTTGCTCCTGATGTCAAGTGCCTTCTCACTGATTGAAAACATTGATTTAGTAAGGAAAGGGGATGTTGTTTTTTGCTCCTGCTTCTTTTAACATGATGCTCATCATGCCCAGTCTCCCACACGCTTCTGCAGCGCACATAATAGAGGTTTCATACCCTCCAGCTGTGCTTTCCTGCCCCAATTTAAAATAATAAAGAAGAATGAAAGCAAAGCAATTTTAACAGGTCTACAACACTTCCATGGTGCTGCAGGCTCAAGAATCCCATAGTGCACACCTTATTCAGTGCAACTTGCTTGTAGTGTGAGATGTCCTGCTGTGCTCAGAAATACACCGATGGGCTGTCATCTGGCTGCAAGCCCCATGGTGTCTAAAAGTGTGTGGTTTCCAACATTTTCAATGCTTAGACTCCTACAAGCATCCCAGCTGTGATAGCCAGGGTGATGACTTCCTTCCTGCAGATCCTTTGGACCACAAGTGACCAGAATCAGATTTCTGAATGCTCCTCTCTACTTGTTCTCACTGCTTCCTCTGTAGAAATAAGTGTTGCTCAGCATAGCCTACGCTGTAGGGGAAGACTGTGCAATTGTAGGTTTTGCTGAGAGCAGCCAAGGAAAGCTGCTGAAGGTAATGCTGCTTCCAGCTCTGACTGCAGAGAGTGGTCTGATATTTAGCAGCAAAAGCTGGACCTGCTCCTGCACTGTGGATGGTAAAACTGTATAGGATGCCAAGTTCTCCCCCCAGTCAAGGAACAAAGGAAGTGAGGAGAAAAACAGCAAGAAAAAATAGGTTATGCCAGGAGGAAGTCTGGATTAAGTAGTCAGATTTCCTCTACATAAATCTCACTGTGAAATGACTCATTAAAACACAAGCTCTTTCCCTCTTGCTTCCAAACACTTTCCTTGCTCAGACAGGCTCCCAGGATATGGATGACAGCCTCTGAAGTTTTCATGGGTCCTTCAGGATGGGGTCTCATCTTAGGTTCTTTGGCATCTCATCACAAAGATTTGGGATTTTAATTCCCCCTTAAGGAACCAGATTGGAAATAATGTAGGTAAGAAAGGCTTATTGCCACCTTCCCATGTGAAGTAAAGCTGTGTCTCCTGGAGATGCAGAACAATTTTGGCAGAGTCACCTCTCTGCCTCCATCCTCCAGTTATTTCTCCCATGGGCCAATAACTATCTTTGCACACATGCATACATACGCACACATACATATATATTGATTTCCTATACTTCATCTGTACACAATAAATATACGAGATCAAGAAGAGAAAAAAAGCACCAAACCAAATGCAGCCCTTCATGTTTTATTTTCTCCCACAGTCATTAAATGCTAAACCAACATCTGAGTCCTCTATAAGTGTGTTATTTAAGGAGAGACAGTTCCCCAGAAGTGTTTATTTGCAAAGTCTTCATCCCTGTGGCAGAGTGGCTTTCTCACTGGCATCTCATTTCATTGGAGTGACTCTTTTGTAGTCTTGATGTCTGTACAATTGCCAGAGCCAGCAGATTACCACATAAAAAATACTCGTCAGTCTCATTAAGGAGCAGAGTCTAGCAATATCAGGCAGGGAGCTCACTGGTGCAAGGTTGGATTTAAAGGCAAGATTCCCTCATGCTGATGGGGAGAGAGCTTGTGGCACCTCTAGCATCATTATACCTTTCTGTTTTTGCTCAGCAGCTGACCAGAATTTGCTCAATGATCAAGGAGGGATGCCTTAAGCAGCTTTTTCTCTGCTGAATGTGGTTCTCAGGGTCCAGCACTGCCCCCCTGCTAATGGGGGGTCCAGATGACAAGGTGCCATAGTTGCCTTGAAAGCAGTCAGCTGGTTTTGGCTTCAGGCCTTTTGTCACCTCCAAAAATTAACCCTGTTGGCATCTTTGCCCTGGGGAGAGCTGAGTACCACCACGTTCCCTGCATTCACGGCACTGAAAATGGGTTTACACGTGGTGAAGAGGTGCGGGGGAGCACACAGAAGGGATGCAGACAGTTTTAGCCACTTATGCCCAGTGCAGTGATCTCGTTGGTGCTGGGTCTCTGCCTGGCATGAACATCCAGTTCCATAGTAGTCTTGAATGGTCTTCAAAGTTCTCAATACAGTGATGGGCTTCAGCTGAGACACTGTATAAATTATAGTCAAATAGCACAAAAGGAGCCCTTTCTTCCAAATCCTTCCTCAAGTCTTGGAGGAGAAGAGCAACAATGTCCTCCACACACCTGGGAAATGACGCACACAATGCCATGAGCACAGAGGGAGTTTGATGATGAAGTTGAAATGAATTCCTCTGCATGAAGAAGGCAATAATACATCTTGTTTAAAGCAAACTGACAAGTAAAGAAAACAGTGTAACCCTATTGCACCTATTCTCACATGCTGGAAAAACACTGGACTTCAAGGAATGACAGGACTAACTGCTGGGAAAGAAGGAAATGAGTCTGGTGGAAGAAACCCAAACCAATCACATTGCCATGAACGTGACTCCAGCTTGAATTTTGTGTGTAACTTGAAATATAGGGTAATATTTTCTAATGTGCAGATGAGAACTAATTAAAAATGTTGGTTCCATTACACTGAAGCTGGGTGGCAAGGGGAAACACAACAGGCTCAAGGGAAGAGCTCTTGTTTATAGGACACAAGACATCTCAATTGGTCATTTTTCATCAAAAATACTCAGGTGGAAGCAAAATGATCAGCAAACTGCAACCTAAACAAAAGAGTTTAAAACAAGCTCAAGCGCCCACTTAACACAGCACCCCTGTGTCAACGAGCATCTATCTGCTATGTGCCAGGATGGAGAGAGTGCTGTCCTGGGCTCACATCACAGATCTGCTAGTTGCCACTTGATGCTGTCAGTGCAAAGCAAATAAACAGCTTGTCAGCCTGCCCTGGTTTTCCAGGAAAAGGTGCAGTTTGTGTAATAAGCATGGTTTGTATTGTAATGAATAGAAATAATGATGAGTATTAGGCCAAGGGAATAAGCTGCATCGGGCTCGTGCAAAGCGTGCTTTTAATTATCTCCTGCACAGACCATCTCCAATTTGGAGAAATTAAGAAAGGAAGGAGTTTTGTGTGATTAGATTTTGTTTTGTTTATTTGCCTTTTGGAAGCGTGTGCAAAAGCACATTATTTTGCAATACCACTACCGTATATTGTAAAGCAGAATAGCCACAATCAGATTTGCTGCAGGGAAAGGATTTGTGTCATCTTTTCTTCTCTTTTGGCATTTAATCTAGAGGTTACCTAGGAAAATCAGCCTCACCAACAAAACAATGGTCTTTTTGAGCACCCATCACTCCTTCTTGCTTCATAAAATCACTTCCCTACAGCCTATCAAGGGTGAATGGTGTGAATACATCTTGCTATGGTCATCCAATCATTGGGTTTTCGACAACTTATATATCCCATCCTGGAACTCAGGGTGCAAAGCTTTGGCTTCTTTCTTTTTCTTTTCTAGTGTCTTTAAAAAGCATTTGGCAGTGAGAGACCATACTAAGTGGTGTATAGGTGCTGCACCAGCTTTAGTGGCACCCTTCACAGGTTCCATAGCATCTGAACTGGGTTAAATCTGTGCTGCTTTCACAGATTTGGCTGTTTCCACTAAGAATGCTGCAATTTGAAAGCTGGCCCTTGCTATTTGATCAACATTTTTTTTACTGTCTTGAGGTGTAAGCAGACACAAATGAGAATGGGCTCTGTTCGTCAACTTTTAAAAATATATTCTTAAATGCAACGCCATTTAAGATGTGCTTGTGCAGCTTTGGAAGGAAAGTCCTCAAGGAAATTTAGCAGAGGACACATATTTTTCAAGGGGGGCATCATTTCTAGGACTGTTAAGGCTGCTCTAACAATCTCATTTAAGTACAGAGAGATTTCCATTCCACCATTCTAGTAACTTATCACTAAGAAGTTTCTATCATAGTTAGCTATCCCGGACCTGCTGGATATTCTGGCATTTATTTAAACTACCTCCAGCTCCATAAGGAAAATCAGCCCACTCTACCTCTCCTATAAAGTTATCCCATACATTTTCTGATGCGCTCCTAATTTTGCCTTAATACTCTGCAGTGTGTTCCTTTCAACAGGGTAATATGAGCATGTCAAAACCACAGTAAATGACTTGGAAATGATAATGTGGTCCCTTGCTCTAGGTGTTACACCTTTGTTTCATTCATATTGCTATTTTTCTCCTGGAAATAACAAGGAAAAAATATTAAACTAGGGATTTTCCAGCTCAGCAATCACATGGCTTTAATGGAGACAAAATCCAACCACAAGACAGTTTGGAAACTGCAATTTTTGTGAGAGGAGACAAAATACACAACACTCGTGACAACACTGACTTTTTTGCTTTGGCTTACTTTCCAATAGCTATCATGATTAAGCCAGTATTTAAGCATACGTTTTCTTAATGTTAATGTTGGAACACCTTTTTAAACATCCCTGATCTGCCATGCTTTGGAAAGAATTTGAAAGCAAAAACAGTCTTCTTGGTAAAATCCCATTTGTGTGCATCATGAGTAGAGAAATTCTTTAGATACTGGCTCAGCTCCTGTGTCTCTTTGGGGTACTGTTCCTTGAATTTCATCACTGAAGCAATTTATTCATTCTATCTTTGACTGACTTCAGCAAACAAAACAGAGTGGCCGCTGCCAAGCTCTCAGGACTCCTCTGCCCACAGTTCTCAGCTGCCAGGACCTCAGTCTCCTGTCAGGTTAATGTGTAGTGACTTTGTGAGCAAGATCAAGTTGCTTGTCCTGGGCAGTGGCAGTCGCCACATTTTCAAGCAACCAGGAGCAGCTGCTCATTACTCCCAAAGTATCGATTCAGCTCATTCTGGTGTGGCTGTACTGTCTTCAAAGACATGAGACAGTGCCGTTATAGGATTTCTGAGCCCTCCAAGCTAAACTAGTTGTAGTGTCTTTAATTTTGTGCCAGCTTGGGTCAAGACTTGCCTGACTTTAAGTATATTGCTAAGGTCATGATTTCTTTCATTTATACTACAGCTCCAGACTCAAACCCTGCTCCTGTGGAACTTTCAGGATCTTCACACTTACTTCCAGATCTGGAGAACCTACTGAGTGCTCAAGCAACACTTCTTCTGGTTATTTTTCTGGAAGCCCATAGCCACGTAGTGGAGAACGCCAAAAGTTTCCAATGATTACATCTCTCTTACAGATTCAGTAAACATTCATGTTTCTAATACTCTGTCCAGGTTCAGTAATGTTCAAAGCTCTTCACAGCATCCTAGGGCTTGAGTTAGAGGTGGGCAAACTTTGCGGTGTTTGAGGTTTTGCAAATTTGGCAAAGCCTGTCTCAGGTTCACAGAGTTCGCTTGCTAATTTAGGGTAAAAAAATGCATTTCACCACCATTTCCAATCATATTGTTTTCGGCCAAGGTACACAGTTTACAAAAAAACAAACATATTTTTCTGCCCCAGAGAAAGCAGGACACCTCACAAAGTGCACGGCAGCACAAATAGGCGCTCTGTTTATTGACTTATGTATACGTAGTTTCCCCCCACACTTTCTAAAGTATCTCTCTGCCTGTTTTTCACATTGTGTGTTTTCAATTTTTTTTTCCTGCTCTTTCCTCCATCTTGTTTTCCATAATTTAAGTGAAATACAGCTAGCTCCAATTTGGTTTCGGTGAACTGCTATGATGGAGTGGATTGTAGCCATGGGTAACACTCAATATCCACTTTACACTCTCAAGTATACCAACTAAATTAAAAGGAGCTCACATGCCTTGGAGCTCCATCTCACAAAGATAAATGGAGAAAATAAGTGATCGTGATATGCCTTTACGTGGAGATCTTTTTACTCAACATATGCACAGGAAAAGAAAAATGCATCAAGTTTCCCTGGTTCAGCAGGGGCTGGCTCAATTAACCCCACAGCTTTTCCATCCAGTTTGAGAGTAAGCCCTGGAGGCACCCAAAGTGGCTCTAAACCCTATTGCTGATCAGACCAGAGCCAGCATCAGCCATCTGCCAAGGAAACATCACGCACAAATCAATGATCATTTCAGGATTTGGAAGGCATCAGAACAAGTCCAGGGATCCCAATCACTGAATTTCAATGGTGGAGATGCTCCCATCCTGCAGCTTTGCTAGGGAGCAGGCACTCTGATGGGGTTTTGGAGGGCAGGTATCCCCATATTTATTTGCAATGCTTGCAATCAAAGAATTTGTCACATTTCTTCAGAGAGGAAGCTGCTCCAGTTGTGAGACGGGGGGATGATTCACAGCTTTATTTAGGCGCCGTTGTTTTCACAGCTAGTTCTGCAAGCAATATATCATCTCCTGGCTTAGTCGAGGCTACATCCTCTTGCGTGAGGCAGCTCCGTTTGCCTCGCTCCATGTTTTTGCCTGTCGATGGGAGCAGAAAGTAATTAAGCCAGAGGGTGGGAGCATTTAGTTCCTTTTCCTCTTCAAACCAATTTGTCTTCCTGAGCTGACCAGTTACATCGTGTGCTGTGATCTCTGTGCTGATAGCAGCTCCAGTCGCTTGCAGAAACCTGTAGCCGTCCCTCAGCAGATAATGAGTACCAGACTCTCAAATGTCTGCTGAAAAGAGGAGAAAAGATGCTGCTGGCTTCCCGTCCCGCTGAGTGCTTGCAGTGCTGCAGGCATCACAAGCAGATTAGCCCTGGTCCGGAGATGCGGCATCACAGCGGGTCCTAACTGGTGGAATCCCTAGTAAGAGCAGTGCAGAGCCAGCGCTGACATCCTTGCGGTAAGGGGAGCACATGCCTCAGGTTTGCCAGCCAAATTAAAATTAGTTAAGTGCAGCAATACTCTCTTTGATCATTTTAATGACTGCTCTTGGAGGGTATGCATGTAATGAGCTTATACCTCAGCCTTACCAACACGTTATGGCTCATGTTTCCAGCGATGCCAGTGTGACAGAAGAACAGAGTGGCTGCTAAAGTAGATGGAGAAACAATAATCCCTGTCAGCCAAGAAGACAACTTTTCTTTGGATCTGGCATCAAGTAGAAAGGTTCTTTTGAAAGAAAAAGAAGTTGTTTTTTTTTAAAGGGACAACTTGGGGGAATAAAAAACCCACCATATTATTCTGGCTTTTTCTATTGCCACAAACTCTTTGGATAAACTCAAAAATACATTTTGGGTAGAAAAAAAGGTTCTGACAACATTGTAGTTTTTTAGCCTTCTAATGGTGCTTTCACAAATATTACACCATCCCAGCTTCTTCATGAAAGTTTCAAGTTGAGCCCTCTGCTCTAAAAACACACAAAATGTACTACTTCTTTTCTGTGTTTATAACTAGAGCTGGCAGAATGGCAAAGGAATCTTTATGCTGCAGAAAGTGTGGTGGGCCATTAGCTTAATGCCTCCACACATCTCTCACTAGCTGGCTTTCATCCTATGGCCCTTCTTGTATGCATGCATTATGTCTCAACCAGTCTTCAAGTTTGCCAATAAAACATCAGTGGTGTTACTGTGCCTTTCTTTCACATCTAGAAATCTAAATATACATGTATATATTCCTAGTTCCAAAATAATTCCACCTTCAGGAAAGTGAAATGATCATTCTTGAGTTGTAGTTTACTAAGACTATAGAAAAAATAATGACTGTCTAAGTTTTGATGTTTTCTCCTTAGAAATGTGACGTGCATCTTCCACTATAACTGCAAGAGTAGAAAGAGATGACAGGTTCAGAGAGACTTTTTCACCTAATCTGGATTTTTATCATACAAATTAATTTTTTATTGTTCTCCATCAGTAACTTCCTTCTCCAGTGCTTCCCCTGTTTCTGAGTTGGAGACCTCTTCAACAGGACACTCTTTCATCAGTTCCCAAAGAGATTATTTTTCAAGTCAGACAAGTGTTGGCTTCCCAGTGATGCCTTTATGGACAACAGCATTCTGTCAGACTGACTGCTCATACAGCAGTTGATACTGTGATATAAGTGTGCTGGAGAAGACAAGAAGATGATCTCTAGTTGAAGGCACACAAACTCCTAGATGATTTTAGCAGGATAGAACTCAGACATTGTTTTTGCTGCACAACTGCACAACTTCAAATTGGTTTTACAATCCAAGGCTCTCTCTCCCATAGTTAGTAATTATTACTTGTCAAGGTTCATTAATATCTCTGTCCCATACATTATGCAAGAAACATCATTACAGCTCAAGACCTTACCCTATATCATTAGCGGGAACTTTTGTATTTAATGTTGAGAATGACTCAAGTGAAGTGCTGCTTTCTCTGACCTGTCATAAATAAAGAACCATTATAATCAAAAGCCCAGGCCTGATTTATACAGGCTGTTTGCTCGGGCTGCCAGGATTGAACCTCTTAATGTCGATTGTTGCCAAGGGATTTTGGTGAGAGTTGATCTAGTTTAATCAAATACTGCTTCTAATAAGTTTTAGATATGTACTGAGAAACAAAAACAATCCTGTCTGAATGATTTTCTTCTACTCTTCATGTTTGCTCCAGTCTTGGACTATTAATTGCTATGACTCTGATATGCTTTGATTTATTTAAATCAAAGCATGCCTCTTTGGCTTCAGTTGCTCGCAGTTTAACTTTAAATAGATACTGATACAAGACATAGTGATATGAAGAACATCTGGTTTTGATAAATGACATCCGGAGATGCATGAGACTACTGACAAACTCACAAGATATCTGCAGGTTACTTTGCATCATGATACACACATTTATTTCGCTTACAAAGCCAACAGGAAAACAAAAGAATTTATGAAGTTTTGTGCATATGCATCTGAACGTCCTAAGAACAACAACAAAAAAAGGTCCCTTACAAATGTTTATTAAATAAACACCAGTGAGGTTGAGTTTCATACACATGAAGTCTCCAGATACCACTCTGATCACCCCAAAGAACCTTAAAGTACATTTAATTATGGCTATATTGAAAACAAGCAGAATTGCTGATACTTCATCCTCAAGTGGCTAGTGTGAAAATTTCAAACCCACAAAACTACTTATAATACCCAGAAAAATTACCCTCTGTAAACAGGAGCCCAGGGCAGTATTTTCCCTCATTGACTTGGCGGCCTTGGTGCAGGCTTGGAGGCAGGACATGCTCCCCATACTGTCTATGATGCACAGCAAACTTGGCTCCTGTGAATGATGGTGAGGACACATCTAATTTCTAAATATCAATTTAGAATTGAATCAATTGCACTCCATCTGCTGTTTTCTTAGCTTTATACAAGGCAACTGGTTTAGAGAAAAATCCATCAAAGAGCCTAGATGGCCAGTATTTCCTTGATTTTAGAAGTCTGAATATAAAGGGTTATCTCCTGAAAGGTTGTTGGCAAGGAATTTCTAATCCTTAGCATCTTTTCCTTTTTCCTGAATCTCCTAGCTCAGGAGCTAGTCACTGCAGACACTGTAATTCAAATACCTCCCTGCCAACAAAGACAGAGGAAAAATGCAGACAAATGGGACACTTCACAGATGCCCTTCCATATTGTGTCGGCCAAGAATTCTGGTTAAACAGAAACAGTTCCTTTAATCTCCTGGGCACAATCAATAAATGATAGAAATCCCAGCAGCAGGAAAGGAAAGTCCCATAACATACCAAAGGCAGTTCACAAAGACAAGGATGTGCCATAGTGTCCATTGTCAATCACTTGATACTCTCTTAAGTTGTAGAGCCTTGGTCTAATGAGTTGAACAGATCATTTCCTGGAAAGCTATTCTCATTTTGACAAAGGTATAAGTTTATTTGCATACTCTTTAGTCTTTGAACTAATTAGCCTTCTTTATGAAGTTATTATTACTATAAGCAGGATGAATTATATTCAGAGACACAGTACGTAACATTGGTTTTACTGCAATTCATGCCAATACGTCATCATTTTCTTCTAGGTCTGAATGTGATTTGTCATTTGCAGATAAGATCATGGGGAAAAAAAAAAGAAAAAAAAAAAACACTGCTCAGCTGGTGAGTGACATACAGAAATTAGAAAGGCAGAGAATTTATATAACATGAGATCCTCTGAATAGGGCAATTGCAGTACACATGGTTTGACAATATGTGTCACTCTGCATGTGCAGGATAACTGGGGGATCAGGCCTAGTCAGCATGGGGTCATGAAAGGCATGTTCTGCTTGACCACCTTCATCTCCTTCTATAATTGAATGACTCACCTGGCGGATGAGGGAAAGGCTGTTCACAGTCTATCCAGACTTCAGCAAAGCCTTTGACACTGTCTCCCAGAATATTCTGGAGAAGAAGATGGCAGCCCATGACTTTGCTGGGTAGAGAACTGCCTGGAGGGCCAGGCACAGAGAGTGATGGTGAATGGAGTTAAATCCAGCTGGCAACCAGTCACAAGAGGTGTTCCCCAGGGGTTGATATTGGGGCCAATTCTGTTTAATATCTTTATTGATGATCTGGACAAGGGAACTGAGCATACCCTCAGTAAGTCTGCAGATGGCAGCAAGCTGGCAGGAAGTGCCAATCTGCCTGGGAGTAGGACGGCCCTACAGAGGGACCTGGACAGGCTGAATCACTGGGCTGAGGCAAATGGGATGAAGTTCAACAAGAACAAATGTTGGGTCCTGCACTTCGGCCAAAACTACTCCAGGCAACACTACAGGCTTGGGGCAGAGTGGTGGGAAGACTGTGTGGAGGAAATGGACCTGGGGGTGTTGGTTGACGCTCAGCAAAATATGAGCCAGCAGTGTGCCCAGGTGGCCAAGAAGGCCAGTGGCATCCTAGCTAGTATCAGAAACAGTGCAGCCAGCAGGGAAGTGATTATTTGCATGTACTCAGACCTGGTGAGGCCACATCTCGAGTACTGCATTCAGTTTTGGGCCCCTCACTATAGGAAGGACATGGAAGCCCTGGAGTGTGTCCAGAGAATGGCAATGAAGCTGGTGAGGGGTCTGGAGCACAAATCTTGTGGGAAGTGGCTGAGGAAACTGGGATTGTTCAGTCTGGAGAAGAGGAGGCTCAGGGGAGACCTCATAACTCTCTACAGCTCCCTGAAGTGAGGTTGTGATGAGGTGGGAATCAAGTAGTGATAGGACTAGAGGGAATGGCCTCAAGTTGCACCAAGGGTGGTTCAGGTTGGATATTAAAAAAATTATATTCTTTAAAAAAGTGGTCAGGTACTGGACTGGGCTGCCCAGGGAGATGGCTGAGTCACTGTCCCTGGAGGTGTTCAAGAAACATTTAGATGTTGTCCTAAGGGACGTGGATTAGTGAGGAAATATTGGTGATAGGTGGACGATTGGACTAGATCATGGAAGTTTTTTCCAACTTTAATGATTCTATGATTTTATGATTCCACACCCAGGATAAAAACAGCCATCAGCAGTCTGTGGTTGAGAGCTGTCAACCCAGCTTTTGCTTTATGGGCAGTGATCTACTCTCTGTCATCTTGTGCTTGGTGTGGAATGATATTAGAAGCACACCTGAGGACCTGAATTAAAAATCAATTAGTAAGGAAAACATATTTTAAGATGCTTTTACAATGTCTTTTACAACATCACAGAAATATAAGACTGATCGTAGAAGCATTTAACCATTTCCTGCTACCCATACACCATAAAAATACAGTGTCATTGGCTAAGAGAAAGGATTTGTCACTTAAGGATAGATGAGGGATGACCATTACCTTGCTGTATTGCTTCTGCCCAGCTTAGAGCATGTTCTCAAATATTTGATGTCTCTTGCTGTCATATAAAAATGTGTCAGGACAAAAACTGTGTGAAATGTGACTTTACATATGTTTGGCCAAAAATGCTACAAGGAATTAGAATTGTACTTTCAAATCATTAAGAAAACATCCTGTATATTTAGTTTAGAAAATAAAAATGGAGAGATTTTGTTGAAAAGTGCCCGAAATTGCCACCAAGATGAGAGATTCAGAAAAGCGCACTACAAAGGTGATGAGGACAGGGGTGGCTTACGGCCACAGTGATTTTATTTTGGTGGCATTATGCTGAGACAAGGAGACTTCAGATCAGTCGGAAATACTGTCTGTAAGACCCTGAAGCCAAGGAATTGGGATTGCAATATTTGAGAGCAGACAAAGCCTGTGTGTAGGCAGCCCCTGACTAGATAATCTTCCTGAGCATCACCTAGCTTTGTGAGAAAATGTACATCCACCCTGGGGTAAAGGATTCTCATTAACTTCTCCTCTGGAGGGGGGAACAAAACCCTTCCCTGACTTTGAAGACAGGCCTCTGATCATGTCTATTTGCACATTTTCTAGATGTACATATTCAAAGGGATTTATCCCAACACAGCTCCTGAATCCCAAAGACTAAGACTAGCTTATCTCAAACCTTTCAAGCTATTCCCATTATTTCATTGTTTGAAGGTATTTATAAATGTGGGTACAGAGTCACACCAGTGAAAGCTTAAGTGAAATCACTTAATGCCCTTCCTGAAAATGGCAAAAGGAGGTTTTGAACCCTGGCTTATTCCCTTTGCTAAGGGATTGTCTGGGTAAGTAAGGAATGTTCAGGATAACCAAACTAGCTAAGTGCATGCTTACTTAAGTGCTTTGCTCAGTCAGAGACTTAATGGACTCAAAAGTCCTAATGCTATTTAACCCTTTACTATACTAAAGCTAAGGTCATGAACTGTGCCCACCAGGAGAAAGATAGTGATGGTGAACAATCAGATGTCACTGCCTGCTGGGCTGAATCCCCAAGAAATGGACTACAGCAGCCCAGATCAGCAACTTCCAATGAGGTTGGTGTGGCAGTCTCAAAGGCCATTCATTATTCCCTGGGGGGCGTATGCTGAGCTTGAAACCAGTGCTACCAATTTGCTTAGAGAGATGGGAGCTTCTCTTTAAAAATACAATGCAGTGCCATGCAAGTTCGTTCAAAGAATTTTGTATGAGGGGACCTGATAGTTGTATATCTGATTCTGAAAGAAGCTGCAAGTAAGTCCCATCGCAAACTTCCTGGAAGCAAAAGAACACTGTTGGTGATCTCTCACCATCACGAGTGCTGAGAAGTGTCTCTGCCAGTGCTTCCAAGGAGGCTTTCCAGGAAACATCTCCCAGCACTGCAACAGCATCCTCTTCAGGCACCTGGGTTCTACGATCATAAGTATTTTATCAAATTGTTACTGTGTTAAATACTTTCCAGCAGCAGCTGTAGCCCATGCAGCTCTGCTCCAGCACACTTCCGACACCAGAAAATACTACATTATTTTCAAAAGAAGGAGGAAAAGGAAAAAGAGACAGTGGGAATGTGAGCTAGACTCCAGCAAGGCTGGGCAGAACTCAGGGTTCAGGTTAGCAACCTGGAGGACCTAAATTCCAACCATGCTTTAGGCACCTATGTTTGAGACACCAAATCTTTGAGATATGGTTCAGTTGTTTCTGACAGTCTCAGGGAGCATTTATATTCTTATTTCCCTTAGAAAATACTGTTAAAATCCTCGCTGTAAATCGTGTCTTTTTGATACATCTCTAGGCTAATGATAGCTATGCCTATGTTAAGATAAAACCATCCGGGCAGAAGGATAGAGCAGTAGCAGACAGTATATTGTTACAATCAAAATGAAAAAGGAAATCCACTGTCTTATTGTTGTTACTGCATGTACATAAAAAATGTGACTGGAGGTCACCAAGATAATTTCTTGAGAGAGGTGAGCCAAACTGATTCCTGAATATCTTAATCCTGAATATTGTCTCAAACTTCAGTCTGAGAACAATCTCTCAGATATACACTTATTTTAGACTCCAAAGTTCAGAATTCAACTCTTTCTTTAATAAATGCAGGTTCTCTAGCTATGTATTTGTGTATAAAAGAGTATGCATTTGTGTACATAAATATTAGATACTTACAAACATTTGCCATGTGGACACCAATGATACTGCTGGAACATCCTAGAGAATATCAATACAGAGCTCTGAGGTGACAGTCAGGAATACAGGGGCCTGGGGGTGTTTCTTCCATCCCGCCAGCAAAAGGAAAGGCTAGGAGGAAGAGAAGAGGGACCCAAGCAAAAAGAAGGAATTAATTTGCTTCTTTCCAACAGCAGGCAGATATTCGGTCATTTCCAAAAAAGCAGGGCCTCATCATGCATAATAGTTACTTCTATTATGTATAGTACAAACAACATAGCTCCAAACGTCCACCCACTCCTCTTTCTTTCCTTCAGCTTTTATTGCTGAGCATAACATAATGTGGTATGGGATATTCTTATGGGCTAGAATTGGCTGTCCTAGCTATGTTACCTCCCTGTTCCTTGTGCACCCTGAGACCACGTGCTGGCTGGTCAGCATGCTAAACAGAGTGATCTTGATGATGTGTTGGCATTGTTCGGAAACAGCTAAAACAATGGTCTATTATCAACACTGTTTTGGTCACAAATCCAAAGCACAGCATCATATGAATTGTTACGAAAAAAGTCCATCCCAGCCAAAGCCAGTACAAACTCTGCCCCTTATTCCATACCATTTCCATCACTGTTAGGCTCCGTATTATTCAACACATCCTCATTAACCACCATCCACCCTCCTGCCCTTCGATATATATACAGATATAATTCCCTTAGCCTACCTGTCCTACAACCTGTCCATAATATGTCCACTGAATTCTGGTGGTGTGCCTGCTTCAGTGTGGCCTTGTTTGTGGACCACAGTCCATTTGGAGTGTGCCAGCTCTGATGTGGTCTTACCCATAAGCCACAGTCCCTTCTGTAGTGTACTTGGTCTTTTGTGAGCTGTTTTGGTCACAGTTCCAAAACATAGCACCATATGCACTACTGTGAAGAAAACTAACTCCATCCCAGCTGAAATTGGTACAGTCAGCTTCTGTGACTAATGACTGGCTTGGTTCACAGGAGAGATTAGTGGATATCGTCTGTCTTCAGTAAGGCTTTCGACGCCGTCTCTCACAGAATTCTCATAGACAAGCTGTTGAAGCATGGCCTGAATGAATAAACAGTGAAGTGAATAGAAAAAAGAATGAAGAGTATTCTACCATCCGTATTCTGAGATGAGAGATTACTAGATGAAATCTGCTGTAGATAAGATATTACAGTAAAGACACAAGCAACATCAAAAAATGGGCTTTACTATATAATGTTGAACTGCTATTTGATAAAAGCATGTTTACAAGTCTCTAATGGCATAACATGCTTACTCAGATTACCTTGGTCACAGAAAGCCAAGCTTTAAGGCCACGTAGAGTATGACAACGCACATTCAATAGTTTGGTCCTAATTTCCCCTTTTTCCCCCTACAGATCTCTCCTTCCAAAGCACAACTATCTGTAGCACTGCATATCAGCAGCAAACATGGAATCATGATAGATTTCTTCCCTGGGATGTAACAAAGAAATAGAAGAAAGGGAAAACTGTCTTAAGGCACTTATTCCAGGACATGTGGATGCTGTCTGGTGTGGGAGTGGGGGGTAAGCAGCAGAGTGAGTATAGTAGATAGGGAGACCTGATGTTCAGAGTCAATAGCGCACAGGAAACAGTCACCACATCAACTCACCAGTGAGTTTGCCTTGGTAAGTGTGGGGGTCCTGAGAGCATCTGCTTCAGCTGGAGTTACAGCTGCCTGGGCTCATGGCTCTGTGAGAGCTGCCCACTTCTTTCAGTGACTTTAGAAGCCCAAGTCAGCCCAGCAGAGTGTTTCACCCAAACTTGTTCCACTTGTATGCAAGCTACATAGGTTGCTCTGAAAGTAATGCTGCTCATTTATTTCCATGGAAACTACAACAGTTACAAAGAGCTCAAAAACTCTGGAGAGAGCAAATTCTCAGCTACAAAGCACTTTTTTGCAACATTTTTCAACACTGTCACCACGTTTAGTTGTGCGTTTTTAGCAACGATGTCAAAGGGCCTGCATGCTGTGCTCATAAAAATCTGCACCGGCAGAGGCGGCCCACTGTTTCACAGCTGCTATGACAGCACAGTTGCTAGGAAAATGTTGTCCACGCAGTTCATCTTTCATTGGCCCAAAGAGATGGAAGTCACAAAGTGCCAAATTTGGACTGTACAATGGGTATGGTACGACAGTCCAGCAAAGACTGACAGTGTGTTCCACAGTCTTCAAACTGCTATGAGGCCTGGCATTATTAAGTTGTGGGAGAAAGGTTATCTTCTTTTCTGCCCTGACTCTGGAAGTTTGAGCCTTCAGCTTAGTTAGTGTCACAATGTAGTAGTTAGAGTTAATGGTTTGGCCAGATTGCAGGAAATCCAGAAGGATTACCCCCTTCCTATCTCAAAAGACAATCCACATCGCTTTACCCACTGAAGGCTCTGACTTGAACTTTTTCTTTGACCACAAATTCATGTGTCACCACTCCATGAACTGCCGTTTTGATTCCGGCTCATAGTGGTGATATCATGTCTTGTCACTGGTAACAATGCAATCCAGGAAACTGTCACCTTCAGCCCTATGTTAGTTCAATGGGTCCTGACAAATTGCATATAGTGTTCTTTCTGTTCCTGTGTGAGCACTCATCTATCTGGCACAAACTTTGCAATATTCCAACACTCTCACAGTCGTTTTCAATGCATTGAAGCCAATATTCAGCTCCAAACACAGTTCCCTCGTCATAATCCATTGATTTGCATGAATGAGATGACTGAGACTCTCTTCATTTTGTTGTGTGCTAGCTGGTGTTTGGCCCAGCTGCTGGTACTGGGTCTAGCTGAGACATTAACTTTCTTTACAGCAGCCCCAAAGGTAACATGTTTTGCATTTATATCTAAAACTGTATTGCTAATGCATTTTGGCAGTTGGTGAGCAGTGCTTATACAATGTCAAGGCTTTCTCCTATCTTCCCAGCCCAAAGTCAGCAGGCTGGGAATGGACAAAAGGTTGAGTAGGGACATAGCCAAGACACCTGGCCCAAGATGACTAAAAGAATCATCCTGCACCATATGACATTGTACTGAGCAGTAAAAGATTGTTGGAAGCAAGGGGATGGGGAACGTTCACAGTAACATTTATTTTCCCAATGTAGTGTTATAAACGTTACGTGTCCTGCTTTCCAGGAAAGTGACCCATGATTCACCTGCTGATGTGAAGCAGAGAATGAATTCCTCCACTTTTGTTATTATAATGCATGGCTTTTGCTTTTCTTAGTAAATCATCGTCTCAACATATGAGACTTTCAACCTTCCATTTTCCTCCTCATTCCCCAGGACAGAGGCACAAGCAAAAGGCTGCTTACCACACTGGCCATGGATATATTAAACTGTATCCCGACCCCAAGCTGTGAGGTGAAATTCTGGCCTGGCCTCAGCCTGTCTCTGTCCCCAAAAGGTGCCTGATGTCCTGGGATGGGGTCATGCAGAGAAGGGTCAAGGTTAGAGGAGGGAGGGAAGCTCCAGACACACATGCAACCAGACAGAGAAATGACAAGTGTTTCAGCTGCCATACATCAGCTCTGTTCTATATGTTGCACAAATCTGTCTGCCAGGTTGTAAATATTTAGGGTAAGGCATCTGTGTTTCACTCAACCTGTATAATACCTAGCAGTGTTCAGTGATGGAGCTGCTGCCCAGAGCTGTGCAGTTGTTAAATAAACCTACTGCAGCTGTATTTCCAAAGTTAAAAACTCATTCATGGCAGTGCTAGAGTGAAATAGACCAAGACAGGTGGACCTTAACACAGAGTGTATTTTGAGTCTACATTTTATTTGATCTTCCTCTTGATATTCTTTCAGCATTACATTTTTCTAGGAGCTATTTTTTTCCTACTGAACTTTAAGGCTCCGGTCTAACACTTTGACCAGGTGTCAAGCAGGTGCTGCTCAAATTCACAGCAGGTTTGCAGTCCTGGCACATTATAGCTCAATCTTAGCACGGTATATATAGCCTGTATAAATACATAGAGTTCACAGACAAGGAAATTCAGGAAAAAGGTGGGGACTAACACCTGTGTCTGTATTGATTAGCCTAAGGCATTGCGTACCATCAGGCAAGTGTCTGAAAAGTACTAAGCAAGCTAGGATCACTTGACAGCTTTTTGCACGTATCTGCTCTTTTTAAGATGATATGAAAGCCATGTGATGAAGATGTAACTCTGTCAGAGAAGACAGGCATGTGTTTCTGTCACTTCTGTCCAACTTTTGCTCTCAGCAATGCTGGCCTCAGTGGGTAAGTGGTGTTGCATGTGTACAAGTACTATTAAACTGATGATCACCTTATCAGCCTGTGACACAAATCCAAGGTCACAGAGACACTGAAGTGAAGATCTTGTTTGGCTTATATTTATTAAAAAGCATTAAAAAGTCAGCAAGAATCAGGGGAATCTGAGAGCCAGTGGAACACAACTTCTGGTCATCGGTGAAGTTTGTCTTAATAGGGGTCACTGTGACTCAACAGTAGCTGCTGACAAAATACTGCCTGGAGGATATACAGGAAATGAATGGGAAAGAACAGAGACAGGACCCCAAACTTCAGGAGAGTGACATTCCAGCTTTTTAAGGAATTACTGGATGAGATCCCTGTCCTTAGAGATGATGGAGCAGAGCAAAGCTGACAGCTCTATAAGGACACCTTTCTGACAACATAAGAGCTCTCTGCCCCTCAGCATAAGAAATCAAGAAGAGGAGGGAGGAAACCAGCAAGGCTGAGCAAGGAGCTGCTGGTCAAAATGAGGGATAAGAAGGAAATTCACAGTTAATGGAAGTAGGAATGAGTGGCCTGGAAAAGAATACAGGATGTCCTCCAGACGTGAAAAGATAGGATCGGGAAAGCTAAGGCACAGATGGAACTGCATTTGGTGAGGGATGGGAAAAATAACAAGAAGGGGTTCTACACTGGTCAGAAGAGACAGTCCAAGGAGAGTGCACCTGCTCTGACAAATGAGAAGGGAGAACTGGCTACAACAGACATGGAGAAGGCTGAGGTACTGAATGACTTCTTTGCCTCAGTCTTCATTGTCAGTCAGGCTTCCCACAGTTGTAATGTCCCTGAACCTCTAGAAGGGGCCTGGGGGAGAAAAATCCCTCCCCCTGTAAGAGCAGAGAAAGTCAGAGACCACCTCATGAAACTGAATGTGTACATGTCTATGGGACTAGACAACATGCATCCCAGGATTCTGAAGGAAATGACTGATGTTATTGCCAACCCATTCTCCATCATGATCATGACTGTCAGGCAAAGTCTCCAATGACTGGAAAAAGGGAAACATCACTCACATTTTTAAGAAAGGGAGAAAGGAAGACCTGAGGAACTACTGCCAGTGAGCATCAGGTTTGTGCCTGGGAAGATCATGGAACAGATCCTCCTGGAAGCTATCTTAAGGTGCATGTGAGACAAGGAGGTGATCTGTGACAAAGAACCTGGTCTCGTCATGGGCAGATCATACCTGAACAATCTCGTGGCCTTCTACGATGAAGTGCTGGCATCAGCAGAAGAAGGAAGATAAACTGATGTCATCTAACTGGAATTCAGCGAAGTATTTGATATGATCCTACACACCATCCTTATCTCTAAGTTGGAGAGATATGGACTTCAAGGCTGGCTGGACTATTCAGTGGATAAGGAATTGGCTGGACAGTGTCAGCCAGAGGGTTGGGGTCAACGGCTCCAGGTGGAGCCATCCTGGGACTGGTGCTTTTCAACATCTTTATCAACAACCTAGACAGTAGGATTGAGTACACCGTCAGCAAGTTTGCTGAGGACACTAAGCTGAGTGGTGCAGCTGATACAATAGAAAGAAGGGGTGTCATCCAGAGTGACCTGGGGAATTTTGAAAAATTTTGAGAAACTCCTTGTAGGAAGTTTATGCATGATAAGCAAGTGTGATATCTGAGTTCCAGTTGGGGAACACTGATGTATTAGTGACGAATCACTAGGAGTGTCCCATTCCACATCATGTAGAGCTGTCTTTTGTAATGGAAGCCTACAAATGCACCCAACAAATTCTTGTCCACGGAGCTGAATAGATCATCTGCATAGTGAACTGTTAGTGCATAAGCTGATGTTTCCAAATACCTTGTGTAGATGCCAATAAAACCACAGAAATCAAATTGTGCTTTACAAGAGCTGTACCACTGCACTGACAATTAATTTCAAATGCATTAATGGACTTAAAGAGAGATGCCTGTACGACCACGTGGAAATCCAAGAGCAGTACTACCTTGAATTTTTCCCCCAAAATGAGAGTTATTGTTGCCACCTTGTTCATTGGGCTGTGACCTTTACAGTGATCTTAAATTGGTTGATTGTTGTCTTTCTGATCTGAGAAAAGATTAAGTAGGTAACATTCCTAAACAAATATGAGTAGCTTCCTTTTGTGTTGGAAGTTACATGATACAGACTTCCTTCTCACATTCCCTACTTCCTTTTGCTTGTTCCTAACATGTGCATAACAATATGACAGCCATAAATTGTCATGGCACTGAAATATAAAGCAGCACTTAAGTCCTTTATTTCATCTGCTACTTGGTTCAGGTAAATAAGAACAATTAATGGCAGCTACACTACCTATAATTGTTGTTATGGCTCTGAATTAGCTCATGAACTGTCATTATCAATGCTAAGGACAGTCTTGAGGAACACGGAAAGAAAATGTGCAGCATATGAATTACCTAAACATGTTTCAACAGTTTCTTGCATATGTTACAGAACCTATATGGTTCTTTAACGTTAATTTGCATAGACAACATATTTGCTTTATTTAAAATAGAAAAGCTCCTTGAGCTTTGGCTGAGCCAGATTTTCAGCTCACTTGTGTAAGTCCAAGGTATATGTGGTGGAGCTCATAGCATATACAGGGGTATCTCAAAACATTTTATGTGCTACTTCTGGCAATTGATCTTACATTTCACCACAGTAGTGCCAAACAAGTGCAAAAGCTCTATTTTTCCTCCCTACTGATGGTCCCTCACTAGCTGTGGTGGTGTGGAGTAGCGTGCAGGCTGACATGCTGCCCAAATGCCTCATGGATTGTACATGACATTCTGCAGCTGAACCAACTACAGCTCATTTTGTGCTGGTACATTAGACTGAATCTCTGTGGAGCTGCAGCAAAGCCATCTTCATTACCTTTGTGTTCACTTCTGAATGAGATTTCTGGAGCTAGAGATATCACACCTTTCATCTAGGTGACATCTAGGGACATGTTGGTGCTCTCTAGTGACAATTTCTCTGAAGTGTCAAACTATTTTTATTGCTTGTAGTAGGTAATTTTAAAAATCAAACTACGAACTGTAGAGCAGAAATATCAAGGAAAGGAAGATGATTTCTGATAAATAAAACTATAAAAAGTCCTTTTCAGGATTATTACAGCAAAGGTGGACTGTAGGAAAGGACATCCATCAATTATTTATACGATCCAAAGCTTCTAACAAGATAAAGCTACATACAACAGGAGTATCAATTTCTCATTATACACGGCCTTTAAACACATACAGCACAAGATGTAG
Organism: Tragopan temminckii; assembly: GCA_028571105.1. Taxonomy (NCBI): domain Eukaryota; kingdom Metazoa; phylum Chordata; class Aves; order Galliformes; family Phasianidae; genus Tragopan; species Tragopan temminckii. Next base: position 3,740,039 of record JAOWBP010003659.1, on the reverse strand, counting down.
CCTCGGGCTTGGAGTATGTCCTAACTTGAAAAAAACAAACAACAAGTTGTGAATAATGTGGAAAACATGCTATTATCAGAGTCAAGCTATGGTGCAATGCCCTCTGTGTGTGTTTATATACAAATAGATGAGCAAGTTACTCACTTTGAGCATAAAATTTCTCAAACTTTACTGCTTTAGATTTTTTGTTTACAAACATACTAAAAATCAAATACTTGGCACAAGAAGAATCTGCTCTTTTACTAACTAGCTGGTTATCAGTGTATCATGATGTTTGATCAACAAAAGCACACTACACATACAAGAAAGAACTGATTTCTGCTTCCATTTACATCAGCTTCAATGGAAGTGATACTGGTTCCTCGATCTTTACATAACATTCAGGCACTAAGGCTATTTGTTGCATGGTTTCCAGCATCAAAGGCAATGCAATCAACTAGAGAGAAGCTACTTAGTGGTTCTTTTTGTGCAGCATATAATGGCAGTCAACAGGTCCTCCAAAAAGGGATGAACAGAGCTGTCAGGTCTCTAGACAGTATTTTTCCTTCCCGAAGCTGATTTTCTGTTCCAGAACTCCAGGGTGATAGGCAGAATGCTGGGGAGAATGAGGGAGAACTTAGTGAGTGTCAGCCGAGATTGTGTGTATGGAAACGGATGTTAGTGAAGGTTAGGACCTAGGACTAGGACTGCTATTGCTACTGCTTTATCTCTTGTAGTCTGCAGTGCAGAAACAGTGAGCGATCTGAAAGACTGACTGGCAGTGAGAATCTTAAGGAAGAGGGAAAAAAGGGACAAGGAACATATAATGCTCCAACCCTCCTCCCCACCTCCAAGTTAATTCAGTGTGGGCTTTTCTTGATCAAAGTTCCTACCCCACAATATATTGTAATTTATGTGTGTCTCAGACAGTACAGTAATGCTGAGCTAATGTGGTTTTGTACTTAAGTAAACATGTTTTCAGAGTTGCTAATGCATGACAGAAAGTGCTGGGTCGAAGTCTTTCCTGAATTAGGAGAAGAAAGAAAAACAGCTATTGTAAAAGGAGAAGTGTGTCTGACCGAGTAATACTGTATCAGAAAGTCTGCAAACCAGTATATTAGTCTTTGATAAGGAACTATTTTTAACGATTCCTGGGCTGAAAACCAAATATCCCTTTTTAACCTGGGATCACACAGCTAGTGCTTTTCAAATTTTTATTCTGTTTCTTAAGGGTGGTAAAAGACAATCTATTTCAGGCTTTAGGAA
>JAOWBP010003659.1:3727726-3738694 GCA_028571105.1 Tragopan temminckii | reverse complement strand
CACACAGCTAGTGCTTTTCAAATTTTTATTCTGTTTCTTAAGGGTGGTAAAAGACAATCTATTTCAGGCTTTAGGAATGTAAGGCACAAACATCCCAAATAGATTTTTAATTAAATATGTGTTACCTTAGTTCATGAGGGGAGGGTAAAGAGTGATATGTACTGTTATGGGTAGGATATAAATCAAATACTATTACTATGCTTCCATATCTAGTGGAGTCTCAGCATTTTTTTAATCTGTTTATCATGCAACTGATTAACATATAATTAAACTAAAAAGACATGTTATTTCTCATTGTGAAAGGTCCTTTCATAATGTTCTTCTGGAGATCTACTTGGAGAGGGGAGTATATCTGCATACATGACAGCACAGACATGAGGTCTAAGTCCAATCCTTAGTGGCTTTCTCCTACCATTCTCTTAAAATGAGATAGTGAAATAAAGTACTGACTTTGTTTGAAGTATTTTTTATGTATGTCCTAAAGCATTTCATCTGATAAACTGTCATGAGAAATGGACCTTCCATAGCATTTCCTAATTCAGCACATGGTTTGGATCTATAAAGTAAACCACAATAAGAAAACCACGTGTTAACAGTGTGGGAACACCAAGAAGAGAAACCTTTCTTACTGTGTTTTCAATATGAGATTTCTAGATAAACCAGCACCACTGACATCTCTTTCATCAGTTAGATAGATCCCTGTGCTTGGTCAGAGTAACAAAAACAACTTGAACCAGAAAAGTTAGAAAATGGAGTGAAGTAGGGGGAAGGAAGCTTTGAAAAAAGCTGATGAGCTCAATGGATATTTCATGGGTTCAAGAGAGAGGATACTATAATGATGGAGCAGTTTGAAACTGAAAGACAAACATATCCAACAAATCTTAGAGTAAAAACCCAAGTGACAAGAATCCCTACTTTCCCAGAGTTATGAGAAACATGGAATTACATGCTGAGGATCCAGATATCCAGCCTCAGACAGCATTAGATGATTTCAAATGAAAGTCTATCCAGTGCAAAAATAACAGTGGTGGCTTAAGAAGTCCTTCAACCTTCAAATCACGAGGGAAAAGGGAAGATTATTTTGGAGATGTAATACTGTATGCTCAATCTGATTTTTCCATTCTTCTCCGGACAGCCACTGCCAAAGGCAGGATAAACGGATCTGAAAGACCTTCCAAGTTACCTTGTTGGCTTGTTTTTATCATACTTTCTTGTAAATGTAAGTGTAAAACAAATAACACCTCACAATTTGCAGACAGGGAAGAAATGAGTGTAAAGAAAATGCAGTAGATGTGAGCCAAGGCAGCGTCAGCTAGAGCTTTCTCCTTAACTGTAGACCTGATGCCAGCAGACGGGTAGAAATTTTGTGACAGTATAAAAACTCATAGTCACTGAAAGGGTACAAGTACTTCCTAAATACACATACACAAAACACAATCAAATCATGAAAGTGGATGGACCACAGGATTATCCACTGCTTGAAGTGAATGAAGTCAGTGATAAGAGTATTCCAATTTAAGCACATGCTTAAATTTATTAAGGCACTTAAAGTTAGGCGCATGCTCAAGAGCTGTGACTTGAATGACAAGTGGGTTTAAAGCATTTTCCCAAGTTGGGACTTTGCAACACTGATAGTCAGCTATGCAACTGGTGAAACTTAAAATAGATGCATGCACACACAAAAATGCAAAAAAGAGAGTTTCTTTTTATGTCTGTCTGCTATGCTTAGTGGGCTTTCTTGGCTAAGTCTGAGCTAAATATTACTGAAAATAGCATAGTACTGTAGTTATTTCAAAGCACTGTCTGTATTTGTTCTGTGCACTGGGTGGGCAGGAAGCTTCATTTCATAAATCACTTTCAACGAGACAGTAGGCTATAAAAAGGGAGGGTTTTTTTCCCTTCAGTGTTTTTCATTCTCAAGGTTCTGATCTGGTACAGCCTACATACTGGGAAAAGTTCAAAAAATGTTTCCCACTGCTCTGCAGACCTTCCCTTGCACACAAGGGATCCAGGGAACCACCAGCGGGTGCCCTGTGCTAGTGGGTCCCCCAGGTCACGCTGCTTAGACTGCTATGAGGCACTTGTCAGCAAAACTGCTCAAGCATCATCCCATCCTCAGCTCCATGGAAAGACCTCCACAAGTTTCACAGTGCACTGCCTACACAGGGAACCTGTCTGGTCAAACCACTGTCCAGCAAAAGAAAACAGGTTGGTTTTCAGGGGAGTCGTGTAGAGATGTGGTGCAGGAAGGAGCAGTAGGAGGAAACGGGTGAGGAACAGGGGAGGAGTAAGCAGGTAGAAAAGCTTGCTTGATCCAGCATTTCTCCTTGCAAATTATTTGTTAAAACTTTGTTAGATTAAGCTTTACACTCAAAAAGGAGCCAAATGCTCCCTGTCGTACTTATTGAGAACAACAGCGTAGGAGAGGCAGATACAATCATTCACCCGCAGCAAGGGAAAAGCTGCTGCCTGGTTCAACCCACTGAATCACAACTCTTTCATTTAATATTAATAAAAATGGGGTTCCACACAGCAGTACCTAAAATGTGCCCCTCAGTTTTGGCACTGTCTGAACACAAGTTTATAAAGTGCTATAGAGAAGTAGTATCAGTGAGTGAGTGGGCCCTACCCAGGTTGGTTGTTTCTCCCCAGCCAGCCAAACTTCTATAAAACAAGGTTTAGGAAGCTCAGGAAATTCACACCTGCTACATGTCACATCAAACACAATACAGGAACAGCCATACCAAATCATCCTTTTAAGTTTCTGTTTCTGACTGTCCCCAGAGCTGAAGGCCTCAATAAAGCACAACCAGCAATTTTAGCAGAAGCCTTTCCCTGGACTGCCCTCCCATCTATTGGCACTCCACAGCTTACCAGTTTCCTGACCTAAAGGTTGCAAACAACCTGCTTGCTGCCTGCCACCAAGAAAGCTTCACACTCTGTTTTGGAACAGCACATGTCTTCCATGTTTGCAGTAAGTCCCCATGCCAGTTCCAACATGGGGCTCACTGTGGACTCTCTCTGCATTTGGTGTCAGTGGGCTTAGAAACACGTTCCTCAACTACAGCATGCCGCTAGAGATCTTGCAGTTCAGGGATTAAAACAGCTGCAAAGGCTCACTCTAATCAGAGTTAATCTATTTTACGTATTCTCCAAGAAGTTTCATCTTCTCTTTTTTTTTCGAAGAACAGATTGCGCTCATTTTGGCAGAAAAACTTGTGTAAGGAGCTCAAACAATAGCAAAAATGGAATGCTTAATTTTGAAGCAGGATTTACTATTCTTTTTACTCTACAAACTCAGCCTGTGAAGGGGTAAAACATGGTTGCTTAGAATAATTGTAATTACTCTTCCAGTTGAATCCAATCAGGTGGAATGAATACATAAGCAGAGTGTTAGTTATGATACTGCCCATGTAAGAGGAAGAATCCTAACTGAAATTTATATCTATGGCTATGTTCAGTTTACTGCATGGATTACACATAGGATTACCTTTTAAAACCACTGCAGGGTTGAATGATTTGCTTTAACCCAAATACCAATTTTTTGCACAGTATTAAGGGAAATTTTGGAAGTGGTAAGCAAGGTAGTTCACAAGATTGTCCACCACGTATTTTGAATTTGCAAGTGACCATTTGTAAATACTGTTTTGTGGACACCAAAACAGAAGCAGCAGCTAAACACTGAACCTGAATTATTTTCGGTTGGCTGATGCAAGCATGCATACTGCTTTCGTTAGCTGAGACTACTCCAGCATGTAAGATAACTTGAAGAGAGTTCATGGCAGATTACCGCCCTTAAAGTTTAGATTAAGGCTCCATATTTAGAACAAAGATGCACTGGAGGAATAATTTTTAAAAAATTATTCCAACTTTCTACGATTCTATGATTCTAACTGTTAGCAACCATTAGCAACTTGCAAGGTTTGCAGGAATTCTCATTGTATATGCAATGCAACTCCAAAGCTTTTCCTTCTGCATGGCAGTAGTAGTCTCTGACCTGAGCCAATGTTTCTGTGGTTCTCCACTGCGGCTGAGATCTCTCTTTGCTGTATTAACTGACACTGCCTCAGAAGGGAAAGTGCCCTTCATAGGCAGATTAAAACTTTCAATTTTCCATGGCGATTATTAAATGAATCATGAAACTAAGGCTGCCAGCTGTGCCATGTTGGATTGCAGTCCCCCACGTTCAACACTCTCTAGCTGTGCTTAGCTCAGTAAGTTTGCTGTTGGATTTCCATGAATTTGCTAAGTATAGAAGTTTGCTTTTAAATTCTCTTGCAGTCATGCAAACCACACAATAAGACTAAGCACTGTAATTTGATTAACAGAAAATGAAAACGAGCTATCTAGTAAACGGTTTTAGTGGTGATATATTGGCTAAGTTCTGTGTGGCTCATTTTGTATCACTTTGATCAGAAATAAAATCTTTGAAAATTAAAGTCAGAAAAATCTCGCCCCAAACCAAGACTCTGAAATGTAAAATTATTAGTTCAAGCTGAGTGATAAATGGCAGACGTTTTCTGTTTTCCACAATGGTGTAAACAGTTAGTTCAGGAGTGTTGTTGCTATTGTTACATATTTAAAGCTGAAACCTGCTATTACATATCACATTACAAAAAAGAGCTCTAGCTCAGACTGCATTTCAGCTTTTCTGTTCCTTAGACATGGATCTCAGGCATAAACAGAATATATGTAAGACTGCAGGTTATCACATTTTACATAATAATTGTGTCCCGTATATCTTGATGGGTGGGGTGGAAAGCCATTTTTTCCCTACTCTCCCCAACATGCTAGAATAGTGAATTTACATCTTGATTTTCCATGCATCTGTAGAGACATTCATTGTACCAGACATCACATTTCAAGATCTGGATATGCTACACTGTGATCTGTCTAAACTCAGGTTGTCTATTCTCATAGAATCACAGAATCACCAAGGTTGGAAAAGACCCCCAAGTCCATCTAGTCCAACTGTCCACCTATCACCAATATCTCCCACTAAACCAGGTCCCTCTGTACAGCACCTAAACATTTCTTGAACACAGCTGTTCTCGTATTGTTCTCTTAAAGCCAAACCTACCTGAAAAATGTCATGCCCTGGAAAATGGACATTTTATCACTGCCATATCACACGAGACTTCATCAGAATTAGTGTGAACTGCACAACCCTACTAAAGGCTTTTAAAATAGTACCGCTGAAAGTCATCTGCTGAGCCAGCCTTGCAAGGCACATCGAGCTTTGACTGCTGAAGTGCGTGGCACAGGCAAGTCCCACCCTGGAAACACGATCTGAGACCTTCAACAGGAGGAAATATCTTCCAGCAGGGAAAGATAAAGAGGAGCACTGCATCTCTCTCAGTTTCTCTGCCAAGGAAAGCCCTAAGGAAGCAGTCTTCCTTTTGCTAAGAAAATACAAAACAACGCTATGGAAGCAATTTAAGGAACTATCTGGGAAGTGGCTTAAGGAAAAACACCACCTCTCCCATGTAGACTGTTGAGGCATTGTGTTTACAAGCTGTGTGCTGAGCTCCCCTCTGGCTTAGCTGAGTGGAAGAAGATGACCAGTCTAAATATAGTAAAAGGAGATGCAGTGTGTTACGTACAGTCCATGTAGCTTGTTCAGGCAGATTAATTAGATGAGGCACGCAGGAAGGTGACATGCATGGCTGGAGTGTCTTGGTCATTTTAAAATCAGTGTTTTACATCTAGATTTCCACTGCCCTAGAATTCTTTGAACTTTCCCATATAAAGCGTTCAAGACCTAAGAAAACATAACAGAAAGGGTCTCTTAAATCTACTTAACCCACTCTGCAAGTGCAGGACTGGTCTATAAATCTGCACACTTCAAGGCTATTGCACACATTCCCTGTTTTAGAACCTGCAGAACCAGTATCCTCACTCTTTATTCTTAGCTCAGTGTTTCACACATCTTATAAAAGCTTCCTAGATTTGCACACAAAAATCATTCCATTTTAATTTGAACCCAGTTTAAGTTATTGAGTAGCTAGATACAATTAATCAAACAATACCTCTCTCCCTATTGAGATGACATTGTCCATGCATTCCTGATCACTCGTATCTTCCTAACAAGACGACCCTAGTTCAAAATTGGTAATTATACAGTAACTGTCATCTCTGTTGATAATAAACTTACACTGAACAAGCTTTTTGAAATCACAAATCTCTGTCTTAAAGTGTTCATCCCCTCCTTTCATTCCTGCTGAACTGAGTGGCTTTTGATGTGTTTCATAACTTTGGTTGCTCATGCTGTTCACTTTCTGATAAACTAGAAAATCACCATTTCTCTCTTGTCTGAGTCATATTTTAAGCAGGGCGAAGTGCTTGTTAGGATGAGGAGATGATAACCCAGCTGCCTGCTCGCATATTCTCACAACACAAAACAACACAGTAGTAACCTATTTGTTGCATTTCCTGCTTAAACACATGGATCCATTTTGGAAGGAGTTAAAGGAAATTTTAAAGTTGCTGATACTCTTGGAAGCTGCTCATTCTGCTCTGGGCTACAACAGCTTGTGAAAGAAGGACGACAGAGCCCAGACCAGAAAAGAAAGGAAAAGGACAGGGAGGTGATGGAGAGATGGAAGAGCTGTGAGGCAACGCATTCTGTAAACTGTTTCCTCCCGTGACTTGCTGGAAGGTATAATCAGTCATCTGCTGTTCGTTTTTGTGTGTATGGTGCATGTGTGTGTGTGTTTTTTTAAACTCTCACTGCAATCCCCCAAGACTACGCTCCTGGTTTTACTTTTTTTGGTGGTGATAGTGTATGTTTGTGTAAGGGGTGTCAGGGGACTGAAATTGTGATACCAACTAGCAATTTGGGTGTGTGGGTGAAAATTAACTGTTGTAGTTGGTTATTTTATGGGCCCAAAATATGGCTGTTAAAAACCCCAACATTCACCATATGAGCTTTCTGTATCCAGACCATAAAATGTCTGGGATACATAGACGGGATCCAAGCCGACTTCCTGCCATGAAATTGTGCTTCACTAATGATCACTCCAGCCTGTTTTCTAAACTTGGAGACCTCTTGTTTTCCCCAGAGGATATTACATTGTTTGTCTTTGGGGAAAAGTGTTTGTGTGCTACAATTATGAAGTTTATAGAACTTAAAAATTCACCCGAAATGGGACTACTACTTTACACACAGTTCAACTTGGGTACAAAAAGGAAAAATAAAGCTTCATTCAAAAGCTGCAGCAAAGCACAAACGTAAGGGGTGAAGTAGTTGTCTATCAAAAATATATTTTAACTAAGTGCTGTCAGTTCTCTGTTGGACAGGAGTCTTTCTCCTTCCCCACACCCTCATTATTCCTCTCTCAAATGCACCTTTTCCCCAACGTACCCAAACAATGCCTTCCCAATGAACTTTTAAAAAAGAATATATGTCATTTTCATACTAGATATTCTATTTATTACTATACACAATATATACAATAGCTTATATACTATATTTACATGGTATGTTAGATACTGCACCTTCTGAACTGCTGTTCAGTGAGCCTCTATAGAGAGGCTTCTGAAACTGTCTCTCTGCTGTATGATGGATTGCAACCCAGAGACCTCAGTTAAAAGTACTCATGCAATATGCAAAAAGACTTCCTAGAAAGCAAAACAGAATAAAATTTTAAATGCACAAATGCACGTTCCTTCCTTCGTGTCTCAAAGAGAGAAAGTGTATCATCACCACCCTGCTTAGGGCTCTGAGCTGCCTTTGGAGAGGCCAGTCATTTCTATGTGCGTACGCTTGGGAGACTGCAGGGGAAAGAGTGGATAAAGGTCAGATTAGCAAAATGACCAGGGAAATAAACAGGTACCTCAATGATGTATTTACCTGTGGCTTAAGCACTACCTGGTGGTGTTATCTAAAAGCTAAATAAATTTTTAATAATTTTGATTAATCAGGGTATTTTTCTAGAGATAGAAGGATCTATATTTAGATTTCAGCTTGGTTATGGCTTTGAGGGTCAAATACAGTATTTTTTTATTTCTTTTAAATGGAAAAGTAGGGTAATTAATGCCATGGGTGGGTGTATGTGACATACTGAACACTGCAATGTACCACAGTGAACATGAGTGACTGCAGCCACAGTGCAGGAAATGCAGAAAGCAAGGCTCTTCTTAATTCTGCTCACACACTTAAATATGGTTGTGTATGTGTATATATATGCACACAAATCTATATATATTAAATTCAAATTGCACTGGCTCTCATGCAGACTTGTGCAACTATAGAGTCACGTATGATGCTCTGTAAAACACAGCACTAGTTAAGATAGTTTCCTGCTTCTCTGGCTGCTCACACCTGGGGAATGAAAGCACTGTCCAGCAACGTATAATTCAGAGAAGTTTGGATGAGATTTCTAATTTGGTCACTCCCTCTACTGGAGACTTTTTGCGTAGGTCTTATTCAGATGTTGATCACGTTATCAAGTAATGAACCCTCTCTGTAATTTTTTCTTATAATTTCCTTAAAAAACAAACAAAAAACAAAGCTATCTTTCACTTTTTCCTTTTTTTTTTTTTTTTTTTTTTTTTTTTTTTTTTTTAAGTTTCCAGAGTGCAAGCTGGGTAGAGCTCTACATGCAGTGAAATACACAGCAAAATTGCTTGTCATGACTCTGTCCCAACACACAGTCACCCAGTAAGGCAGTGAAAGCTTACTCCCCTCTTCTTTTCCATGTTGTTTGGTAAGAACCTGCAAACTGAGCAAAGGACAGTGGGAGGCTACAACCCAATAAGTTCTAGCTTAAGGAGAAGAGATGATGAGATGAGATCACTATGGATTTTTGTAACCTATTTGACTTTCATTGCCTAAACCGAGAAGACTGGGGTTGCTTTGAAGGCCTTACAGTCTATGCATAATATTGAGTCTGGGGATAGATTTGTGTAAATGGTAAAAGCCTAGACAAAGGGTAAGCAGAGTGCAATTCCAGCCTGCTTTGCTGAGGGATGTCAGTAAGATGCAGTAATATAAGGAATGGTCAAAATGTGCCCCAGTAAATATAATTAATTCCTAACCTGACTAAATATTGCTGTCTCAGTTACAGAGCTAGAAGGATGCAAAACCTTTTCTGTAGCTTAGTCTACTATCAAAATGGAAAGAATGGGGTAATCCATGAATGGTTTTGATGGGAAATGTTTTATTCCCATAAATTCAAAACCTTTTCAACAGCAAAACTACTCAATGACAGCACAGCATTTCTGCTGTTGTGATGTATTTAAATTTCTGCCTCTTCGGTCACTCTCACTACAACACTAACCATGCTCAGAAATTGCACATCTTGAGCACTACAAGCTTTTCTTAGCTAGATTTGGTTAAGCAAGGACTGTGTTTAAGCCAGGGGCAAGCCTCTGTTAAACACAGGCATGCATTCCAAACTGTCTTGTTCTCAGATTGCCAGTGGAAGTTTTCATCTGTCCTGTCTGGATTTTCTTCTGAGCTGCTCACCACAGTTCTTGTAAGATAGAACACTTTTCAAGGGGCTGGTCAGTGTTTCTTTGCCTTCTCCCTGCTTCTCTCAGTTTTTTCTAGTGCTGTGTTGCCAATCAGTCTTCATGGGAAAGGACCTTCTCTCAGTGAAGGCATCCTGGGATCCAACACTCATCTTAATTCCATCTTTAGTTTAGCATCATTTTGGAATTCCACCCTCTCTGTGGGATAAAAATCTTGTATTAAATGAGTCCATTATGTACCCTGTGTGAAGACTAAAACATTAAATTTAATGTAAAAAGTTAAAACCTTGGAATTAGCAACAATTGAAGTAAAAAGCTAGGGTTCATTGTCCAGTGATATCAGGGCTTGCTATAGGAACCTGTAATCCATGAAGTTTTCACTGCGTGTCACAGGCTTACTTTGCATCAGGGTTAGAGGATACTACAACAATTTGAATTTTGAAAAGGAAATAATGGGTTCTCATAGGACCTGCATTTCTATTTAATGTAGCGTAAGACCTGCTACGGAAAAGACTTTGCTCTCCTTATTTTTAGTTGAGAAAGCCTCAGAAATTAGAAATACAGGGTAAGCATGTCTAATCCCTGCCTGGGGCTGGGGGTTGGAGCTTGATGATCCTTGCACAGTTGCTTCCAAACCAAGACATTCTATGATCCTATCATCCAAGCAAGAATGTTGGGCACATGAAGTTAAAATGAAAATTCCCAAGGTGAACATCAAGATGCTGAGAATAATTATAAAGAAGTGGCTGGGGAAAAGACGGACTGAAAATGTTGAAAGAGTAAGCATTAAGTGGCATTGCTATTTTAAATGTTGTCTAGACAAAGGGTGATGGCTTTTTAACAAGCTGTTGATTACTCCTCATTGTAACATAAACCCAAAGTTCTGAAAGTTTCTGAGAAAAAAAAACTGGAACCTGCTTAACATTTCTTGATAGCAAAGGGAAACTTCCCATCACTGTCCCTGAAGGGGTTTGCTCATGGATGGATTCAAGAAGAGGCTGTTAAAGGTGATCAAACGGGAGAGAATTTTCCTATAACACTATGACTAAATTAACAAACCAGCTAAATAACTTGTGATGAATCAGTATGTATCACACAGTCAAGTCCAAGCCTGCTATGCACGTGGAGCCCTGCTGTGTGCTTAGATCAAGCAGGAATTCCACTGCTTAACAGGGTAGTTTGTTGCACACTTAGTAGCTGCAAAACATCTACAAATGTTGTGTTATGACACCTGAAACCACCAGCTGTACTCTTTCACATTGACTGTGGTAGCTATGAAGAAAACCAAGAGGGCTTTAGGTAAACCGAACAAAAGTAAAACATGACGTGAGGCACAGTAACGTAAGACTGACTGAAAATCATTGCACTAAGTCAGAAAGATAAGTAACAGTATGCGATAACCTCATGTAGCTGTCAGTCAAATTCACACAAATTGAAGTCTACACATTTCTCTTCAGCGTCAAAAGTTGATTTCTCTGCCTTGAAGGGTATAAA
>JAOWBP010003659.1:3703800-3716339 GCA_028571105.1 Tragopan temminckii | reverse complement strand
AGTATCTGATGTTGCTGGAATGAACTCCAAGGGGAACATCAGCAAAACAAGAAAACTCAGTTGAAGGGAAAGTCATATGAAGAAAAGAAAAAAAAAAAAAAACAGCCAAAACAGTATTATACAACTGCTTCTGGCACAACATATGCTAAGTGACAATTTGAGGTCTCATGGGTACATTCCTTACACCACAACCTCAGCTTTTGAGACGTTCCTCCAGAACACGTTTTTTCCACCAGTGGAGTAATGTGCTAAGCCTTGTTTTGCGGCAGAACATCATGGACAATGCTGATCTGTCCTGTTCATACAGCTGCAGACTGAGGGCTTCTAGCCACTTACTGCGCCCAACCCAGGGAGTAGCTCTCGTCAGGTTTATGTCAAAGAGTTCCTGACTGTGCATCTGTACTTCCACCACTTTCCTTGATAAAAACACTGCTCTGAAACTTTCTGGAGCTAGATATCTATCACTGTCATTATTCCACTTGTCCCCTAGCAGTCCTCAGGTTCCTAGGCTGGTCTCCTTCAGACCAGGGCTTGAAGAGGTCCTTAATCTCCCAGAATAGTCATCATGTCTGATCAGTGATACATCTCTGGAATCCTTTCAGAAAAACCAGTGCAAAGCTTTCCAACAATACAGACAAAATGAATTTTGCTGTCTCAGGCCGCTCAGCTTGGCGATACCCTCTTCCTGCCATGGGAAGCGCAGCAGTAGAACAGAAATTGAAAACAGGACTGAAGAAAATGACAGCCTTCTCAGAGAGTCTTCCCATGGGCCTACTGTAGAGCCATCAGATTCCTTTTGCATTAACAATTTTTATCCTCCTTCAATCAGCCACTGCTCTTGTGAGATCTTTCCTGCTCAGAGGTCTCTGTCAGATTACAGGAAACAGGAAAGTAATCGCTCCTTACTGAATAACCTAAAGAGCTGTAATCCCAAAACAAGACCCAACAAGCTCCCCCAGATCATAATCCCCAGTTTCCACTTTCTGCTCTCCCCAGGGCATTCATTGTGCAAAATACCCTTACTCTTACAGAAGCCCAGATCGCTCTGCACAGTTCATGGCTCATTTTCTGAAAATAGTGAGTTTAAAGCCCAGTTTCCTTTTTCCTAACCTTGCTCAGCCTGCTTATCATTTTCCATTTCTTGCCAAAGGTTTTTCAGCATTTTTTCTTAGGTTTCCATGCAACCCCCAGTTTGATATTAGGCATATCAGCTGCACCTTCTTTTCTCTCAAAGGGGCCCCCGCAATTTACTTATACCGCATCAACAGATCTGGCCAGGCTCAATTTCAAAGGTTTCTGCTGGCCCATTTCCTCAAGAGTTTCACTCTTCAGCAGTCTTCCACCATCAGCCACACTGCTTGGTACACAGAGGTCATGACAGATTGACCAAGGGCATAAAAGTTGCTAAAGAAGCACTGCAATTTCATAAATAGGACATAACATGCAGGAGTTATTTGGGAACAGGTCTCTGCTCATCTATAACTCATAGGATGGGTTCGGTTGGAAGAGACCTGAAAGCCCATCCAGTCCCAAATCCCCTGCTGAGGGCTGGTTGCTACCCAGCAGGTCAGGCTGCCCCAGGCCCCATCCAACCTGGCCTTGAGCACCTCCAGGGATGGGGCATCCACAGCTTCTCTGTGCAGCCTGTATCAGGGCCTCAACACCCTCTGAATAAAAGCTTTCCTCCTAATATCTAACCTAAACCTCCCTTCTTTTAGTTTTAAACCATTTCCTCTTGTTCTATCACTATCTATCCAATCTTTTGGCTTACCTGGAATGCACTGAGTGAAGAGGAATTTTCTTGAGACACATATACGTAGGTTGCACCGAAAATAATGCCTCCATTTCCATGGAAACTACAATCTATACAAAGAGCTTGTTCTCAGCTATAGAACTCTATTTTTCTTCACAGTCACCACCAATAGCTGTGCATTTTCATCAGCAATGAGCAAGAGCCTGCAAGCTGCTCTCAAAATCTACACCAGTGGAGGTGACCCACTGTTGCTTTCTCCACTGTTGAAATACAGCACCCACTGCCTCTCTGTGCTCTCATTCAGTGTTGGTTTCCAGCAAGCATAGATGAATGTCAATGGGTGCCATTTTTTCTGCATGGAGGAATTCAGTGACACAGCTTTGTTTCATTTGCACTTCTGCATCAGATGCCATTTTGTCAGACTGCTGCTCTTGGCCACATGGCAATAAAATGTAACTGAGTATTCACGTGAACATGAAGAAAAACTTCTTTATATTGAGGGTGACAGAGCACTGGAATAAGCTGCCCAAAGAGCGGGTGAAGTCTCCTTCTCTGGAGATATTCAAAACTTGCTTGGACACTTTTCTGTGCAACCTACTCTAGAAAACCTGCTTTAGCAGAGGGGCTGGACAAGATCATCTCCAGAGGTTCCTTCAAACTCCTATGATTTTGAGATGATCCAAACTGAGCAAACTAAGTCCAGTTTCCCTAGTCTATCTTCATATGACAGGTGCTGCAGTCCCTTGATCATCTTTGTGTTTCTCCTCTGGTCCTGCTTCAACAACTCTTCAGCTTTCTTCTGCTGGGGGCCCCAGGCCTAGATGTAGTACTCCAGATGGGGCCTCTGGACAGTGTACAAATATTTCAGGGTAACAAAAATAAGGTTTTGCTAATGGTTAGCATACTAGTACCTTTCTGACACTGATCTTTGTTGGTACAGATGATGAGGAAGATTTTTCATGTCAAGAAGTAGAGATGTGACTCTTCTTATCCTGTTTTTATGAAAATGAACAGTATTATAAACATGGGAGATCGTAAGAAAATTACATTATTTTGAAAACATTCACCAGGGTCACCTTTTGCATCTCTTTCAGGACCGTAACTGCTTCCTCAGTTTATCAGCTGTACTTGCCAAGGTGGCAGTCAGCTAAGACTTGAGCAATTTTCTGCAGACTCCACTAGCCCTCCTTTGCTTTGCTTGTAAACTGCTTGCAGGCCAGAGGAACGCTAAGCCCCACGTGCAGGCTTAACTTCCCACACAGCCTGACAATTGTAAAGCAAAGAATTACTTGGTAATGAATATGATAGTCACAAACACCAAGGGGTTAAAAGAAAAAACAAAAACAAAACAAGAAGGAATAGAAAAGAAATAGAATAAACAAATGTTTGTACAGAAGTAGTGCTTTCCTTCTACATGATAAATTCAGTAGTATTTAGGGTTAAAAAGGAGGCTCAATTGAGAAAGCCAGCCTAAAGCCCAGTAGCGTAGTATTGCTGCAGATCTCTGTGATCCTAAATGCAGCTTTAATGAAAAGACATACAATTAAGCTAGGAGGCCTCCAGTTGATTGAAATTCACTGCTTCACAATTCAGGGTGACAGTAAGAGAATTGCTTTTCTCATATTCATTACAACACTATAAAAAGGTTTTTGTCTTCTAATACGAGCTTTTTTGTGTGGGACAAAGAGGTCTGCTGCCAGAAAAAAAGTTCAACAATTTAATGGCAAAGCCAGTTACAGCCTATCTTTAATGCACTTGCAAAAATTAATTCCTTTCACCACTGACAGCAAGTTTTAAGCCAACTCTGTCCTATGGAGAGGAGACAGACTTAGATTGCTTCAAGGACAGGAGCACCCCTCCATCACCATCTCAAGGAGACATCCTGCCAACAGCACAGAGCCCTTATTGTGCCTGACTCTCAGCTGCTAACACATCCATGCTGCTGAAGTGCTACCAGGGATAGAATCACATCTATTAGAAAAAGGAAAAAGAATTTCTGTGAAGATTTTGTACAGAAAAAAAATTACAATAAACCATCTCTTTTTTTTTTTTTTTTTAAATTAAATTCTTTCTTCTGTCTGAGCAGACCAGCTTAATTTTGAGATAGGAAAGGTTACATTCTACCATGCAATTCCATTGTGTATCAGTAAGGTCTCCGTCAGAGAGCTATGTCCTTATATTTTGGGAAAGGTAAGGACCAGCTGAAGCAAGCCCAGAAAGTCATCATGAATAACTTGTCTTTTCCATTCCTTTTGACTGACAGAGAAGACACACTATAACCATCCTTAAAAAGATAAAAAGCCACTGCAGGCCATAAGGAAAAGAACTGCCTATCCTACAGGTCTGCCATGGGTAAGATCAGAAGTAACGGGTTTAACGGATTGTTAAATTCTGGGAGAGTGTATACATGAAGGCTACAAAGCTTTGGCAACTGAGAGAACACAAGAATCTCACAGGAATAACTTAGATTTCTGGCTCTGGGCAAGGGGCAGGCCTTGAAGATTCACAAGGTCCCTTCCAGATCTCTTTCTTCTATAACACTATTTTCCCAGTGTTTAAAATTTCTCAGAAGATAGGGAAATACCTACAACACCCAAGCAGAATCACACCCCAGCCAAAGGCTAAGAAGTGAGACAGGGTGCTCATGATGCAAGGGAGACATCAGAGCTCAAGGCGTCTCATCCTCAGGGGCAGAGTTCAGGTGTACTTTGGCAGCAGAAGAAAATGCCCTGGAGGAAACAAAGCATGTGAGGATGGTGCGCTGGGGATTAAAGTGTGAGGAAAGAGGAAAATCCCTCTTTCCATCACTCGCTTTCCTCCTTCCTTTGAGGCATGTGCTAACAGCCCTGCACAAGTCCCCTGTGTACTCTCTTCACAATACTCCTACTATATCTTCTACTCATCTCTGCCACCAATCCTCTTAAGTAAAGTGGGGAGGGGGAGAAGAAGGCAGAAAGATGAGAACAGTCTCATCTCCTCAACACATAAAAGATAAAAGATAGAGTTGAGAGGAAAACTAGCAGAGATTTTGGAGAGTAGGTCTTTCTCCTGCTGCTCCCTGTAAGGTAGGAGGTAGCAGCTACTGCAGGAAAGGCAGCAGGCGTGCCTTCCTAATTCTTGCTATACAGGCAGGATACTCTCCTGCAAGGCTGGCACAGCCTCTGACTGTGACCTGAGCTGTATCAGGGTGATGGACGGCCTCACCTCTGACTTGGATTTGCAAGCTCAGGGGAATTTGCACCCAGATTTCTTCTTGTGGGCTGCAAACAGGAGCTCCCCTTTTGCAAGGCATATGATATCAGGAGGTATATAACAACAGATACCTTTCACTCCACACTTGATGACATTTTTGTAGATTCATGCTAATACCAAATTTTCAAGACAATATATAAACTAGGTCTGAAAAGGCAGGAGAATGAGAAGGATGAACACGCAAGCTTGAAGATAACCTTGAATCACTCTGCTGTGCATACACTCAGATACACGCATTGGGAAGTGCACCTGTGATATTTGGATAGTTTAACTAAGCTGTCCCCCTTCTGAATATTTCTACATGGAAAAAAAACCATATAAACATTCTTCCCTCTCTGTATGTTAGTAGAGCCAATATTATGTTAGACGTAAGTAGATCTTTCCAAAACACGCTGGCCATTTGCCAAGAGAGGTTTACATAGGGCACAAGCAAGACAGCACAGAGATGAGGTGAGCAGTTTCCATAACCCAGTTATTGAATGAGGAATGCTGTGCTAAACTCATGCTAAAAATAAATCATCATGGAAAAATATGTCCCCAGCAACACAAACAGCTACATCTCTTTGACTCTCCAAACCCCCTTAACACTGCCTTTATAACCTTCTTCCCCAATTCATCCTAATCCAAATTTCTGAACGTGGACCACCCTATGAGGTATGGCTATTTGGAAAGCAACACGAGAACAGATGTTTCCATTGAATCAGTCCTGCTTCAAAAGACAGCCCGAAGGCATCTTAGTATGGGCCTGTACAAGCAAGAGGGAGGGATCAGCAGCTCACTTCTACCCCCAGAGCAACTCACTCATCTTTTCAACCAAAGGCCCAGTTTACTTCCCTACTCCTTCACGCTAAAGACAACTCTGAGCATACCATCAAAAACTCTGATTTTGCCTTTTCTGAATAACCCAGAATTGTACTAAACTCTGAAGCACAAGAAAAGCCGGATTTGCTAGGGATATAATAAAGGGATATAGTAAAGAGTGGAGGTAAAAGCATGCAGACAGGCAGCCTAGCTTTTCCTTAGAATTACTTACTTAATCCAAGGCAGGCACACAGAACATGCAGCAAAGACCTTTTGAAGGAAGGGCTTCAAAAAGGACTTTTCCTATGCTGCTTGTATCATGTAAGTATTCTTCCAATCACATTTGCTATAGTAAAGGAACTGTTTTTAGTTGCTAACAGTTTTAAAGTCTTAGCACACTACGCTCTTGAGAAGCAATACACTTCCATTGAATTTGACAGGCATTTTCAGCTCTGTAACAAAACCAAGGCACTAATAACCCCTCTAACGATAACCTGCCTTAATGTCACAGAGTATCTCTAGTCACTAAAGTATGGACAAACTAATTTAAAGAGGCAGCTTTATAAATACTTCCTCATTCAGGAAAAAAAAGCCACAGAAAGAAAACAGGTCTCAGGAAATGTAAAAAATCATCATTTTCAGATTATTGCAAGGGGAAATGGTCAAAACTGTGTCCATTTAGAGTAGCATTCTGCACCTTTTAAACACAAAATTAGAGCCCTCTTCTAAAAGCAGAAAACTTCATAATGTCTCAAAGAGGTACAGGAAAAAATCAAGCAGTTAAGGAAAGCCAGACACCACAAACTCTTGTGCATTGGAGACAGGGCATGATAATACTTAAATGCTAACCATGATGTCAGGTGATGATACTGGAGAAGACAAAGAAAAGGAGGAAAGGGAGGTTTTTTCAGGCTGAGATCCAGAATAGCTCCTGTTCTCCACCACAAAACCTGGAGGAGCATCACAGAATCATTACAGATTGAGGACAATGAGTTCTTTGCTGTAAATCACTACGCTCCTTTCTTGTGCAATTAAATATTAGAATCAATTAATTCTATCAGTGTACTTCATAGTTTCCTATTATGTATTTCTGTGATTATGTGGTTTCTTATAGCTTAAAACACTAGATTTGATAAATGTTGAGTATTTCATAGCTGCTATTACTCTCCTGACCTACAGCTGTGAGCAAATACAGTTTGAAGTAATTAGCCCAAAACACCTGAGACTCAGCAATTAAAGCACAGAATTGCTTTTAATTGAGAAAAGTTCAGCAGTACCTTTCTACTTCTTAAACTGGCTTAAAAGCTTAGGCAGAAGCATCTGTTTTTTGAAACACACATGGTTTTTACTATCTTATATTCTTGTTTAGGAGAATCTCACCATTGCTACAATAATAGTGTAAATGTACAAAATGCTTGAGGTCTACCAAAGAAAAGGGAGCACAAGGGCATTAAAATCCTTGCAGAAACCAGAGCACGTTGTCTGGCACACTCTTTTGGGCCATGTGTGCTGATTACAAAGCAAGAACAATATAGAAACAAACCAGTTGTAGTATCTATGATTATTTTTCACCTATGCAGATGCTGTTATTGAAACTTTCTTAAGAGTGGATTTGACTTTTGCAAGATACAAAGGTGTTCTTACACATGCACATGAAATATTCACTGTGATTTGTCTTACTACAGGATAAGGGGCCACACAAAAGAAATATTAAGAGCTAAACCCTAAGGACAAAATTCATCTCCAGCTAGTGTTTTCGTACCATGAGCTCATGTAGTCACTGAGCTGCATGGTATTGAACGTTTTTGCTTTCATCCATTTAGGTGTCCTTTGCGTCCAGCAATTTTTAACCAATCCTTTCTTCCTACTCTCATCAGACAAGGCTTGGTGTTCCAGATTAAATGCAGGTGTTTCTCCCTGACTCAATCATTTGGGCAACCAAGTTGACTTTCATTATTGTTCATGCAAATTCCCAAAAAACTAAAAATACACATAGAAAAGGGATAGATACACACCAGAAAGTAACACTCATGGGCCACTGGTGACAGTAATTCCCCTTGGCAAATAGATGTCAGAGCTGCCTCCAGCTCCGATGAAGGAGCATCAGGAGCTAAAATGCAGCACTGTGTACCCATGGGGGGCCTTCCTGGACTCAGAGCAAAGCCTGAGCACCTCTGAGCAGAGCAGCACAGAGCTCCCAGGACCAGGAGCATCAAGAGCCTGAGCTCCACAGAGCCAGCACTACACTCTGGGTGCTGAACAGCCTTGTTGCTGCAGACAGGGAGTAAGGGAACCTTATGATCTTTCATTTCTTCCCTCAGTTAACATCTTACAGTGCACTGATATCTTGCCCAGCAGATACATCATTGCTGCAGTCCCATCTGGGCTATCCCATCCTTTCAGACTGCAGGTTATGAGTAGAGCAGCCTGCCACCATTTTTAATGGAACCTCAGAGCAGCATCTGTGACCAAGATGCAACTTTCTGAGTACAGTACTGAAGGTTTCGTGCTACAAATCGGGCACAACGCCTCCCAGAGCTCAAGTTCAGTTGGTATCATAGATATCATCAGTTTTATACTATAGGGTTTGTAATCCAGAGAAGATGTGGCCTCCTCCCCAGCAGATGATACTAGATTCGTGTTTTAACTGTCTTCAGTAAAATCTGGATCAGATCGAGGGCTCTTGCTTGTTCTGCATCCCAAAGTCCAGCCTAACAACTGTGTCTTCTCAACTTTGACTACAATACCAATTGATACCTCTTGATCCAGACCAGGTGTGGAAAACCCCAGAACATCTCAGCTGTTGTGAATACATCACAGCAACATGCAGGAGGTTATGCATTCCCACAGAGGGTTTGAAAGCTGTGGTGGTCCTGCCAATATCTTTGGGAACAAGCAGTTGGGTTATGCTGCTTTTTAGGTAACACTAAACAGCTCTGATCAACCCAAGCAGAGACTGGGAACTGCAGGAGTGTGCAAACTGTAAAACGAAGCTCAGAAATGCAACTGAGGTGCTATTGGTCAGCAGGTAAATTGCATTGCAGTGGCTGCCAAACCACCTGTTTTGCTGTTTGCGTTTTACATCAGTGATATTTAGCACTTCCACAGGCTTTACAGAAACATCTCAATTTTATTTTCCTGGACTTCAACTATTTTTCTTTTTTTTTCTTTTTTTCTTTTCTCTCTCTCTCTCAGATGCTTTGCCTCATCCTGAGATATGAAGAATTAGCCGTTGTGTGGGATCTTCATGCACATCTTTGGAGATTACGGCAAGGAAGACACCGTTCATAATCTTAGTGATGAATGCAGCTAAATTATAATCATTTCCTAAACAGAAAGACTCTCAGAAATCTGTGAGTGAAGCTACAGCACTGCTGGAAGTACTGAACTGATTCCACACAGCCAAAAACTGGTTTAATTTCTCGTTTTCCTAGGAGCATTACAGTTTAGGCATCACTGCTCAAAACTTTTTTTGAATTTTGAAACTTGCATTAAAAATTGTTGGACAAACCATGCTCCACAGTGC
This sequence comes from Tragopan temminckii, assembly GCA_028571105.1. NCBI lineage: Eukaryota > Metazoa > Chordata > Aves > Galliformes > Phasianidae > Tragopan > Tragopan temminckii. The sequence continues at coordinate 3,707,007 of JAOWBP010003659.1, read as the reverse complement.
CCATTTGGAAATTTCAGCACAGTAAAAATGGCATAAGTCAGAACAGAATATCGCAAGTTGGAAGATACTCACAAGGAACAGTAAGTCCAACTCCTGCTGTAAAATTCAACTCCTGAAAGTCCAAGTCTAATTTCTGAAATGCAAAATCTGCTTCAAAGTAAATGAAGAAGTTTTTCACTACTGTCCCCTTCTAAATTGAATCAGCAAGCATGCATTGTACCACAACCTTCTTGCAAAAAAGCACAAGCCTGTTATGATAGATAGGGACCAAACTGTGCCAAAGAGCTCTGATGAATCAGAAGAAAGCATTCATTAAGTCTGCATGAGTATGGTACAGCATGCAGACAGAACAAGAGGAGATGGTTTAAAGCTTAAAGAGGGTAAATCTAGGTTGGATATAAGGAAAACCTTTTATAGTGAGGGTGGTGAGGCACCAGAACAGATTGCCCAGAGATGTGGTAGATGTCCCATCCCTGGACACTTTCAAGGTGGGGCTGGATCAGACGCTGGGCAACCTGATCTAGCAGTGATGTCCCTGTTCAGTGCAGGGCCGTTGGACTAGATGGCCTTTAAATGTCCCTTTACACAGCAGGAGGTCAGTCTGCCTTAACAGCGAACCTTGCTCAGTGCATGAAGCATTTTTTGTCTCATTACTGCACAGTAACAACCACAAAGACACTTCTCAAAGGCTGATGCTTCACTATGATATATCACTGAGCATTAAACTGGTGATTTATACTAACCTGGATCATCAAACCACAGAGCTTTTACTATGGCAGCTGATAAGTATAAACATACACACCTCTGGATCCTACTTCAACCACACAATCTTAAATAGCTATTGAAATCTATGGTTTATCTGACAAACAGGAAAAAATATCAGACTGGGTATTTATATTTTATGATGGATAATCAGAACCAGGAAAGACAGGAGACCCATTGCCTCTGGTAACTGTTATTTGTATTTCATCCACTGAAGCAGCTTTATACTTGGTTCACGACTGCTCTCTCTGGAAAGCAGAACATCAGTGTTAATAGGAATACCTTAAGGATTTTTTTTCTTCCCATCAGTATCTGGGTCAAGCATGCAGTGAGCATCCTGCTGTTCTCAGACCTCCTCTCCCTGTGAGTAGTTCTATTCAGGAGGCACCTATAAGGATGCTCATGTGGCTTAGCACCCAGCCTCTGCACACAAGGGTGAGAAATGACCACATAATGAGGAGAAACAGTTAAGCACCATATGTCACCAGCGGAGTATCCACCAGGGTATTGTTCTTGTGAAGCAGAGTTCTGCCTCATGACAAGCACAGGCCATAGAAACACACAAGCACTTTGGTCAAAGTCCCTTCAGCTTTTCTGAGATCTCAGAGCTGTACAATAGACTAAGCTTAAGCAAAGAAAGCCCTGCACTTTCTCTCTTCGTTCCTTGTTGACTTGTTCTCACAAAACCCTGACGTGACCTCAGCAACATTTCCCAACCGCTGGCTATCGAGTCCCAGTTCAGGAAAATGCCATTGCATCCCAAAGTCCCCCTACAAGTTTATGGTTTGTCTTCAGCATCGTGCTCCACAAGATTTTTGCTTTGGGAAACAGTGATTAAAATCTTCTGAGCAGTATGTCTGTTCTCAAGCTGTCAAAGGCATCACAGAGTTAGCATAGAAATCTCAGCTAGTTTTTGGGACCTGGTTTTAGGTTCTTCACATTTAGATATCTTAGCTGGTTGCATCTGCCTTACATATTTGAAGGTTTCCTTAGACCAAAATTTGTTTTCAAGAGAATGAAAAAGAAAGGAAACCAAACCTCTGGAGAGAAAAAGGTTTGTGAGCTTGTGAACAAACCTTGGAGTCCTATTTAAGCTCACGCAGTAGGTCATCTGTATCTTGAGGGAGCACTGACCTATAATTAGGAAATTAGGGAAATAATTGAATTTAAAAATGGAACACATTTGAAAATAAGTGAGCAGCAAAGCCAGCCATCAACACATAGAAATAATTTCTTTGCAATTAGGTGACATTTGCTTTGTGCAGCAGCAACAAGACCATGGCCTGTATCCTATCACAGAAAATTAAAATTCTCGTTTGATTTCAAGTCGATTAATGATAGGCTGACTGGATGTTTGATTGTTTTTTAAATAAAAGAGAAACAACTTACTGCCTAACTTGCTAATAAAGGCTCAACAAACTTTGCTCAAGACCAGTGGGAACAGCAGTGAAGACAACCAATTCATGAAACTTCATTGCTCCTCTTGTAGCTGGTAAGCTAGCTACAAACATCCTGTCTGACAAGATGTCTGCATTTTGCTGGGGCATGGCTGCAAGCACTGTATCAGATAAGTCTCTACCATCACTTCCTGGAAAAGCCTTGTTGTTAAGAGCTGCAATATCATGTATGATGTTCTAACCACATCCTGCTATTAAGATTTTACAAAGAATACTGCAGATGGAGATAAATGGACAAAATAAATTCCCATTAGGAACCTGAGAGACCCTTAGTGTTTCTGCATTAGACAAAGTATTGATTTTATCAATACTTTTGTTTATATTTTTTATATTTTATCAATGTCACATTGATTACTTAGTTATTAACAGGAACTATTTTCATATGAAGCCTTTACATGAAAACTGACCGACTGTTATCTACATGCGTTTCAGATGCTGAAAACACATTTCTTATTGTACCATAATTGTATTTTAATCAAGTTTACTAAAATTACTATTTCTTTTCTTGTCAGCTAAGACAGTTCGGATTTTCTGATGGACTGAACAAAGTTGTGAACCTAGCTTCCCACATTATTAGAGCAGGACTACACCAGCCAAAAAGTCTCACTGCCTTCTTTGAAAAGTAGTGTAACAGAGTACTACAGCAAACTACTTCACTGCAGAACTGCCAAGACCAGATTTAACCTCAAGATAAGTCAAGTATACAGCTCCAGCCAGGCAATATAACAAGTCTTCTTCTAGTATATTTTCTTTCTTCCCATGCTCCTTTGATGCTATAATTTCCTCCAAGAAAATGCAGTATTTATTTCTGAAAATACTTTCTGTACAGATAATCTGTTCAAATGTTTTGCAGGTTGCACACAAGTAGAACTTTTTTTTTTTTTAAACTAAGATCCAACTATCCCAACTCCACTCCATCATTTGGTCCTTTATGAGTTCTTAATTTTTGTTTGCTCATTATCAAGAGCTTCCTAAGGTTTGCCATTCT
>JAOWBP010003659.1:3679556-3689954 GCA_028571105.1 Tragopan temminckii | reverse complement strand
TTACTACATGCTGCACCTCTTGGTGCAAGTCAGGTTCACCTGCTCTGGAACCAAAAGTTCATGAAATCCCTACAGGTGTGGGGAGGTTTGCTGAAGCCTCTGCTAGTTTTTTTTTTTCTTTCCTATTTTCTATTGCCAACCTTCACATCCCATGCAAGCTGTTACTCTGTTTTATGCCTGTGATTGCAGATGTAAATGGCAAGACTATGCAAATCTTCTTCCTCTCCACTTGTTTTTACTTTTAAGGTCTTTACAACAGATTTATTTTAGCTCCCCTACATGTGACATGGAAATAAGATGGTCTTCATGTTAACCGCATTTGAGGCACTCAGATATTCTGCAAAATCTTAATCAGACCTGGTTTCAGCAAGTCTGACATAAAATACACTCTTTTTGGACAGGCAAGATTTATTCAATAACACTCCTGCAAGATATTTAGCCCTTAATGAGCTCTTTCTTCCCCTGCCACTGAAATCATTGTGCTTTATAAATGGCCTGTTCCATCTAAGAGTTCACAAATTTACCTCATTTCTGATTTAAATGACCCACCAGGGGAACTGATGGGGTGACTATCTCCTGAAAAGGAAAAGCTATTCTGACTTGATTGTGGTAGTTCCTTCAATATGTGTTTCCAATACTAATTTACTATTTGGCTTCTATCTTTTACTTTTATTTATAATGGTATAGAGTATAAAAGACTTTCTCTATTGTAGAATTATCTGCAATTTTAAAGCATTAATTATATAAATTAGCACCTAAAAGTGATTATTTCTCTGAGTCTTCTCATCTATGAAATGCCGTTTGGCCATTAAATATTTGTGATGAATCCTTATAGAACTACTTGAAATTATATTTCATCCACCTCTTGCAAAGAAAATAAACTTCCACACTTGGTGATAAAAGACAAACCTCAGTATTGTGTTACCCTAACACCAGTTATGAAAATCAGCTCTGACACCATTTTACTCTAGAAATGCAAGCACACAGTTAAGTCAGACCCACGGTTTAAAGCCATGACAAGCATTAAAAAGGGGGGAAAACAGGTATTTTTCTCCCTCTACCAAAAATGTAGCTTGCTACCAAGTTGTCATAGCTACCTCATCTGGAGTTAGTTCTTTTAAATGACTTCTTAAAAAATTATTCAAACTGTTGACTTTGTAATCAAGCCAAATGATGGGTGCTGTGCTAGAAAAATAGGCATAAAGGAGAAATACCCCAGGATTAAATATTGTTCTAGATTACAACTGTGAATTTAAATATAACTGTAGAAAGGGGGAAGCTATCTCCCTGGGATCCTCAAACCACCCCCAGCATGCCTAATTCATTCCACTTGATCAAGGGCTGATCATACTCATAGTACTGGTAAGAGACACACTGTTATCAAGGAGCTGCTGACATTCATTTAAATCGGGACATAGTCTCGCTTCAGCGAAGGTCCTGTGAAAAGGACATCTCACTAGGAACAAGTAAGCCTGATGTTTTCCCAGCAAGACAACATACAGTGCATGCTATCAGTCAAAGATGTGTAGTTTACCACACACAGGGTTGGGCACTTCGTGTAATTCACAGCCCAAACACGTCAGATTCTTCAGCTTACAGGGAGACAGACTTCCCTGAGCAAACCCCAGCCAGCTTCCCCCAAAGTCCCGCTGACAAGCCAGAGCCTGGTATTTACTTCCAGTGCAATGTCACCTGTGGGTTAGGATAGCCAAACAGAAGCCTCTCGTCATCTGCACTGGAATTCCTGTGCATTTTTTATTCTTCATCCACAGTGATACTACAAAAGGAGATATCTTTATGCTTTTCTCACTTAGGACCCCCTTGTTCTGTCTCCAGTCCAGTTTTTTCCCCATGCATGTGCTTTCCTGAAAAGTGCCAAAGAATTTAGCATCAGCATTTTTAACTCTATATAATCTTCTATATACTCAGCTCACCTCTGAGATGTGAAGTGCAGAACAGGCTGTGGCTCACCAAGACCGAAAGTCTCAGGGCTTCTCTCCCCGACATTCAAGACTGACGTGTGTTTGAACTGTACTATTCTAGCTCCTAAACAGACCAGTCTTGATTTAAACGCCACGTTATGTCCTTTTTCATGGCACTTTAAGCGCTTCAAACGATTTTGCAGCCCCACTACCTAAAGTTAATTTCAGTGATTAAACTTCTAACCTTATTAGCATAGATTTCATATTTGCTTCACCATGTTTTTCACAAAACGCTCTTCATTAGCGTAAACTATATCCCTTTAATTCTTTCACTAATTGCATCTGGAACATCTTTCCAGCATCCAGCTTTGGGATCATTGTCAAGCCACCTACCTATACTCACACCTATTAGTCTTTTCAGCTTTTTAAATATTGATTTTTACCTACTCCTCCAGAACTTCACCAGCATGATAAAATTCAACAGAAATCAGTTCTTGTAGTTTAAAGGTTTCCTTTAAATTTGAATCTGCTTATGAACCTAGGAAATACAGTTTAAATCAGTCACTTGTCTAAAATATTCTCCCTAGATAATATCAATATCATCCTCACAGAAATCTATTTATTGACAAGATTCTCAGTGTAAAATTGGAATGAGTAAACTTAATATACAAAGATACTATTTGAACAGGATAAAACAAAAATATCTAGTCATATTAGCCAATAACAACAGCATAGCTGAGAGGCAAGAGCAGGTCAAGTTATATAGTAAACATTTACATTTTAAATGTAACCCTGACTGCATAGCCCCCATATCCATATATAACTTTTGAATACCCAAATTAAGTGTAAAAAAGGCCCTTAAAAAAGAAAATGCTATATAACGCATTGGCAGCAGCATGTTCATTCAAAGATTTGGGGTTGGCCTGCAGTTACTTTTAAGTAAAGATAGAAAGTTCCACTGAACACTGTCAAGATCTGGGGGAAAAAATAGGAAGATTTAGACTTATCTTCTCCAAGACCCACTAATTCCATAACAAATATTTAATTTCAAATGGGCTTTAAAAGCAAGCTGCCTAAATTTGGACAGGCAGACCACACTATACAACAGAATTGTGATGGGGTGTTGTTGCAGTGGAGGGACTAGGAATCTGGCAGGCTAAAGCAAGACGTTCATCCCAGTAATGGAGAGTCAATTACTTTTATGAAATATGTACTTTAAAAAAAAATAAAACATGTATGTAGGTATGTATGAGGTCTGTATGAGGTCTCCTTACTTATGCTCACCTTTGCAAAAGATGATTCCACTCAGCAGCAGGGCACTCTAAGCCACATTCTCACGGACAGACAGCACAGCCATGTGCAGTAGAGCCAGGAGATCAGACACAGCAACACTTAATGAGGCACTTAGCACCTGATTCCTGTATACAAGAAGCTTTTCTATCCTTTCCTGTGAAAGGTTGTTGCTATCTAATAACTGCTAAGGAAAATGTATATGGCATTTCTGAGATGGTCTTCATAGCATATGGGTAGTAGGGTGTGTGGGAACTGTTAGGTCATGGCCTGAACCAGTGGTTGAGCACCTGGTGAAGGGGTGAAGCCAGGATCACACAGGTGTATTGCTTCCACCTGTGCTCCCAGGGCTGACTACAACCTCTTCAAAATCTCATTTGAGGGTTGACAGCATCAGGAGAAGCACTCCTAATCAGAGATTCCCACTCCTTTGGAGTGTTTGGCAAGTCCTGATCTTTGGAAATAGTTTAATGATTCCTTCTTTGTTTCCAGACTGTGACTGCTACCTTTCTTGGGTAATCCAAAACTAGTTTAAAGCAATTGCATCCGCTATCACCTAGCCTATCCTTACACAGGGCAATAGACCAGGAGGTGGAGGTGCATTGTGCTGTTTGTACTTAGAACAAACTTACAAATTATACTGAGGTTATGCATGTTAAACTCTGGTTATGAAAGCTAGGTCACTGTAGTACACCAGAAGAAAGAAAAGGGCAGAAGGCACTGACATTTATCAGGTTCCACTTGCCATGTAAGTTTTTCAAACTGCTTTGGTCTTGCACAGAGGACTTTTAGTCTTTTATAGTGCACTCTCCTGCAGAAAGGAATATCCCCACTGTTGTTCTTGGTGGAATTGACTCTGCTATCACTCTTCACTACCATCCTTCAGCAGAAGTGGCCAAGAAGAGCCTCCTCAGTAAGCAGCAGCAGCTGATAGCTCCAGCTGTCAGTGTACCAAAGCTGATTCCTTTGTTAGGAAAGAGGCAGGAGTAATACACAGGGCTGGAAAAGCCAAAGGATCACAGGGAGTAAGTGCTCATAAACAATTCTAAGATAAAGCCAGGGAGAGGCATGTGAGCCATCTGAACTGGGGAAGAGGTGTGCGGAAAACGTTTTTAAATTTTGCCTAAAACTGAACTATGGAGTAATATAAAGGGGTGTGCGTGCACTCTTCCACTGCAGTATTAGACATCAGTATCCAGTTCTTAAAGTATGGCTTTCCTTCATTTCTTTGATTCCAGCAGTGTTCAGAATATAACCAGTCCTGGATGTGGTAGCTGTGCCATTCTCAAACACACATCTCATTTACACACCTTTTGTGTTTAAATCTCTGTGGGCTAGTCTTATTTTAATGTTTCTTATTTTTTGTATTTTCTTAGCCAATATAAGATTCTCTTAATAAGAGGAAATGAAATTAATTATTATTTAAGTAAATAACAATCAGGTCCTCTATGTAACCTGATGCTGAGTCTGTTCTCTTTCTCCATGTACATCATTGCCACCTAGTGTTACCTTAGGTACACAAAAAAGGGTAGGAAGATGGTCATTAGTTACCCTGTGAGTCAGTGATAATGTTGACAGCGCACAATGAAAATACACTAGCAAAACGTAGGAGTCAGAATTACAGTACAGTAAAGCTGAACTGCAAAGCAGGCATTATCAGAGAATGGTTTCAAAAGCCAGGTAATTAGAATGACTGATTTGGCAGCTGTATGTAGAAGGCACTTTATGTGGTTGAGTTACTTCTCACCTGTTACATGCAGCTTCTAATTCAAGGTTTCAAATAAGCAAATACAAGATCTAAGAGGACTGAACCTGAAGAAAAGCTTACAATTTTGTTCATTTACAAAATACATATTATTCAGCAATTGTCCTCCCACCTCACATGCACAAACTGAAGCCTAGCAGACAACCTGTCTGATGTTGTCAGATCCTGTAACTGTCAGAAAAAAGTCCTTTTTTTTTTGAGCTGTCCTATATTGAGAAGCTTCCCCTGAGATATGTTTTTACTCAGACAGCATGGGCAAAAATTTATATTCAAAAATCAGGTCACGTTAAAATGTGACCCAGAGGAAAGTGCTGGCCCAGAGAAATGAGGTGGATCAGCAGGGAGTTCTAAGAGCCCAACTCATCCAGCATCAAAGGCAGACTGCTCTTCTGAGAGCCTGCAAAGCGTGTTGAGGGGAGCCATGAGACCACAGCATGGGTAAATCTAAATCTTTCCTACCACAACTGAAGTGCTGTGACAGTTTGAATGGGTGAATCTGAGATTGTTACAGGCATAGCATTAGGAATAATCTGAAACCTACTCCTTATATTTTAGTTAATAAGTTAGCATATCCCATTACTATGATCAAAGTCTTATTACTCTTTGCAAGTAAGAAATATAATTAATTTGTAAATATGATAGAAATTGAGATTTTTCTATGGAAACAAGTGGCAAAACCTCCTGAAAGCTGCCATGCACATGCATGTCAATTTTCACAAGGCTATGTATTGGATGAGTTCTATGCCCAGACCTCTCAGTAGACCAGAACAGAGACTCAAGCCTTCAGTAAGGGAAAGCAACTAAAATACATCTGAGTGTACAGCTGCAGAGTTTGGAAAGCTCAACGTGGATGCCTTCGTCAGTCCCAAGTGGATTGCTTTGACACATCACAGCTATGTTTATTTGCATCATTTTTTTATATGCTGCTTTTGCAAAAGAAAAGTTGCTTTATTTATTTATGCAGCATTATTTTGTTAAAAAAAAGTGACTCTGACTTCCTAGTAAAAATGAGAAACTCGTTAAACTTACAACAGGGAAGAGGAAGTGAGAGGAACAACCTCAGAGCAATGCAAAAACGAGTAAGATGCTGCTTGTTTTGAATAAGCCCACTCATTTTGACCATCTGACCGCTCCTTTTATGGACAAAAATGAGGTTTTTCCCATGACTTCTTTTGTGACTATGCAAAAATAGCCTTTGTTTTTGGTCTCGTAAGTCACTTAGCATTCTGGAATAGATATTTCTTATCTTTACTAAAAAACTTCTCCCCCAAAACAAGCGTTGCCACATTTTGGTTTTTCTGACACTGCTTACACTACTGTTCACATGATTATTAAAACAAATTTCTAAATACAAAACCAACAATAGAATCTCTGGAGATTGCCTAGGCTGGTTATTGCATGGATCTACCACTCCTTGTTTTTAAGGGACGTTGAGGCTATTGCCTAATGTACTGCTGTCCTGTGCTGACATCTTCTGGGCCCTGCTCAGACTGCACTAAAACAAACCCTGCAGCACATGCGGAGGGTAACCTGCACTCCCTTCAAACTCTGGGCATTAAGAGACTTCTGAACTGGACAAAAATATAACCCTTCACTCTTCTGTTCTCTGGCATTTTGGCACCAATTCTGGCAGATGACCTCAAGATAGCCCCACAGGCATCCTGGGTCTCCCCAGCTTCCCTCTGAATGCCCAAACTGTAGAAAAACTGCACTTCTCCTCCCTTGCCTTGTAAGACAGTGGGCTCACAGTGACAGGAGTCAGGGGTCTCCCTTCTGTTATGTAATGCTTGAAAACAGTCACCAAATGAGATCCTGAGCTGCCTTTGGGCTCAATCTCCTGGCACCACCTCCAAGATGAACCTTTTTCCCATGCAAAGTCTTAGCCAGGGAACCTCACAAAAAACAAGGAAACAGCTTAGTGAGGTTAACTGCTTCCAGAATCAAACAGTTGCAGAACTAGAGGCTGTGCAATTTAGTTTTTAAGGTAAGCTGCACATTTTAGTTTACTTCCATCCTCAGGTCTCAGCTTTAAGTAAGCTGATCAGTAACTTCACCCAGCCCTCAACCACTGTAGCCTCATAGGTAACAAACTGGAACGATACAAACATAGTGAGTCTGGAGTGGATGAATACCCTTAGCTTAATGGAAAGGACACGCCTTTTAAAAACTGTTCTTAAAAGTGCAGAATTCTTGTATAGGTTGGGCCTCATGTTTTTTGTTTTTTTGTTTTTTTTTGTTTTTCCTCTCCCACAGTGCAGGAAAAAGCTATGGTATAAAACAGGCTTTACTCAGAGATGCTGCTGCATCAAAATGCAGGGTATTGAACCCCTAGGTTATATCATCCTCTGCTATGCACAGAAAACAAATGGTCAAGGAAGAAACAGCTGCTGCAATTGGAGGAAAAATGTGTGAGCTCACGAAGGAGAAGGGAATACTTTCTATATGCAGGTAAGACAGATTTAACACTAATTCAACCTCGAAAACATGCAATAAAATCTATACTTCCTACTCTTTGTATCTGGAGTTGAATGTGATCCAGTCACACTTGTTCTGCAGATGGAGTGAGCTGGCAGAGTTAGATCACATACATTGCCAAACAAAGCCCCCTACCTTGCAAGGGAGACAGGGGCAGCCCACAAAGCACAGCTGTCCTGAACAGCTCATTAGTGGATGAAGTTGTTAACACTCCCAACAGTGGAGGTGTAAGGAAGAAAACACATTATCAGATTAATAACACTTAAAAGATAACTTGTGGATCTGTAAACTCAGGTTTTTGTACACTTCAGTAAACACAACTTCAGTAGAATTTGAGTACGATGTAAAAGGGAAGGAAAGTGGAAGTGGTCAGGTGAAGAGATGCTGTATCTTTTCCCAGAAGGCTAAGGGGCAAGATCAGTGTTGACAGGCACAGCCAACAGTTTTGTTCTTTCTAGATGCACTGTTGTGCTAACTTGTTTCTCTTCTTCAGCTTTTCACACTTGAGAAAAATCCTGCGAAATGTCTCTTTCATAGCTTTCTTACCCTCTACTCTCACAGTACGTTTTGCAGAATCTGTGATGAAGCCCTCGGTTCACAAGTTGTGAATTTAGAGCAGAATTACCTGGAAGAATGACCTATCTTACTGTTTTTAATTGCTCTCATCTTAGATATTTGCAGAACTCTGCTAGAGAAAGTCAGCACACTCATCATGAATTGTGCTTCTGATTTAATAGCTATACATTTAACATTTAGGCTAGAGGGAAAAAAAAACCAGACCAGATGAAATCACAGATATTTCCAAATGTTGCTTTTAAGGCATACACCACAAGGGGGACTCTTCTACAATTTTACAGGACAGAAATAATTTCACAGAGAAGGATGTGAGTGGAGGGGGGGGTGAAGATGAGTAAATCATTTCTGCAGCTGAATATGCAGAGACCATTTTAGGCTTTTAAAGCCCACAAATACTGTTAATCTATAAAATTCATGAACAGGTATCAATTTATGTTCATATTCCACTGCTGTTCTGGCTCCTTTACATCTCTGGTTTTATACTGTGTTCAAAATTCTGTGTAGCTGATTAATTTTTCTTAATAGAGGGGTAGTTAGGAGACTTTGCTGAGCCACTAGATAGAAGCCACAAAAGCAAACAAAGGCACATATACACAAAACAAACTGACAATCCATAGTGACTTTTACTTACAGCCCAGGGTTGGGAGAACCCATGGAGCTACAGAGGCTGGATACTGGCATTTCTACAGCAGCGCATATGTAACAGGAGAAAAGAAACGATGACAGGTGGAATGTACAGAGAAAGTGCGAGATGGGTACTCCCAAAGATATGGGCTTTAGGATGGGGTATGGGCAGCAAAGAAGGGGAGTGCTGGGAAGAAGGGAGGAGGTACAATAATCAGCATGAGCCTTAGGGAAACATAAACTTCCAGAAGAACAGCAAGAGAACAAATTATAGTTTCTGCTACCATGCACGTTTCAGCATGGTTTGCTGTACTGCTCAGTAATGCTCAGCTACAGTGAAAGCTCAATATCTCGTGGCTACATACCTCCCTTCTTACCTTAGACACAGTGCACTGTAAAAACTGTCAGTGTTTACAGTCCATTCCAGATGATGGAATTAAAAAAAAAAAAAAGGATTAAAAATACAAGCTCTATTCCTTTTATTTTTTAGAAAGCACATATAACAAGGACAATTTATCACCCGAAGTTGTATCTACCATGCCTTTCTTCATGAAGATGCAAAAGAAATCCTGAGCATCTACTTAACTGAAACTCTGTTATTGTGAAATCATGCACAGTGGGAGGCTGTGGGTTTATAGTGAAAGTTACCAAGGTGGCACCGAAAATGAAAATAAGAATTAACTGAGGATTCAAGTATAAGTAGGTGACCTTGCAATTACTTTAAAACCTTAGCCAAATATAAGACGGTATCATTCTAATTAGAATTAGTGACAAAACTGTATTACTCGACTGCCATAATTCTTGTTAAAAGTGACGGAATAATTGTCGTTACTCAAACAAACGGAACTCCAATTCTGTCTTCAAAATATTAGCAAAAGCCCAGAGTCAAGGGTTTCTAAGTCTGTACCAGAGAACAGCACTTCAAATGTTCTGTGAGTCAATGTGCAACAAACAAAGGGATAAGAACATTCATATCTCATGGCAGATGCAACTATCATAAGATTGTTACTGGCTCATTAATATTTCTTTTCCAGAACTCAATTATGAACGACAGTAGATGAAAAAAGTTAGTTGCAGCACAAGTGAAAGTTGAGAAGTTGCAGTGGAAATGCTGAGTTACGGCTTGAAGCAGTGACTGAGCACCTGGTGGGAAGGCAGGGCCAACCCAGGGGAGCTCAGGTGCAAGCAGTGCACCTGAATGACTGCAAGGGGCAGAGCCAGGATCCATCCTTTAGAAGTCCTCTTAGAAGGGTTAGCAGTGAAGGTGAGGCTATCTCTCAGGAGATCCCTGCTGACCTGAGGCCTTTCAGAACTCTGTTCCTTCATTTCTGCACCACCAGCCGAGCAGTCGCTTCCCCACAGGCGGTCTCACACATGTCACAGTGAGCACGTTGTGGCACAACCACCCTGCAGAGAAGCAGAAGCGCTGCTCCCTGGGCAGAGAGAGCATTTGGTGCTGAGCAACGGCACTGCGGGGAGGTGGGAGAGATTGGAAGAGGAGACTGAAAGCAGAGATTGCCCCTGGCACCACAGCGTGGTCGAGGACCGTTTGGAATCCATCTGTGATTGCGAGCACTGAACAGTAGGCAGAAGTCCTGAGGCTCACCTGGTGCCAGGCCTCCCCTTCTTGCTGTGCCTGCGCATGGCCATGTGGGGTCTGAGGGAGTGTGCCCGTGCCTGCTGAGGAGCGGATGAGGCCGTGCCTCGTGCCTGTGAGCAGCTGTAGCCGTGTGGCACTCATGGCAG
>JAOWBP010003659.1:3634680-3654956 GCA_028571105.1 Tragopan temminckii | reverse complement strand
GCTAATCCATTATTGGCTCGATGCTTTAATTTTTTTTTTTTTTTTTTTTAAATTATTTATCAGGATAAATGGTTGAGAAACAGCTCTGTGGGTTTTGATACAAAGCAGATAAACTGTAGATAGCTTGTGTGTATGCAAAGCTTTCGTGCTTCGCTGTCAGAATGAATAAGAGCACCATGAAGAAGTACACCATGCAGCAGGTGTTGTTTCCTTTTTGAGAACTCAAAGGCCCCTTCGAGTTGTAAACAACAGAAATCCCTCTGATGTAACCATGATCTGATGTGATCGTGATTCTAGGCAGAAATGTGCTGCTGAAAGTGCTATAAGATTCCTCTGTTGAATGGCATTAAATACTGCAGATTAGTGAATTTTGAAAGATAAATACCAAAATACTGAACATAGTTGACAGTTACTGATCACCTTCAGCAACAGTCTGCCATTATGCTTCTCAAACTTTTAAACAGATTTTTGTTGTTGTTGTTTAATTAAAACAAAACACTAAAAAAATGGAAGGGCAGAAGTTTGGAAGTACAACTCATTTCCTTTTCTGACCAAGTTCACTCTGTACACCTACCTCTAGACTTCTGCCTTTTACATCACTGATACTTGAATATCACAACCCCGAAACAGTTTAATCCCAGTGCTGCTAGTAATACTCAGCAGTTCTGGAAATCCTGCTTTGCTGCAATTTCAGTTTCCACCCTGGAGACGGGGTGAGGTTTACAGCTGAGAGCTTGTGAAGTTTAGCAAATGCTTTTATGGTAGGGAAATGTAAATATATGACATCTAAGTCTCTTGTTCTTCAACGTTTTGCAACTTTTCCGTCCTCAAAGTGCCACTGCGTGACACAGATGAAACCTGTGTGAGCACAGGGCCCTTAACAGGTTTGTCCCGTCAGGTTTGTGAAGCTATCCATCACAGTTAATGCAAAATGTAACATAGCTTGGTATCACTATATGCATAATGCTAAAAGGATTAAATGTAAGAAGTAACACAATGCTATATGATTTAAATCTGCAGAGAAATACTCTGTCCTGCCACTGCTAGATGAAAATTAGTCTTTCTGCATCCACCACCATGTATATGTGAATAGTCTTTCAGAATAATTATATTAGTTTGGTAGTCCACAGTTCTGTCCTTAAGGCATGTAAGATTGAAAAGCTGAAGCAGCAAGCTTTGTGTTTTTCAATATGGCTATCTCTAGTCAGTTATGTATTGTTTAGGAAAGACCACACAGAAGGCACAGCAAACAAGATCACTCCTTCTTGCAAAATGTCCACCTACTGTTGTTCCTTTTTAAAAGGATGTAGAATCACCAGCAGTCTCAGATTCTGTAACAGCAGTGTCAAGGGTGTCATCTGATTGAGACTGACTCTGCTCTTCGGATCCCTTTTTTATTTTCTTTCTTTTCACGTTGATGTCAGAACTCTGAGTCTCAGTATCAGGGGAAGTAGTAGTCTTGCCAGAAGTGGCACTAGCTGTGCTTTTTATCCCCCCAGTACCTTTGGAATTAACACTGATTTCACTTCCATTCTTACTGACAGCTTCCTCCTTGTCACTAGCATCTGTATCAGCCTCTTCTGCACTTTCATCCTCATTATCCCCACTGTTAACACCTGATTTTCTTCTCTTGTCTTCTTCCTTAGCAGCATTTTTAGCACTTTTTGCATTTGCAGATGTTTTAGAAACTGTCTTATTCTTCATGTTATCTGTTTTCTTATCAGGGCTTGCACTGACTTGCTCTGTATCTGCTTGCTCATCTTCTTCTGAAACCTCTTCTATCGTGTCTTCTATTTCAAGGCTGGCAGAGGAGGTTTTGCTCTTGTAGCTGGATCCTGATGTCTTCCTGTAGCTTGTACCCGATGTGTTCGAGCTCACTGATTTCTGACTGGATCGCCTTGCTCTGCCACGAGAGCTACTTCCCCTACTTTTTGTACTTGACCTTCCAGTACTTCTTCTACTGCTGGAGTCACTGGTTCCTGATTTGCTGAATGAACTTTGTGTAGATGAGCTCTGTGAAAGGCTGTCGTCTTCATCGCTGTCAGACTCTTCCTCATCACCGTCCTCTTCAGAAGAGTCCTCCTCTGATTCACTGCTGGAGCTGGATCCAGAGCCTTCATCGGAATCCCCGATATCATGCCCAGATTCCTCATCAGAGTCCACGGTACTTTCAGTGGCTTCATCTTGGTCCAGAGTTACTGTCAAATAGTCTTTATCTTCTGACTCTGACCCAGAGCTACTACTCTTTGCAGATGACTCATCTGAACTGTATTTTCTTCTCCTCTTCTTCTTCTTTTCATAATCACTTTCCTCATGTTCACTCTCTGCTGTGATACTTATTGAAACTCCTGACTTTGCTTCATCTCTTTCTTCCTCTTCTTTTCCTCCTGGATGCACTGCATCTTTGCTAGTGGGTTCTTGAAATTTTCTGGAGACACTAATGCGTTTTAACACATGATTTAGCTTTCTCATTGAAGGTCTGTCATCTGTAGATTTCTGGAAGTAGCTTCCCCTGATAATCATGCTTTTCTCACCATCCGCCTGGCGATCTGACATCAACTTGGCATAACTGGAATCTTTCCTACTGCCTTTCACTTTTTGCAGAATCATTGGGAATATCTTTGCTTTCTTCCATGGAGCACGAGCAGACTCACTTCTTCCTACTGGTTTGTGAGCACTGACTGCTACACGACTTAAATGCATCACTGCTTTTAGTTTTCTCCTTCCCTGGCTGCTTCTATATGCTCTTCCAGAGCCATGCCTTAGATCCATCCCACCATCTAAAGGTCTACCTTCTATTTGAGCCCCTGCTCTCTGGCTTATACCTCTGCTTGAAGGACCTCTGCTTTGACTCATTCCCTGCAAATTACGAAAATGGAATTTGATTAAAATTGGAAAGAGAGTTATTATGAAAACTTGTACCCCCAAAGCAAATCATCAGGAACAAATGCAACACTTCTTTCCAGCACCAAAACTAATGTGTTTTAGAATAGCTTCTCACCAGAGTTATGGGGAAGGTTTAACTTTTAGAAGAGGCTGCAAATGCACAACTACCTTGCCTTGCAGAAGAGAAAAAGACTGGCTCATAAATGTTATCTCTTCTCATTTAATTAAAACCCATGTGATGGATTAAAAATCTAGTAATTATGAATATTAAATTAAAAAGTGAACAATTTCAACTCCTTTCTTCTGGCTGCCACTGACATTTTAAATTTTCTTTACATTCAGTTGTGAACTCTGTGTTAAATTAGTTTAGGTGATCTCACTGGAAAATCACCAGTTATAGGCTGAATATTAGTAATACTCCCTTCAGTTAACAGTATAAAAGGGAATTACCTAGGGCTATGTGGACTTTTCATTGGAGTAGAAATCTACATTAAGGGAAAAAGCAATGTGCATATTAAAAGAAACTCTGCAATTACTTTTTTATTTCTATAAAAAGGAAAAGAGGTGCTGATGCAAACACTAGCAGTCATCTGAAGGGCAAATGATAACTGGGATTGGAAGAGCTGATTATTTGGTCTGTATACAATATTCCCAACATTCTAATCCATTTAAAAAAAATCCATTTGATAAGGTTTACAATTGCTTCAGCTTGTTGCAGAGAGAGAATCAACATGCCAGAGATGCTTACCTCTTCTGCTGTTGATCCATGTGGGCTGTAGTAGTAGCCGCCATCGTTCTCCACCATGACTTCCCCATACTCATCATACATCCCTGAAGGAGACAGCAAGCGGCGGCGGCTCCCATACTGAGGCAGTTCATACCTGGCAAAAACACCACCAGCTCTTTGTAACACGCACCAATGTATTCATGCATGTCTTCACAAAGAGCAACAAATGCACACATCCCCAAAGGACATTACTTTCTTTACTATCTTTTTTTTTCCTCTACCATTAAGAAGGATATTTAATTTTTGTTGTTCTTTTTATATCAGCAGTAGTGCAGTCTGAAGCCTCCTCCTGTTGGAACCAGCCATAAGTCACTACAACTGGAGGAAGCTCAAACTGCCAGGTCTCCAGAATCTCCCAAATGCAATAACCTTACTTCACAGTACTTGATTATTTTTTCTTTAACTTTATTGGGGGATCGGTTTGGAGAGTCCTTGCAATCTTGAAAAAAAAATTCAATAAACTCTGAATTGACTGCAGGCAAACAGGCTTTATCCAAACAAGGCAGAATGACATTTTTCTAGGTAAATATAGAAAGCCTGATGCTGGCTGAGAACTATGAGAAGTATCGCTGAACTCAGACTGGCGAGTCACAATAAGGCTATTTGATGAAATTCATTTCCAAGACAACAGATATATACACAAATAAAAAAGTGAACATAAAAATGATTAATGACTACCAGGGGCTACATGCTCTGTGGTAAAATTAGCTTCCTAAAGAATCTCTGAGTTATATAACATCCATTTAAGGTTCAGGAAGTGAGCTTTGTTATTAGCACACTCAGTCGTGGATGCAAAGATTAAAGTAATCCTGGGGTGAAGGAAAGTCTACAGATCAGGTGCTGTAATAATAAACATCACCAACCTTGAAAAGCAGCATTTCTGAAATATAAAGGAAAAATGAAAATATACCCATGCTCATAACTGTAGTAATCTTGCCCATAGTATTCCTGCCCTGGGTCAATTCCAGACTCCATACTTAACTCCTGTCGAAAGAGAAACATGGATTGAATGCACAGTCACACACAGAATGACATATGAAAAAGATACAAAGTGCAAAAAAGAACAAAAAAACCCCCAACAACCCAAACAGAACTAATACTTAAAAGAACACTGATAACCATCAAGAACCATAATGACAAGTCAACACAAGCTTTAAATGACCCCTTCTGTGGTGTATTCACTCTGAGTGACTGCTCTAAGTCAGCTGAATACTGACACTGAGCTGGATTCAGTGCTAATGAAGTGTGATTTCTTGAGCCTCTCCCAGTGGAAAACATCCGTGTTCAAATATTAGGGCTATTTTACTTATACTCTTCATTCAGATTTCTTTCTTAATGTTTGTATCCTACAACAACATCAGTGTGTTCTTAAGTTCTCTCCACATGCTGGTGGCATTGGGCTGTTGTCTGCAGTGTCCCTGCACTGCAATAACAACAAAGAGCACCAAGGTTTTGACAAGGGATGCATGTTGTCCCCATCACACACCTCCAAGGAGGAAAATACCCTGCCCAATTAAACTGAAATTGTTTCTGAACATCTTGTTGTTGCTTACAATGGCTGTAGAAACTGTCACCATTCTCCACCGCTTATAACAAAGTCTCACGAAAGTTACACTTGCTCTATTGCTTATTCTGGGAATGACATAGGGTCTAAAAGATTTGAAAGAGAAAGTGCCGCATTAATAACCCATCACTTCACAGCAGTGTGCTAATGCTTTCATTATCTTGGCAGGCCAACTGCTTAGTTCATCTCCAGGTATAATAATCAATTATCACTTGACTGACATCTGAAAAAACAGAGCGCAGCTGGATATCAAGGAACTGAACACAGTACTTGAGGTGCAGACTCAAATATCAAGCAGAAGGAGACGATTGCCTCTCCGCTCCTGCTGGCCACTCTATGTGTGATACAAGCCAGGATGCCACTGGACTTCTTGGCCACCCAGGCACGCTGCTGGCTCGTGTTCAGCCAGCTGTCAACCAGCACACCCAGGTCGTTTGCTGCCTAGCAACTTTCCAGTCACATTTCCCCGGGCCTGGGAGCTGTTATGACCCAAGTGCAGCACCCAGCCTTGTTGAATGGATGCAACCCACTGATCCGGACCATCCAGATCTCTCTGAAGATCCTTCCTACCCTCAGGCAGATGGACACTCCCACCCAGCTTGGTGTCATCTGCAAACTTAGCGAGGGGGCACTCGATCCCCTCATAAGATTGTGCGTAAAAATATTAAACAAACCGGCCGAAGTACTGAGCCCTGGGAAATGCCACTTGTGACCAGCTGCCAACTGAATTTAACTCCTTTCACAGTGTCACCAGGGGCTTGGTAGTCCAGCCGGTTCTTTGCCTGGCAAACTGCACATCTGTTCAAGCCACAAGCAGCCAAAATATCAAACGGCAGTACATTTCAGGTTTTAATGAAAACTGCATTGAGGGTTAACAACAATATGACTTTCATTTTCATCTAAGACAGTCAGGAAAAAAAAATACAACAGGAAGGAGTAGAGATGAGTTTTCATTAGGAAATGATGTAAAAGACATTTAAAATAATGAAAAATAGTGGTACCTCTGGCCTGAGAAGAGAAGGTCTCAGCAACTGCTGTTGCTATAATAAAAAACAAGAGAGGGCATTAGTAGGCAGCAACAATAAAGAAAGAAATCTTAAGACACAAATCCCTCACAGTATTTCGTACGCAGTCACTTGGATACCTCCAAATTCAGCAAACACCGCAAAAATGCTGTGCACCTACTATGGTAACATGACTATTTATTTTACTTAATATGAAATTGATTTTCTGTTTATGTGGTGGTTCTCTAAATTATTCAACTCAAAAATATCAGAGCCCAAGAGAACAATTACATCACGTGTGTTGGAACAATCCTCCTCTGAAAATCTGGGGGGCACTGTCTCAGCCAAGTTTCTTGGCCAAAGCTGAACTGTAGGAGATGGGGAAAATCTGTATCTGAATTAAGAGTTACAAATCAGCTTTGCAAAAGGAAGATAAATCAGAGTACAACAGAATAAATCTGCATTTTGTAAACCTACTAAATAAGAAGCAGCAGACTCCAGAGGCACATCCTAAGATTAATCAGTACTCATCAGGAAATATCAACCATTATGATGGGAGCGTACTTTGGAGAACTTATTGAACGAGTTCATTTAGAAAATTCTCCATGTTATTCATTGCTAGAAAAATGATTCTATGATTCTATGTGGGGAAATATGGGTGGTAGGTGGGTGGTTTCACTGCATGATCCTGGAGGTCTTTTCCAACGTCGGTGATTCTTTGATTCTATGATTTCTATGAAAAAAGATGCTGTGAGGACAGACTGCATTGGGTTGCAGAAAAGGCCCATGCTGAGCCCATGCGGTGGGCTGTAGCAGATGATTAGACCTGCTGCTCTAAAACATGAAAAGCCATGGAGGCAATTCCCTTGGAAACGTTTTGGCAGTCTGTCAAGCAGCAATCCTTCATCCTGGAGGTTATGTTTTTGCCACAGTGTTTACCACCAACAGTGCATCTATGCCTCCTAAATGCACCCAGTCTTTCTGAACCACTTCGGCCTCTAAAACATCCACTGTTTCACAACATAGGCTGTATGGAAAAAGTATGTTGACAGAATCAGTAATTTAAATGTAAGCAGAGAACAGCCTTACCTCTTGCTGTGCATATCCTCGCCTTGAGGTCAGAAAAAGAAAAAAAACACATTAGTATACTTCTGCTTGACTATACAAAGATGCATACTGCCTTTCTTTCTGGAGAGAGGTGAAAAGATAATGTGATAAGAAATATTACTAGCAAGAAAAGAAATGCATATCTACGATACAAAACATGTCTGTCTTTAGATTTGCTCTGCACGTACAAATTGTTGCAGGAGGAAGGCTAGTGAATCTCTGGGATCTTTTTTTGCTTTAGATTGCAAATAAATGAGAAGAAATCCCTAATCTCCAAAAGTCAGAGTGCCAGTGCACCCAGTGCAACACAGCAAAGGGGAGCAGGGTAAATAAAGGTTAAACAAGCACAGGCTTGGTTTTCCTTCTGTTCTTAGAAGATGTCCTGCCAAGTCACCTTCTCTGTTGTCTCCAAGACCTAAAATGACCATCTACAAAGAGACTGTTATTTCACATACCTTTTTTAAACAGTGAAACAGTTTCTCTTCTACTTCTGGACTTATCTACGGTGAACTTGCTAGAAATTGGCCTGAAGCTTCTATTAGTAATTTAACTACATTATTATCATAATTACACATTTCCTAACACTTGCTCAGCAGGGGGGGGGAGTGGTATTATTTGTGCTATCTATGATTATTGTGCCACAGGCTTTGTGCTGTTGATCTCTGTTAATTTCTCTGCTTATTTGAATTCATTTTCTTGGAGCCATTCATATGCATGACAAATGCACTTATATCTATCGAGGTCTGTATCTTCACATTTTGTGCCAGAAAATTAAAACGATTAAGAACAGCAAATAGCAATTTAAGTCTTTGTGTCACTGTGTTCTGGTTTGTTTTTCTTTTGAATTATGATTATTTTTAAGAAGGGAAGAATAAATGTTCAAAAGTATGCTGAACTTAACATACTGCATAGTCAACAGTCTCGGGGAATCCATTAATTACACTTGAGCAAATAAAAAAGAACAGAGTACAAATCCTTATTATTCTTTACTGTTATCTCTAAGGTTTCCTATTCATATTCAACACATGGAATTGATTATCAGCATTACATTAATGCTGTTGCCCATATAATATGAAACTAATGAACAACCAAAATGAAGATCACAAGATGATATGTGACTTCTCAAAGCCCACATGAACAACACTGTATTTAGCTTTCATGTCTCCCACAGCAATCTTCAGAAAAAGGTCTTGTGTTGCACAGGGGATAAGCAAACCTATTAATCTTAATTGCTCTTGAGTAGTCACTATATTGCAGATTAAAGTTTTAATATAAGGATCTATAATTTAGTTTGGAATTTAACTTTCTTAAAAGTAGCATAACACTGTATTTTGAGAATTGCTTATATTTCACTTATTTATAACTTTGTGTAGTCAGGAATAGGAAAAAAAGAAAAAGGAAAAAAAAAATGTCCATTCACTCAATACAGCACAAGGATCTATTCCGACAAAAAGGCGAAGGTCAAAATGACATTATTTGATTCCAGGAAGGAATTTAAAGTGCCTCTCCACTGAGGGAGGAATTGCTTCTGGATAAACACGAGCAGCCAAGACTTCACGGTAGTCAGTCTGAGAGAAAGCAAGAGTGCTACCCCTGTGATCATGTAGGATAATATGCCAGCTACTATACACCCATGGTATTTCATATGAGAGATGAAACAGGAATGAATTTACACGTAGAAAATGCGGCAACCTTTCACAAGGCTGTGCTGCTATCATGAGTTAATGGAATTGTGGTTTGCCTAAAGCAACAATTTTCCCAATTACTGGCATCCCACCATGCTTTTGCTATTTCATACTTTTTATCTGTTTTCACATTAAAAAGGATCATAAAACTCAAATGCTGCAGCTACTAATCAGTGGAAGCAACTGCTTATCAATTTGCCCCAAGTTTTAGAATGGAGATTTCCCACAGTTCATAACTCAAACCTGAAAAGAAAAAGAATCTAAAAGGGAGGTAAGCAATGATTTATTACTGCTTGATTTCAGCTTTGCAAACAATTCAAAGGGAGAAAGAGTTTTCTCTACAGATGCAATCTCTGTCCCTGCTCAGAACTCACCCCAGTCAAGCTGTTGATAGAAGGACCAGAGGTATATCAAGGATCACAACTGTCTGCAGTTAACCAAATCTGACATCCCAAGGAGGGGTCAATAATATGGTCAACTTTTTGTCAAGTAGCATACTGTTTATAACATCTCATAGTGCAGCAGAACAGCAGTAGCTTCCAGACATCTCTATGGGAAGAACTTCCCTGGCATGGGCTAAAGTACACGCTACTGGTACAATTTCTTTCCCAGTCTAATACAATTTTTTTTTTTTTTTTTAATAAAGGCTATTCAAGAAACCAGCAGGAGAACCAAGGCTGCTTTAATTGCAGACAAAAATAAATTAGGTTTCATAAACTCTTCAAATTAATAAGGGCTTCAAGAATGAGAGAAAGTAGGTGTTCCTCATTAGTGAAGAGCTGATTACAATGACCCCCACAGGCTCTTCTGAGACTGACTGGATGAAACTAAATATTTAAAAAGGAACTTTTGTGTGATGTCTGACCTTTCTGCCGAAGGAATGCCACAAATAAATAAAATCTTTGAAGTTTACCTTGTGAATTACTAAACATCTGCACATCTACTGCGTGACACTGCACACTGCAAAATTTGGCCACATTTGTCTAATATTTCACTAGCTGATGTGATGAGCATCACAGAGGTATCTGCCATGGGTCTGAAGTGGGAGCTGGATACTTAAATACACATTTCTGATGTAAGAGTTGATCCACTCTGAACATGCTCAGCACAACAATTTCCCATGCTCAGCTCTGGACAGTCAGTTACCTCACTGAACCACAGCAGGTACACAGAAGCAGGTATACAAGTATGTACCAATTCTAATTCTGGCACTTAAATATTCGACATTTCTCTGAGAGCTGCTTAACTTTGACAATTTGCTGTTGCTGTGCCACTCAGAAAACTTAGCACTACGGGCAGCTAACATACATACACGAATCTCATATAGACTGTTATGGCAAACATGCTGTGATAGATAATTGTTCCCCTCACACATTTGGCTTCTCTTCCTATTCATTACGTGTCTTGGAATTACAGTCTAGACCAACAAGAGCACAGACTTCACTAGGCACAGAAAAATTCTGATTCTAAAGTTCAAGTTGGTGAAAGTTGTATGATGGACTTCATGGAGTTTGGCTCTGGGACAAAGAAAGAGAAATCACCTTCAGCAACTTCCAACTGAAACACCCACACACGTCCTAACTGCAGATTTAAAATAAAAAGAGAAAACAAAAACAAGCCAAGCACCATGGAAATGATGAGTATGACAGTCTGATAAATAATTATCTTTTTGCTCCGAATTATAACATTTGATACTGAAATGGTTTTTAGTATTTCTTCATTCTGTGATACCTGCCTATCCAGTGTTTATTTTCTTCTTTTTTAGTAGTCATTTTAAAAAACTACATTCTGCATTTTGGCAAAGAACGAAATAAAGCTTACAAGCTGAACCAACCTAACATTCATTTAAATGCCTAAATTGCTTTTACTTACCATTTGTTTCAAAGGACAAGCTAATTTAGTAAAATTCACAAATTTAATGTAAGAGTGTGATTTAGATGACTGGAAGCAAAAAAAACAGTAAGTAAATTACAGGGATTTTTGCAAGTACTTGAGAAACCTTCATTTGGTGACACTAATCAGAGTGACTTTATTACGTTCTAAGATGAGCAAGATGTTTTAGCTGTGTAGTTCATAGCATGACAGTTAAAAAGAGATGTCAACAACATGAACGTGCAAAATAAAAAAAAAAAAAAAAGCTTTGCACATTGAATTGTTTACAAAATAAAAACATTAAACATGCAGTTACAACATAAAAAATGCAATGGAAGGCATGATGTAAGTGACGCAAAGGAAAACAGCTGAGTTTACCAACAAATCAAGAGGATACCCTTCTTCTGACTTGGGAGATGCAAATGTGAGCTAAAAGAAAACATGCCAGCATAGCAGAGCACTGTGCCATCTCCCATGGAATATAAAGATGTATTGCTGTAACACCTCTGGCTCGCTATTGCTGAGCCTGCTTGCTACCAGTACTCGCTTTCTTTGACACCCAACGTTTGACTATTAGACTCCTCCCATTGGTACATCCTATGAGCAAAGCAAGGAACTCCCATTACAGCTACAGAAAAATCACTCTGCTTACTGGTATTACCCACAGCGAGGGCAGCTTAATGTAAAGCAGTTATCAAGCCCTCTGCTACCTTTGGCTGAACGTTGTGAACAAACGGACAGTTTTCCCCAAGACTTTTAGGTAAACAAAGAACCAAGGTCACTGAACAGTGCTGAGAGAACAATCTGTACAATGACACATTACAAATTTCTGAGTGAACAGGTAAGATAAAGTCTTTCCATTTCAGCATTAGGTAGGGAGTAG
The DNA here is from genome assembly GCA_028571105.1 of Tragopan temminckii. Taxonomy (NCBI): domain Eukaryota; kingdom Metazoa; phylum Chordata; class Aves; order Galliformes; family Phasianidae; genus Tragopan; species Tragopan temminckii. The sequence continues at coordinate 3,643,168 of JAOWBP010003659.1, read as the reverse complement.
TAAGAGACAGCAGAGAAACGGAAAAAATCTACATTTCTAGAGTCTGAGGCAGATACCATGTGCTGCATTAGAGTCATCGTGCTCAAAACGGTACATGCAGAGAACATTAAACCGAAAATATTACAGTGCTGTCGACTGAGATGGAAAGCGTTTCTCGAGCTCCTCCACAACACAGCCCAAGCTGCCGTTCTGCTGGTTGTGCTCAGCCGCAGCCTCGGGAGTTGGCAGCTCTGGTGTTGCAACCGGTTTGAGCTTAGAGATGTGCTTGGGCAGAACGTGGTTTTTGTCTATTTGGCTGTACATATTGGCCACGGACTTTTCAATCGCTGCTAAATTCTGAATGTTTTTGAGAATACCTTTCAGCTCCCTACGGGGAGGTGGCTCTGGCACTGTGGCCGGTGGTGGTACAGCTGGCTGTTTGGCAGGGGATTTTGAATGCTTTGTGGGGGAAAGGTGTTGGGTGCTAGGAAGAGATGAAGAAGAAGGAAGAGAAGCGGGGGGCAGAGTTGGAGGATGGGGTGGCAAAAGAGGAGGGGATGGAGGTGGAGGAGGCAGTAGAGGAGGAGGGGGTGGGGGAGTTTTAGGCGGGTCTGGAATGTTTTCTGTAACTTCTTTGGTTTGAGGAGATAGAAAACTTTGGCAAACAGGTTTCTTTATCCTAAAAGACGGAGGAGTTGGCTTGCGAGTTGGTGGAGGAGAAAGTTCTTCAGGATAGTCATGGTGAGTGATGATTACAGAGGGGACCGCAGAGGGCTCCGGCTCAACTACTTCACAAGGTGTTGGAGAGGACAGAGGAGAAGAGCGAAGGCAAGGAGAAGCAACCACACTTTTAGGAGACTGCTCTAGCACGTTATCTCTTTCTTGCAAACAGATGCTGTGCGTTGGTGAACGGGTGGACTTGACATCAGGAGATCTCACTTGCTTCATTTCCTGCAAAGCCTGCTGCTCAAATTGTCTTGCCTTCTCTTTTACAGTTAATGTGGGGCCACTTAATTTTTGAAATAGTGGACTGCTAATGTCAACTCCGCTATGCTGATTTTCAGTTCCTTCATTCTCTGCTTTGAGTCTTTCCTGTTGCCACTGAATGGGGTCCATGATAACTGGCCTGCTCAGAGAACCAGGCGCATGTCTCTTAGTAACGTGAGCTGGTACTGTCCATGCACGGTGACTGCCTCCCAAAGAGGCATCTCTCAAGACTAACTGCATAGGAGAAAGAGTATCTAGGGCATCGCTTCTTTTCCGCAGTAACCCGGCAGCAGCAGGACTCTGAGTGACACCTTCCACATACAATGGGTTTTGAGTAGTTAGTGGGTTCTCATCAGATAAGAAAGTAATGTTACTTGAAGATTTGGGGAGGTTATTGTTCAATGATCCATTGATATTAGATTGCTTGTGAGCCTCAATAGCACGGGAAGCAAAGCTGCTTATAACTCTCTGCCGATCTCCTTCTTCTAAGACTGACTTTTTTCCCCTGCTTTGTTGGAAATGGTAGAGAAGAAAAAGACTTGAAAGAAAAGAAGATAATCACATGTAAGGAAACATGCATGGACATAGATTTTTATGAGAGAGAAAAAAAGAACTTATGATATGAATCACAGCCATAACATTACTTCCAGCAAACTACAACTATCCAACAGAAAAAAAGTATACTAGACTACTGGGCAAGACATTTACTTTCACGTCTTCATTAGGGAGGAAGGACTTGCAGAGGAGGAGGTATTAAAACCATTTTCTGTCTACTCAGCAAGTTCAGAAATTGTTGACCTCTTCTACAAAACCTTAGTTTTGGAAGCATCGAGGTCGGTACTGTACCCTGTCTCTACGGTGATACAAATCATCAATGCAACCTAGTATTTCTATGCAGTTGTTCTGCGAGCTTATTCATTTCCATCACTGACACGGCAGTGGCACCGTGCCATACAGCTCACAGCCAACACAGAATATTCACAGGAATTTTTAAGGTAAGTCTATTCTATAATTGTGTGTCAAACCTCCGCTATTGTATAAATGTGTGTATGATTAAGAGTCAGTAAGTGTGCCTGTGCTATCCTTTAAAGAGTGCCCATAGGTCACTCATAGAATTAGAACTGTTCTCCAAGCCAACGTGAGCCTGCAACCATGGCCACAGGAGGAGTCAGAAGTGTCCCCAGGCTCAACCGAAGCTCAGAGCTGTAAGGTGTAAGCCAAAAGGAGCTGAAGCCACTCAGCACACATGCATGTTGCACTCCTGACCATTCTTCTGAGACTGATTTTTAAAGAATTGTCAGTGCAAGCATTAAGGCTTTTTTTTTATAATACATGTATTTGATGCAGAGGTATCAGTATGTGTATGAATTTCATCTCTGCATCGTGTTAATGTGTGAAAAACTCCTGTAGTTTGATTACACTTAATTTCTGGTCCAAAAGTACAATGCATCACTGTTTTCTGGAATTTATCTAGCACCTCAGAGTGCTTCTTTAACCTACCTTCCTCAAATACTTCTAATACCACGAATTTCTGAGCAAGTTTTAAGATGAGCAGTATATCAGTACCAGCATCCTCAGTTTGTCTTCTGTTTGTCTGCTAGAAAAGAGTGCCCTCAGAGTCCTGCTTTAAGTAATGCTTACGTGGGGCTGCAAATAAACTTATTTCCCCTCAATCTGTGAAAAATTCAAGACATTGGCCAGCTCCAGATATAGTTAAAAATGAAACCCTTGTGCTGTCTAACAGATGATTCCCCTTGTCAAAGTGACTCAAAATGCGTTTCCACTGCTGCCATGTAAAGATTAATTGTAACCAAATAGATCCCTGTCTAGCACAGGGAAGTAAGAAAACAGTCTTAAAAAAGACACCTACTCTACAGGCTCTCTGGGAAATTTTAAATATATCTGCAGGACAGGCAATGAGGAGAATATGACAGTGTAAGGAGACTCCGTGGCAGAGTGGGGTGTAAAGATTACCTTACTGCTTTTGTAGAATCTGTTTGCAACTTCACTGCTTTTGCCATTAGGGAAGATGCTTTGCTATTACCCCATGTGTTCAATGCCACAGTGAAAACCTTCACCTTTTCTTGAGCAACTGCAGCTAAAGTGTATCATGAGAGTAATGATATCTGCACACAAAAAAGCAATTCAAAATACCACTGAAACTATTTTTAGGGACTCCGAGCTGTCTCAGCAGAATAGGAGTTAAAAATTCCCACATTTACAAAGATTTGAATCATATTCTGTTAACCTCTGAAAAGAAGGAGTAATAGAAAAATTACAACACTTTCCATTTCTGCATGAATGTTGGAAGAAGAGGTATTAGTAGACCTCTTGGTCGGACTGTCCCATTACGTAGATATCTGAGGGAAGGGCTCACTTTTCCCATTCACTGCAAATGAACAGGAACCAGCAAAACCACAGAGAATTACACTAGTGCACAGCGTAAACTCTTCCCCAAGCACCGCAATTCTCCAAAAATCATTATGCCTTTGGACAAAATGTAATCATGTACTGTAGATAACTGTTCAAGTGTAGAGCTGGATGAAAAATAATTGATTTCACAATGTCAATAAACTAATTCTTCATTCTCAAACAGCGTACTGTGAGATTGGTCAAGTATCCTCCATCTATTTAGAGGTGAGTGAAATAAATGATTCTGAACTTGAAGGAAGCCCTCCAGTAGAAAGCTCATGCAAGATGACATAACCTTTATGCTACTGGAACGGATTATTTCAAAAGCTTCTCAGCTCCTTCCTCGCTTCACCTGAGTCCTCTCTCAGATGAGATTATCCTGAAATCACCTTCTGTTTACGTACAGGTATTTTAATCAATGAAAACATCAGCTCACCAGTATGCATATCTTCATAAAAGATGAAAGATGAGCACCCACTTTGCAAGGATTTACAAATAGCAGACTAAAAGATTTTGCTTGCATCAATTATAAGTCCATGAACTGAGAGCAAATCTTTGTACTCAGGACTTTATTTATTTAAGCAAGTGGGACTATTTGGCTTTAGAAATAATACTGTTCAAGTTCAGCAATCATATTTCACCTCTAGTTCCTACAAAAGGATGAAGAGGCATACCGGTACTGGAACTTCACAGTAAATGTCTTTCCTGCACTTGATCAATGGACAAATAAAAAATGAGTTTCGGTCTGCAAGGTTTTATGGGGAGTAAGGAAAGGAAAACTAGCACTTCTAGTAGCTATGAATATTAAGACAATGAAATGAGCTTACTTACTGATGCCTATGTGTCCAGACAGAGGAAAACGAAAATTATGAGACAAGGCAGATTTAAAACTAAAGAGCTTGGTTTCATTTCATTTGCTATAAACACCAAACTAAGAAAACAAGACACAAGGCAGTGCTGCAAATGAAAGATGACTCTCAAGACAGCTGAAGGCAAGACATGTTTTACTAAAATTCATATTAAAAGTTAGTAAAAGACACTTCCTAAGAATAATTTCCTAGGCTATACCTGTGCCTTGAAACCAAACAATTGGCAGCAAAAAAAGAGAAAAGATTATTTGTACTTGTTTTTATTGTATTACTGATTTTTTTTAAACTCCTAAGAGTGCTCATTTATTTTTAAAAGATTTCTATTAGTAGGTGTTTGATCAGTTCCTTAACATAATGGATGATAGCTGTATGCAAAGCCATCATGGAAAAGGTATTCCAAATACACAATCTTACTTCAGTGCTCTGAAAACTAGTTATAAGTCTCAAAATAAATAACAAATTGACACCTATATTTTTCAGTACTAAAACATAAAAAATCTTTGCAGGTAAAATAACCCAGCACAATGAGACTTGATTTGGGTTTGGCTGAAGGCATTAACTGCAGTACAAAACACAGATTCAACCACTGGGACATCCAATCCCCGCTGATTATCAGCATTTTAACACTGCCATTATAATCAGCAGAAGTCATTCATTAGTTTCAGCAAGTACTTAGTTCAAAAGAAGCAGGAATTCTATCCAGCATTTCACAGCATATGTAAGTGTACAGATGTGATCCTATTTGGTTCACAACCAGAAGTGCTCACATTCAGAGATGTGACTATATGCTCCCTTCCTGCCCAAGCTGTAACATTTCACAGAGGCAAAAAGTTGTAAAGAGGGAATCCAGCATTTATGAGAAGCAGTTCTTGCTTCTAGTATAGTTCCCGTCTCCATGTATAAAAAAACTCAAACTCAGAAAAAAAAAAAAGGCTCGTTTCAAACTGAGAGACTGCTTTCAGATGGCTAAGAGTTAAAGCAGCAGTTATATGCCTTGTCACATCTCCTTAACATTTAATCAAATCAATCACAGCATCTTTGTCATTTCAACATTTGGAGCTAAACAAATTAGGATAGAAAATACAGAAGTTGGCAGTCCTCACACCAGTAGCTCTCTCTGCCTCCAAACATTATTATTGCTACGCTCTTCAGTGTCACTTGTTTTTAAAATATAATCATAGATGAATAAGAGTGGCGAGGTTATCAGCAACACTCCCTTACTATAATACAAATTTTAATTGGCTCTTCTCTGCTGTAACATTCCCATACTGAAAGTTAAATTCCTGTTGGACTCCATCAACTTCAGATTTACAGAAGCATGAAAAGGTAGGCATCTCTGCAATATTACTGTATTACGAGCATGTAATAGGTAAAAGATGCATCCACTGCACTGCCGGTGGTTCCTCTACACTGATAGCTCCTTTATATTTAATTTTCAAATGGTTTTGACTGAAAAAAATAGCAAGAAAATAAAACAATGCTTTACCAAATGTAATATTTTATATTACAGCAAATGAGGGTTTTGGAGCAGCAGTTTTACTCGATGTGCTTACTCAGTAGCTTTGGAAAAGGTTGGCATGGGTTTCTATAAAGAAGCCATCTTGGCTCATCCTGACAGCAAAGGCTGCTGCTCTCAAAAAAACCCATCTGAATATGCCTCAATTCTTGCCAAATTAATACCTGTTAGATATTCCCCTCTGCACTAAGAGAAATCCTCCTTAGCAGGTTAATTTTTTTCTAAATCTCCTTACAGAGTCCTTCTGTTTATTTTCCAGATACGTGAGAACCCCAAGCAGCTGGAGAAATATCCCTTCACAAAGGGAAGATTTCTCCAAGTGACATCTCTGTGAAGTGAATCGTGGCTTCAGTCATTACCATGTTGATGTATGGCAAGGAATACTTACATGGTGCTGTCACCAAGCTCTTCATAGAGGTTATTGGCAGCAGTGCCTCCTGGTTTGCCTGCCGGCAGGGCCATCTGGATTCTTGCAGTCTTAGCACACTCAGCCTGTCGCCTTTGGTAAGTGTAGGGATGGACAAACAGACTCGTTAGAAGCACTCTGAAACCTAAGAGAAGCTGTAAATTTGCCTGCTTTTTTTTTTTTTTTTTCTTCTGAAGTTTTCAAAACCTTCTTGCCTTTCAAGTTTTGAAGAGAAGTGGTAACATGAGTTTTTACCCATCTTTTTCATCTCCCCATTAGCTGTTCTTTCCTGGGGAAATCTCAGAGCTCCTCATGGTCAGAAACCTCCTGACCTGCAGTATGCCACTTTACAGCTAGGAATTCCAGGCAATAATGCTCTGGCACTACTCTCATCCATACTGGCGGCCCAAGCCCAACAGTGGAGAGAATACATTCCTTTGATCAACTGCTTCATTCACGTGCCAAGAGATTGTGATTTTAAACACCCCCTGGCAAAGTTTAACACTTACAACTCCTTTCTCATTGCATTTGATTAGTGAGTTTTTGTCTCATTAGTTTTCCCGATTTTTTTTCCCCCATAGATAAACTCACTGTAACAAAAAATAATTCTATTGTTCATATCTAGAAAGTGAAACCCATGCTTTCTCATTTGCACTCCAGCCTGACGTGCACTTGCTTGTTTGAGGAGTACTACACAGGGAAATCCTTTTTTGTCCTCTGTGGGAAACAGGCTATAATGACAGCATTATTTAATGTGTTAGCATGCATTAATAAAACACGGCGTGTAGCCATACAAATGGCACTAAAACACCTTGCCACACGTGATGCTCAGGACCAAACTGGAGTGTAGGAAGCGAGTCTCAGTGAATTCCAGTCACCCTTCTCAAAAACTAACATTGGTAAGCTGTCAGCATTCCTATTCAAACTATTAGAAACAAACCAGAAAATAAATACTTACTCTTTGAATCTGTTTTGTTATGCAAGAAAAAGATGAAGAGATAAAATGGAAGGTTAAATTAATTCTGTTTGCAAGCAATTGTCCTAAACAGTGAAACTAATAGGAGTGATAAACTAGATGCTACTTAATTATTCCATACATAAAATTAGAGAATTAATGACATGTTTAAAGAATCATAATTTCCAGAGCTGAACAGTGTTTAAGCTGCTATTTGCAATACTCTTGGAGCAATTCTGCAGTCAGCATAAACATGAATTACAGTGGGGAAAATTGCTTTGGGCTTACAGAAAACAAATCCCTGCCATGCACACAGGCAGAAAAGATGGGAAAAGAGGATACTGTGGTATTTCTTCAGCAGGTAGACTATTGGGGATGAGTTTTTGTAACTCCTTCTCACTTTTACACATGACAGAAAACGTCTTCAATAGGGAAGGAGCATTGTTTTAGTTTCTACTTAGTTTCTATTTAGAAGACAGTGTTTTTTGTACATTGCATAAAAGATGTGCCTACCTTCTGGTGGTACACTGGACAGTGTATTTCAAGGGCACGATTTAACACCAAGGAATAATGAGTTTCTGGCTTGTTTACAAAAGCCATAAATGTAGGCACTGAGCCACAATTCGACAGCGATAATTTTCCACGTAGAAGATAACTCATGTAATTTAACTAGTATTTTTACAAGATTTAGTAAGTGAAATGAATTCACTGTATGTTAACATTATCATTGGTCTGGAAAGCACTGAAAAATGGACCTATTGCACATAAAAAGTTTTAATGGTGAGAAAATCTTATCATTTCCATTGCATGTGCCGTGAGTATGACAGTTACATTTTATCCCACTGTAATTTCCACACTCAGTGGCAGACCGAAGCATCTACTTTGCCAGACTGTTATCAGGAAAAACACTGAAGTGCCTTTCAAAAAGGAGAAAAAGGCTGTAATGACCATATGGCTTAGGCTAGCTTTTGGAATTTACTAATGCTAAAATGCCTTTACATTTTCTTTGGTCCTCTTCAGTGATACATTTTCCATAAAAGTATAGTGTACTTACGTTGGTCTGCTATAAATCCAACTCTAAATCATACTTCTAGAAAATTAAAATGTGATTTTTCATGAAATGAAGTTAGGAAGATTCTTTAGAGCTCCCCAACAACCAGCATTGAGGAAAAATATTGCTATTAGCTCTCTTAAGGAAAAGGCAACTTGGAGAATAAAATCAGTAATAACAAACTTATTGAACTGCTTCACCAGTATTTCACTGGAAGCAGATTTTACATATGAGTTTGGTAGATGTAAAGCAGTTCTGAGATATACTGTCATGGAGGGAAGGGGAGGGAGGACAGGGGGAAGGAAAGGGAGAG
>JAOWBP010003659.1:3590204-3634580 GCA_028571105.1 Tragopan temminckii | reverse complement strand
AGGAGAGGAGAGGAGAGGAGAGGAGAGGAGAGGAGAGGAGAGGAGAGGAGAGGTTAGGTTCACCAATTTTAAAATGGAGAGAGAAGGACATGGTGATACAGACTGATATATGCAAAAGCTTAATGCAGCTCATCACTGGAGAAGATGCATCAAATTATTTATGTTTTGATTTTGTAATGATTGATCATCCTTTGCTTTGAGCATGCATGTGGAATAAGAAATATTTCACAAGAAGCTACATAATTTTTAGTGGACCTGAAGTTGTTCATTTCACATGAACTTGTTAGTGATCTCAGTCCTTCAATTAGCTTGTTAGCTCAATTACTTAAAACTCTATGTCTATGAAAGACGAATGGAAATATCAAGCAGGTTCTTTCTGGTTATGTTGATTTGGATAGTGCTAAAATGGCATAAAATCAATTCTTCATTAAAGGTTTGCAATTAAGAAGCACACAGCTTGGGAAAAAGAACCATTAATATTTTAGGATTTAAATAATAAAACAGTTAAGTCCTGCCTAAGCTACACAATCTGACATTGGATTCACTTACTGAGCCAGCAGCCTTTGTCTGTTTGGCATGGAATCCAGGTCTGAATGTACACTTGCATTTCAAACGCCTGGCTTTTGGTTTTGTATTTCATGATGTCTTCCAAAACAGTTACTGACCACAGCTTCAGAAATATGGCAAGACACTTCCTGTGCCTTTTCTTTCCGTGCAAACCCTCACCAAGCCTTAACCAACTACTGTGACGTGAGAAATGTTGAATATGTTTTCCTGTATGTAGACTGGTTATAAAGGAAATCCTTCAAAGCGCTGCAGCTAAGAAATGTAGCATCCTTACTACAACTTTGCAATCACAGAAAGGAGTAAGAGTACTTACTGTCTGTAGCTGACCATGACTATTAAAATAGCTGGCATACAGCATAGGATGATAATGACGGCCAGAGCCAGCAATGCACCTTCCGTGTAGCCTACAGCTTGCGCCTGCTTCTTGACATTTGCTACCACGTCCGGGGTGCGGATCTCCAGGATGCGTCCTCCCTGTCCCAGGTACGGCTGAAATTCTTTATTGATATCCAGCAGTTTGCCATCGAGGAACCTTCAGTGCCAAAACAGAAAACTATGATAGCCAAGGTCAGTAACTGGGTTTGAATTACTGTGTAGCTGGGCTAATAACTCTGCTCTGATAAGGCGCATACCTCTTCTTTATGTACTTAAAACTCTTTGTAATTCCCCATAATCTCTTTGTCAGCGATAACTCCAATGTATTTAAAGCCAGAACGCAGTTTAAACACTGAAAAGGAGAGGTGAGCTGAAGCTTATTCTCATTTCTAGGGGCAAAAAGTTCTTCATGCTGTAGAATAGCATGGTAAAGTTTTCTCTGTGCTTTTTTCTTTAGTGCTCTGTTGCAAAGGATTAACTAACCCTTGTGCACACATCCCTTAAGACTGAAGTTCAACCTGATGCTAATCTAAAGGCAGCTAATTTTGAAAGAACTCCTTTCAGTTTCTTAGGGCAACTTTTTTTGGTGGAAGATCCATCCATCTTGTTCCCTTTTGACCTTCCTTGCAATATTAAAACCATAGGGAAAAATATACTAAAATAAAAAAATATAAAAATACACTAAGATTAATAATTCCCCGCTCCTGCAGCTGCACAGCTGCAACAATTCTGAACCTTCTTCTCATATCTGCTCTGCCTAGCTAGGCTAGGCTGCACTATTTTCTTAAATCACAGTGCTGATGCGCCGTAATGAATTATTTGAAAGACTTTCTGGCTCTCTGACTCTCCTTAAGGATGGCAGGAGTAAAGCACAGAAGGACAATGATGAGATCAGCTCATCTCCAGTGGGAATGAACACCCGAGTTGCTGAATGATGTGTCCTTTCAAAATCTGGCACAGCATGGAGATTTTGCACTGGCTTTGAGCCATTCTAGTTTAGAGCAACCTCCCAGTTAAGTTAATTTTTAGGTGGTATTAAGTAGCCCTACAAGGCACAAAGATTAAATCTCAGGGATTAGCTAACCAGGAGTTCTTGACACTGCCTGCAAACTACAGCAATGTTCGTCTTCTGCTCAACTTCAGATTTAGTGCACCACCTAAGAAAGGAGCTTGAAGAGCATAATTATCAAGGCTAGCAAAGTCTGTGAAAGAGCAAATGTGGTGGAAGAAGTTGACTGTCTGATCTGGCAATTGGCAGCTTCAAGAGGGGCAACCAGATCTTAAGAAAGTTATTTCATTTCCCATCTAATCGAAAATATTCTATCAGGTGATTTTTTTTTTATTTTTTATTTATTTATTTATTGGACAAAACCCCATATTTTTGCTAACAGAAATTGTTTTGGGAGTTATTTAGGGCAGGGTTCTAATTTCCAAAGGAAAGTAAAAATTCTTGAATCACTTTGGAAGTTAGGGTTGACCGTTTCATAAGCTGCCAAGTAGTTTCCTTAAACTCCAGCCATAAAGTTCAAAGCGAGGGGCACCCACCAGGATGAAGAGGATCCAGCTGGCTCTGAGCCATAGCAGAACTCTTGAGTATCAGTTTTATGATGCCAGGCTCAAAGAGGAGCCTTAGCTACTCACACACCTGCAATCCTACAGAAGCAAACCAAGGCATCCTGAAAAACTGTTTCCCTTTGTACTACTATGCTCTTCTAATATTCAAGTCAACAATATTCGACAACTAACGCTGTGGCTTCTTCCACAAAGTATTTTTTTGGTAACGGAGCAAAAATCTCTATTCACAGCCTGAAGATCAGCAATGATAGATTGCAAAAAAGTACAAAAAGAGCTCTAATTCTTTTGTTGTACGCTAGATGTCAGTGGTGCATGCTGCAAGTCCTTGTTAGCCAAACACAGCATTCAGCTAGGACAGCATTAAATCTCTGCAAGGTTTTAACAGCCTCACTTAAAAATTCTGTTAGCATTTTCTTGACAAACCCTATTTTACCAGGTTCGTAACTCAACAGCGCACATGAACTCCATCATGAAGCATGACACACAGTGCAAAAGGATTCAGACAGGGTAAGCGTTTTATTTCTAATGGTGGACATTTTCCACTTAATGTATGCAGGAAAAATTTTCTGAATTCCACTTTTTTATGCTCTAATAAATCAAACACCCTTTCATATGAGAGATAAGAAAAGAAAAAAAGAAGTTGATCATTTCAGTCTGCAGTACTATCTGACTGGCCTCAAAGACTTTTAGGGGTTTGACAAAAGAGACAATATCAAAGCGTAGTTACTATTCAGACATTTTTCAGCCTAACAAGACAGATTCCCGGTTAATAAAGATGTCAGGGAATCAGTTGTAGGAGTCCTAAGGTAAAGGATGAATCTCTCACTGTTTATCAGTCTAACAAAGTACAGGACAGGGGAAAATTAGCAGACAGACAAAGATTTTCCCCGGCTGGCAATTAGGAACACAGGGCAGCTGTTATACTGGTGATTTCTAAGCTATGCAACCTGACTATACAACCTCTCTCCCATCACACCCCGTTGTTTTGAATGAAGCTTTCACTGATAAATCTATTTTCTGCTACGATCCTGAGCAGATTCCTGACTGGCAGAAGGATGATTGTGGTTCCTGGCAATCCGTTCCCATTAGCACTGCTTTATGTCCTGTGATCTCTCAAGTGATAAAAACTACAGGGAAGATGGTCACAGAAGGAATTTCTTTTTAGATGTGGGTAAGTACTTGAGCTGAGTGAAATCTCTTGAGGTTCACCCACTTGATAGCAAAAACTTGTTAACTTCAGATTCCATGCTACAAAACTCTTGCTTCATTTCTCTCCTTTTAGTAAGCTGACACTTTATCACCTTACCCTAAAGCCTGGAAAGCATTCCCCAGGGTTTTACTAATTTACATATTTAAAAGCTTTTGAAGAGCAGGGAGAGAATTAGAAGAAAAAAAAAAAGCTGAGCATGCAGACACATGGTGCATTCTAATGGGATTGTTTCTAAGTTGATAATATCCCATGCATTTTCAAACCAGGCAAACGCATAACCTTCCATTCACACTTGACAATTTGCTTTCTGACTATCTTAACTCTTTCTCTTTGTACTTCTGTGGATGCACGAACATCCTTGAAAAGACTTTTCTACTTTTTTTCAATGGGCACCAAAACGAAGGAGGAAACGTTTTCTCCCAAAGATAGTCTGCAAGAGGAAAATATTCTCCCTGTGGACTTGAACAAACTCCACATAAACACCAGCGGAACCACAGGGTGCTCTCCAAAGATGATAAGGGTTCACAGGACTTCCAACTATCATCAGGGTAACAGATGTTTTCCGAACTCGGGCAGCACCACACAATTTATTTTTGACCTTGTGTATTTTTATTGGGTTCCCACCTCAGCCATACTCCCGACCAGTTATGACCAGAAGAACCCTGCTCCCCAGAAGGGGAGAAGTAACAAGTAGGACAGATTGCTCCCAGGACCGAAAACGACTGTGACTGAGATGCTGGGAGACTGGAGAAAGTCCACAGAAAAGTGTAAGGGATTAAAATGCGTATCAGAATCCAGAACACAAGGAACTTGTAAAAAAATTAAGAGGATGATGTGATCATAAGCTTTGGTTTTGGTAGAATGAGAAATTAAAAGCACCAATTGGGTGCTTCAATCTAGCACTCGCAGTTGTAATAAAATTCAGTGGTTGAATCCAGACAAATTATAAAAAAAGGCAAAAAAAAAGCCGTAGTTTTTGACAGTAAAAATAATTACCTCTGCAATAACACCACAAAGGTTGTAGTTGATTGGATTTTCTTGAGCAGTTCCTTTGCTGAAAGATGTGCTCAAAACAGAATCAATTCTGGGAATTCCTATGGTCTTTATTATACCAGGTCAGACTGATCACAGTCATCTTTTCCAACCTATAAACTCTGAATATATGCAGAGCTTTAGTATGCTATAATTCATCTGTACTAAATTAAGAGCTCGAGAGAACAAGCCCTTTTTCAATCACAGTCCACTGAGATAGCTCACAGCCATTTGCTTTATAGGTTGCTGACTGAGGTGCTGCTTTATGCCATCACTGAGCAGTCTGGTCTAGTTTTCACTGAGATAAAAAGCAAACACAGAAGTGCAAAAGAAACAAAAAGAGTCAGCTTTAGAGGAAGACTTCCACTAGTGTTTTCCTTGTATGATACACATGCAGAACGTTCAAACAAACACAGTTACTGGGGTTGTTCAGTTCACGGGAATGCATCTCAAGCTGCATGCACTGCAGAAGTAGGCACTGTACACTGGTTTCTTCAAAGGATTTTTTTCTGTTCCCATTGTGTCGACCAGTTACTAACAGAGACAGACCAACAGGCTTCAACAGTCCCTAGAAGCGTGAAAAGAATGACAAACAATATACTTACTTAAAAAGTTCATTCCTCATTATAGCTCTATTTGTTTGTGGGTCAATTGCGTAGACCATGAGGTCAGACTTGGTATAATCCTCTTCGGAGTATCCATCCCCAAACCTCCGCGCGCCAATGGATTCCACCACAACGGTTGCACCAGGAATCTGATCTTGGACATAGCGTTCCAGAATCCTAAAGGTGACATGAAGGAGATACTACTAGACAATAACCACTGACTTGGATGGCAACTTTTAGAGCACTTGATTTAAAAAAACTCCACTCCAACATAACCCCTTGAATGCTCAACTCTTGGGAAAAGCTTAGCAGTATTAGAGGAGGTCATCAGAAACAGTGTCCTTAAGTCCATCGCTTTGTACTTATCACATCAGTTGAGTTTTAAACAGCTCATGGGAAACACAATCTATATTTCACCCCAGAAAACACCACCCTGACATCCTTTTATCAAGCCATATGATTTCAGAGCTCTTCAGTTCCAGCCTCAAACGGGGTGCATACAATAAATAGTCACACCAAGAAACAACAATTACAACCACTTTCTGTGAGATATTTCATCTGGTCCTCTAACCCAGCATGACGTATCAGGTGCCAGAATATCTGCTACTCTGGAAAGCATGAACAAGTTTTATAGCTGTAAGGAAGTTGGAATACTGAGTTGACAGGCTTACCACAGAAAAGAATATAACATATTGCAAAAGTTTAGCAAGCAGAAGAAGGATAAGTTGGCAGAATTTGGAGGCAGCTATGCCCAACATCACAAGGACATAACAACAATAAACCAAAACAAGTATGTCCTTTTTCCAAAGAGGAGGTTTAATTACAATCTGCCAGAATGCAGAAAGGCACACTGCAGATATGTATAACAGTATGACAATACAAAAGAACACTACAATTCTGAAAACAAAAAACCTATTAGATAAAAATCCCTTTTTTCATTTTAATTGTCAGTTGTTCTTGATGATGCAGATATTGAAGATAGTCAGAAAAGAAAAAAAAAAAAAGGAACTACTTACTGTCCAGAAACATCTTACTATACACTTTGGCAGACTTTGTTCTGCATTCAAAATGTCACATTTTTCTGCAGCTTTCAATGAAGAACTGTCTATGGGGTTATTCATAAAATGTGATCTTATTCCTACAATATTCAAAAAGGCAAAGTGAGAATGTGCCTCCAAACAAAGAAATCAGATGTGGTCATGCTATAGCATTTGTGGTACGTCTGCAGAAGCAAAATGTCAATGGTGCAAGGACATCACTGAGCACCTGACAAGTTTCTGCACAGACAGCAAGCACACCTGAACCTCAGATATGGGATTTTATAGGGAAGTTATGCTTGTAACTCACTGCTGATCTAACAAGCAATTTTTAAAAGGGCAGTATCTTACTGTAGTTAAAACATGTATTATTTCCTTCCAACTTGTCTGATCTGCTGCTCCGATGGGGCCTGTGAAACTTGCTGAGCTCCTGTAGCAGACTGCTTCTGTGTACCTGCACCACTGCTTATGCAACCACGAGGAGATGCAGTGGTATTACAGCTCAGCTGTACACGCTTCAAGTTCTGTATGCAGCAAGCAGAACTGGTGCTCCCATCAAGACCAGCTGGGGCGAACAGGACTGATGGTGGGGAGCCAAACTGCAGTAAGAATGGATGGAGCCAGGAGGAGAATGGAAAGCTGTTTAGACAGTGATATTAGGAGAGCTTTATCCACAGCTGTTGGACACAGATAGAATTAATCCCAAAGGAAATGGGAAAATCACCCTTGCATGCTGACCTGCTGATGTGGGAAGGTTTACAAACTGGGGCTGAGAAGGGCAGCCCACAGAGAGGTATATAAACAAGGGCATAAAATCAAATATCATCAATGTTGGATACAAGGGCAAAAAATAGGCAGAAATAAATAAGAGAAGCTGAAAGTCTCTTCACTCCATCAGAACAAAGAGTTATTGAGGAAGTGCAGTGTTTCTGGGCTAATTTATGTGATAGAAATATTACATCAAAAAGCAACAGCTTATTTAGGATGCAAGAGCAAGGGAATGAGAGGAAGCACACTGCCTGATGCTCCCAAGATGCATGCTCTAGGGTGCAGAGGAAGACCAATCTCATACAAAAAGTGACTACAGAATCACTGAATCACCAAGGTTGGAAAATAGCTCCAAGATCATCCATTCCAACCGTCTACCTACCATCGATATTTCCCACTAATCCATGCCCCTAGGTACAAAATCTAAATGTTTCTTGAACACCCCCAGGATTGGTGACTCCACCACCTCCCTGGACAGCCCATTTCAGCACCTGACCACTCTCTCAGAGAAGAAGTATTTCTTAATGTCCAACCTGAATCTCCCCTGGTGCAATGTGAGGCCATTTCCTCTAGAAGCCGCTTGTTGTTTTACACAAAACAGTGGCTGAGGTTACCTTACCAACATCTTGTAACTTTGCACAACCACTGATGCACGTTCATCCACTCCCTTACTCTGCTCTTCACGTGAAAATTTAGCGTGCCATTAAGACAGAAGCATTTCCCCAAGACTGTGAAAGAGACAAATCTGTCAGACGCAGGTCTCTTCTCTCTCCATAATGAATACACACTGTTAGTGCAGAGCCATTTTCGTAGTGATAACAGAAGCAGCAAGAAGCAGACAGGCTGGCACAGAGCTGGCTGACCAGTGCCCTGCTGCACGCCTGCAGTTCGCAGATACGGTAAACTCTTCCCATCTCTGCCTCTGGCACACGTGTAACTGGCAGCCAGGGCACTAACCTGTCACAGCCACCTGAATAACAACAACTCTGCCAGGTAAATCTTGACAGAACAAATCCCTAAACATTAGGTGAGTACGAGGGATTAAAGAAACCATAAGCTGTCTTTAGAATGGTGTTTTGCACACGGATTCACAAAGAACAAGTCCATAAAACGTCTGCTTCCCTCATTAGTATACAATCCTCTTTTGCTACTGCAGGGGAGTTTGCTATTGCTTCCTTGCACACAACTATTATTTTCCCAACACAAAACAGCCTGTGAAGTTGGATGGTTCTAATGTTGGGTCACTTCTGGCAGAATTCGGTAATAAAATTCCCTCTCAGAAATTCCTGGCATGGCTTCTGGTGGAATTCATTGCCACTGAGAATAGCTTTTAATAATTCAAATTGGAGAACAAAGACCAGACTACTATCAGACTTAGGCACACTGCAGCTGTTGGCTTTAACTGGCATCACAAGACACACCACAGCGTGGCGGAGCATCAGTAAGATTTCATCTGAAACACACCAACTGCATGTTTAGGCTGAAATATATAAAAAACACACTGAGGACTGAAAAGCAGCAATTAAAGACTGCACTTAAAGACAGGGCAGTTCCCAGTGAAGTTGTTTTACAAGTCATTCACCTCAACCTGCATGCCAACAAACCTGACTAGGTGGCCAGCTCCATCCAATACTTGTCAGAAGGCCAATTTTTAAAATGCCTGAAGTTACAACAGCATGTGCAGTTCTACAGCGTTTATTAGGCGAAGTTTGATTAAAATTCACCTCTTCCTTGTTAATGCAATGAGAATTGCAATCGTCTCTCCACAGTGGCACGCATGAGTGGCAGAACCAAAAATTAAGTGGCAGTGATGCCTTCCTACTGCTCTAACTCCATTTAGCTCTGCAGATACACTGCAATGAAAATAAGTTCCTCCCTGTTCATCTTCATTACTACTGCCATCCAAATTCCCATCAGCAATGCCTATGAACTGAAAAGAAGGACAAGAGGATTTTCACTGTCCCTGAGGACACAGTATGGCCTTAAATATTCAGGGAACTCAAATATGGCCCACCACAGGTCTGTTGGTTTCTTATGCAGCATTCTGCTTCTTGGAATGCTACTGAAACCAGGAGGCCCAACCCTGAAGCCTGGGAGGCAGCAGCCAGCACTGTGCATGGTGGGGGTGAGGCTGCTGCAGCCCATCCCAGGCAGAGAAGACACCCGCTGAGCACAGGGCTGCACCCCAGCATAGATCCAGCTCACCAGCCATGTCCTGGCATGGGAGAGATCCTGACACAAGCCCTGCTGCTGAGAAAGATGCGAAGAACAGGCAAGCGTAAGGCTCTCTTGAAAGTTTCCTTGGAAACCGCTGTGAAATTCCACACGAACCAGCTACTCCACCTGAAAACACGGGATATGGAATCAGCCACACGAGAGACCCGTGGCAATGGCAGCTCTATAAGACTCACAGTCCTTGCTCAGGACTTGGTAAGGCAGCATCCAGTTTTATAGACCTTTCATTCTCACTGGCAGAGAAGGTGCACAGCAGGGCCTGAGAGCACTGTGACATTCCAGACATCCCTGAGCTGAAACTGCTCGGCCGTATGCGTATACTCAGAAGCTGCTCACAAACTGAAGAAACAACTCAGTCTGAAGGATGTTTTAGACTCTTGCCATTACCTCAGTGTAATGTGTGCACAATTTCCTCAGCAGAAAATTCCATGGGAAAAAAAAAAGTATATCCGTTCTCTGGCAATGATAGCCTGCTGTGTTTATTTAGTGTCTGGAGCAGATAAAATTATTTAAGAAATAAAATAAGAATTTTACTTCCTTCAGGACTCTGATATAGCAAGCACTGTGGACTCTGAGCTCTAAGCACTGAAGACCATATAGTCTGTAGCCTCTAACTGACAATTCTGGTTCCCCACAATTTCTTAGCAAAATAAATCTAAGCTCTTGGTATTTGAAAGTGTAAGTAAATCTGGCAACAAAGCAGAGCACAGAGCAGTCAGTTTGTGCTGTTATGCAAAATAAAAAAGCTGGAAATGAGGTTTATTTTGAACCTGAGAATGCTCCTTCTTTTCAAACATCTTTTGATAATGATTATTTCTCCTATTCTATCAGACATAATACAAATTAGATACAAAGCATGTACCTAGGCAGGTAGGAGCACCACTGAGCCAATTTACTCTGCATGTAACAACATTAAATTATTTAGGAAACAACCAAGAGATAATGTCTTTATACCTAGTTACACTAATCCTATAAAAGCACATTGGGTTATTGCTCAACATAAAGGAAATATGCTTTCTTACATCTTCCTTCAGGTTTTTTCTCCTTTTCTGCTCATCATGCATAATCCTGTCCTCCAAAAGCCCTACGCATGCTCCAGCGTTTTGTTTCAGTATCACTTCCCCCAGCTGCAGGGGGAACATTACACTGCTTTCAGCCGAACAGTAAGACATTCATCCTCACTTCGACCCAAGGACCTATCTTCAGATCCCAGCACAAAAGATTTTTTACTGCTATAGCAAGCAATTTCAAAATAAAGCAGAAATTCACAGATTCATCTGCAAAGTCATGCACTGCATTACAGTGCTTCAGAGAAAATGCATTAGCAGAATGCATTAACAGTTGATATTCTTGAGGAAGGAGATCGCTGAACTGGTGCTTCTCAGCTGACGGTACTATATGGAAAAGCTAAAGTTGAATAAGCCTCAGTCTTTATCATCTAATTTACTAAACATGGCCTTATTAATTAGTCATCCTGATCGCAGTGGGAACAAAGATCACCTGAGAAAAGGGCTGATCTCTTAACCACCATTCACTGCAACAACTACACGGTGTCATTCTACAAACTGTCAAATTTAGAATCATAGAATCATAGTGTGGACATGAAACACAATGCAGTCATTTGGAGGAAATGTCTAACTGATTTCACTATTTGCTATTTTTGCAATTTACTTTAACGTGAAACAACTCAGTACAGAGAAGTGAAAGGGAAGATGGCAGAGAAGAGGTGGGTCAAAGGGCTGGGAATTCTGAACTCAGCTACCAGCTCCTCAGCTCTCCATTCCAGGAGAGGGAAAAATGCTCCCCAGAGCAATACAGATAGAAAACAAGCTCAAAAGCCCTGATATTACCAGTACAAGCATTTTGAGAAGTCTGCCGTTGCATAAATACATGCAGGCTGCACTGTCACTTATCTTTAATGAAGTCAAAATACAAAACCACCACCAAGACCATGCTGGAAAAAAACAGAAGACAATGGAAATCTCTTGATATGGCAATGTCAAGGGTTTAGTATCTAGATATAGTTATTATACAACTGTTACTAAATTGTAAACCAATTAGCTATAGTTGTACCTACGCATTTCTCAGAATAAGGTGATTTCATCAGACTTTTTCCGTGAATGATTCCACCACCACGAAGTTGGAGATTTTCTCCATATGGATGGAAATCACCTCCTTTCATTCCATGCTTACTTTTCACTCCACTGAATTAATGGGAAAAGAAAGTTCCCCAAGCAACACTATTTCCATTTTGCAGGGCTTAAAACAGCCTTTTGAGAGAAGTATCGATGGAGTATTTCATAGAAGACCTCACTGAGCTACCCCCCATTATTCCACTTCAAGGTCATCTTCCATATATATTGTGCATACATTTCTAATGTATGCATGACATTTCTAATACCTATCAGAAGAGAGAAACCAGAATCCTGAAGGAGAGCAACATGCACATGAATTTTCTTCTAAGCCTCACACCATCTTCTGTCTCCTACAGCAGACACAAATAGACCTACCTGAACCATCATAATTGAAGTGGGTGAAAGAAATGGCAAATCTGACATTGACATGTAGTCCACAGGATATGGGAAGCTTGTTGACAAAATTAAAGCCGCTGGTGGAAAACTGAGGTGCTTACTGAATTATGGAAAGGAATCATGACACCATCAGAAATATCAGCTGAAGACATACTCGTTTTATCTCTCAGAAAGTGAAAACTTCTATGCCAAGTAGAGAGTGATGTTTTAAATCTTTTCTTCTGAGGTGTATTTCTTGGACCATTAACCAACATACTTCTCAGGCTGTGCTGAGTAAGCCTTTCCAGTGCGAACGTTCTGAATTATGTATTTCCTCCTAATAGCTTGTAACCACTCTCTAGTGAATGTTATAGGCAGCTGGGGAGAATCTGATGTAACTTGCTCTCCAAAGTTGTTTAAATCACTTTTTTTTTTTCTTTTCTTTTGGGGGGAGGAGGGGGAGTGGGAAGGGGAAAGGAAAGATTGGTATAATTTCCAAAATGATCAACTCTAAGTTTTTTTAACATACCAAATCCTCAGTGTATTGCAATTGGTGGTTAATGGTATATTCTCAAAGCTTAATATTTAACAGCACTCCACTGGCATAAAAAGTGACACAAAAGAGCTGAATAACCTCTGGTGTGGCCAATTTTGCTAATGATAGTCTTTTTTATGTTAATGAATTATACCAAATGTTCTCATTTCATAAATTAATGCACCATCTGTGTTGTGGTTTAACTCATCTCTAGTGTATGAGAACCAAAAGGCTCGTTGTCAACCTCAAAGATAAGATCAGACCATTTTCTCTGTCTGGAGAACTGCCTGCTGGAAACTGGAGCTGCCATTTTCCAGGAAGTATCCTCTCTTGTGATTTTTTTCCTTGCAACTCATGTACCTGTGCCTGTAAAGCCAAGGTGGGTTTTCCATCCCACTTCCTCGTATCCCTCTGCATGGTCATGCAGGTAAAACCACAGGATGGTACATGGTGTGCATCCTCTCTCTCAGGCAGAGGAACACTTATTTCTAATAGCTGAGATATTGGTTTGTACAGGTGGGGAACAAGACATATCGTCTTTGAATTGCTGGACCTCCTGAGCCAGTTTCTCCATAGCCGAGACACAGGCCTGTAAGGAGGAAGAAAGACCATCTTCATATTGTCAAAGTAGCCATAGCCACTTCATCTACTGTTGGACTTTTGTCACCTTTCCAGTTCCTTCCTATCAGGGTGCAGGCATACAGTGATGGTGCATTCTATATACAACTCTCCGCCACATCGGTCGCATCTGCACCATGTTATCTGGATCCTGGGAGTTGGTATCATCATCCAAATTAATTCCATTCATCATCTCTACCACAGCTAGTTCCCTCAAGTACTGGATACCTTTCTCATGGTGGTCCATTTGCCTGGGTTAACTACCAAGTTTTCCTTGAAGAGATATCTTTCCCTCACGGCTGACAAGTCACCACCATAGGGTGAAAGACTGTGTCGCTTTTCCAATTGCTTTGTCAGCATCTCTTGCTCTAGAAAGAGATCCCAGCTGCGTGGCTACACTGCCCACTAAGTCCAGGCTATTGGTTCCACCAACTCAGCTCTGGAGCAGCCGAATGGCAATGTGCCCACCTGGCTGTAATCCTTTCAAAAATCTCGCAGCTCAGTCAAAAGTTGGGTGGTTTAGGTCTCTTCCTTCTGCTTTTGCGAGGGCCCCACTCCATCTTCTTTGTCTTCTCCAAACTTATAAGCTTCTGTCTTTGCAAAACCTTCTGACTTTCATAGACATTTGTTCATCTTGCTTATACGCGCAACAGATACTGACACTGGTTGGTTCTCTGGCTGAGCTGTGGGATTCGTCACAGGGGTTGGAGTAACCACAAGACTGGCTGTGAGGATCGTGGTACCTGCAGGGCCCTTCAGAAGGGTTAGAGTAACCACAAGGTCTGTCAAAAAGGTCAGAGCAACTGCAGGATCTGTCACAGGTGTTGGAGCAGATGCAGGGTCCATCACAGGAGCTGGAGCAACCTCAAAGCCAAGCACAGGGGCTGGACCAACCACAGGGCTTGTTGAGAGGGTTTGAGTGACAGCAGGATCTGTCTCAATGTCTGGAGCAACCATAGGACCTGCTTCAGAAACTGGAGCTCCTGCAGGGTCTATCACAGTTGGAGAGACCGTTGCATTGTCATCAGATCCAGAAGTATTCTCTTTCCCTTGAGGATGCTGAACAGCATTGAACAGAGCTTGATAGGCGTGGGGCAAGCCCCAGAACACTGCAGTGCAGATTTGTGCCTTTTTAGGATTGCCAGAGCAACAATAGACCTTTTCCAAATATTTTACTAGATACAGGATTCTGCAGCTGTTCAGAGGTGAAGTTCCAAA
The DNA here is from genome assembly GCA_028571105.1 of Tragopan temminckii. Taxonomy (NCBI): domain Eukaryota; kingdom Metazoa; phylum Chordata; class Aves; order Galliformes; family Phasianidae; genus Tragopan; species Tragopan temminckii. The sequence goes on along the minus strand of JAOWBP010003659.1, from coordinate 3,620,295 downwards.
CCTCTGGGAGTGCCCAGTGCTCTAGGCACCTGCCCATAACACCCCACACCCTCTACCACTCAGAACTATCCTGCATCAGGGCAGATCTCTGGGTGATATACTTCAATAATAGTTTAATCTTAAACATAACCTGAAACACATTCATGACACACAGTAATAGGAATATGCTGGTTTGAACATCTGACGGATATTCAGAATTCTCAAGAGCTCTTGTAACGAGCTCTACGGAAAGAAGGAATAGTGAAAGGGAGGCTGAAGAACTGCTGGAAAGTGTCCACCTTTATCTCCCCCATAGCCAGGCTCCTCGAGGAGAGAAAGCAAAGTGTGTAATTACTGATAGTATCAAAAATATGGATTCCATAGCCCAAAGATGATTGCAGTGCTGAATACATACAAACCAGCAGTTTCTCAGCTGCCAATTTTATCACAATACAGGCCAAGCCCACGCAGCATAGCAAAATAAAAACATTAATCCAACCCTGGAGATGATAAGCAACACAGCAGGAAAAACAAGCAGCAAGCAAGGTGCTACACAATATAGTTCCATGAGGAGACTCCCACAGAGCTCCGTAAATAGGGAAAAAATTAACATTGTGACCAGCAATTATCAAACCACCACTACACCCTGCATTAACACACTCTGGTCAAATCTGCTTGGAGCTCCACACTGGGTGCTACACTGACTTATGGTTTAACCAGGCAGATGGCTCAGCACCACACAGCTGCTCGCTCACTGCCTCCATCCCAGTAGGGTGGGGGAGAGAATTGGAAAAAACAAAGTACAATTGGTGGATTGAGATAAAACTATTTACTAAGATAGAGAAAAGAAAAAGTATTCTTTTTTTTTATATATAACTATTATTATAGTTATGACAAATCACAGCATATATGTATGTGAATGTATATAAGAAGTGATGCACAAGCAATTGCTCACCACCCAATGACCAATACCTAGCTAGCCCCCAAGCAGTAGAAGAGAGAGAAATGAACTTCCACCCCCTTCAGAACTCCGCCTGCTTCATGTTGTATGGTATGGAATATCTCTTTGGACACTTTAAGTCAGCTGTCCTCATTCTGTTTCCTCCCAGCTCCCTGGGCCCTTTGCTGTGCATGGCCTTGGCTCTGTACAGCACTGCTTAGCAGCAGTTACAAACATGTTGTGTTATCAGCATTGTTTTCCTCCTAGAACCAAAACACAGCATCATACCAGGCACTCTGAAGAAAACAATTCTGTCCCAGCTGAACCTAAGACAATCTTAACTAGTTTAGAAAGCTTTTCAGACAAAAGCATTTTAGCCTGAGAAAGTCTCTAACTTAGGTTTTTCCTCTGCCTGCGATTCCATATTGTGCAGCAGAACGTTACCAATTCCTATTGTTTTGCTTTTATATTCTGCTTGAATAGTTAAAGTTTTTGCAACAATAGGGAGAAAACATTCTTATAAACCTGAGGGAGAAGATAAAGGAAATCTGACCATGACAGTGAAACAAATAGGTTTCTATGTGAAAGAGACACATACAGGAAGAACATTTGAAGCTTTCCATCTCTATCAGTATTTTCAAAAAACAATGTAGCACTTCTTAAACAATGCTCACATAACCCCTTCTAGGAAAGGTTGTGTTTGAAAACATACCTTTAGAAGTGAAACTCTTACACCATTTTCATTTCCTGGCCTCGCAGCATTTGCAGATGTAAAACATTCCCAAGCTAATTTTAAGCATTCAAAAGCTGGCTTTGTAAATTTCATGCTTATTCTCATTCAAAAGCTTCACTCACTGTGAAGTATTTACACAACTGTCAGAGCCTTGCATGCGCAAGGACTAAGAACAGCAAGAAACAGTTCTGGAAGATTTCTAATCTGGCAGGAAAAGAATTCTTGGAGCACAGACTGAGGAGCATTGCTCTAGGCTGTTTTCCAAGACTGTGGCAGGCTTTGCCAGACACTGAGCCCGGGAGGAAAGCATTGAGGGGATGGCTACAGTACAGTGTAGGCTCTGAACACTGCTGACATCTGCTGGGAGCTGGAAACAAGCTGTTCCAGTGGTTACAAAAGGAGATTTGGGGATCAACCAGGGATCAAGAAAGATTGAGAAGATATTAGCTCTGGCTGCTCTTGCTGTGCTGCCTGTTCCAGCGTTCATGGTCTCAGTCCCTCAACACGTCATGCACTTGACACTCTTCTTTCAAGGCAGGCTTGTGTTACCCCATCTTCAAACTGCCCTCTGAAGAAGCTCTAGTTTGCTGGCGGCTCCTTTGGCTGCATGACAATCCAGAACTGGGAGGACCTCAAACGCAGCCTAAATCCAAATTAATGTTGTAAGATCTGCGCTACGTTGTGCAGAAACCTGCAGGGCTGAATGTGTTTGCCTTCTGCACTCAACAAAATGGAAGCTAGAAAAGAAATCTGTGTACAGTAAAGCATGCTATGGTAATCTTGGAGGGTTAGGACAGCGGAAGTCAACTTTTCATATTACTGTAAAGAAAAGATACGCTGTTCTTCATCTATCCAGTCAGCACCAACACCTGACACTTTCTGAAAGCAAGATCTTAGTGTTAAGCAAGCAGACTTGTCTATTATTCATAGCTCCAGGAAGCGGAGTACCTGTAAGCACATACTATTGCCTGAGCAATTTAACAAGTGCTTCTGATGTTAGAATCGATCGGAGATAAACTGTAAGAAAGACTGAACACGTCCTAAACATCTGGAAGTGAATCCATGGACTATTTTTTCCTAGCCCAATGAAGACATAAAACATTTAGACAAAAAACTTCTTTTTCAGTGAGCGATTCTATCATCACCCTCAAGCTATTTCAATTTCTATGGAGTTGGTAAGGTATGACAGTAGTCAGGATGGATCATATCTGTATAAATCTGAGAAATACCATTAATCACTGAACTCAGTGATGCCAAAATGTTTGTAACCACCTGTAGCATTTTCTTTTCTATACTGTCCAGTTCATCGTTACATGCCATACATAACATACAGAAAATTATACTTGCCTTTTTAAAGGACAGTAGAAGTGAAAACCTGGTTCCTCGAAGCTGCTGCTAACATATATGAGCACTATTAAAAGACATTTTACCAAAAGCTTTATTGTTTATTGTGTGGTATGACAAAATACCACACCTGAACTGTGAGGCACTGGTGATTCCAATGACCTGTCCTCCTCTCCCCCAACATGTTATATTCAATACAGCTCAATAATAACACCCCATTACTGAGTTTTCATTATTACTTTTACATAATGTTAGTGGTATTGATTCTACCAGAATAAATTTTCTAAACTCTGTTTTCCCTTACAATTATGACACCCAAATAAAATCACACCTGAAGCCATATCTCCCCTCAGTGGACACACTGCCTCAGCCTCGTGGAGTCATGCTTTATCCATTTTACATCCTGGATTTTCACCAGTGTATGTTCTGTCATCAGCAATTGGAGGCTCCACTGTGCTCTGAGGGACAGCTCTGAACCTAGTTTGAGCCTGCAAAGTGGGCAAGAATACAAGCAAAGACCTGCTTAGCTCTGCCTCCCTCCAGAGGAGGAGCAAATGGTGGGTTTGGGGGACCGGTGCCATCACCTAGCCAACTGTGCCCCACATCAAAACACTTGCTTACTTTCTAGTCTTTTGGCAACAAGTAGATTCTGGCAGAAAGGGAGCACTGCTGGCTGAATCTAAACACAAAACCAGTGAGTTGTCTGATATTTGTAGAGTAAGTAAATTGATTACCCTATGAGTTGATCTTTGTTTTGTTCCACAAGGGTGGGAGGAACATTAGAGACGATGACTTGCATATCCAACTGATTGACCACAGAGACCTGGAAACAAAAGAGTGAAATTCAATTGGCACTTCCACGTGTAACATCCTCTCTGTACAAACAGAATGGAATAATTGCTTTCCTGCCTTCACAGCCATGCGCTGATGTACCAACTTCTCATTTAATTGCAGAGTAAGAGAGCTGGGAAATCCTGCTTTGCTTGGCAGCCAATAAACTGCAGGCAAATATTTAACCAGAACTGTAACTGGAGATCCACATCAGAATTGTATGCAGCTTTTTGGAAGGAAGTTGTAATTTAGCGTTTACTTACAGGATCACGAATCTCCCACATGCCACATTCAAAATCACTTATTAGCATTTCAGCATTTCTGATGATGCGACAGAAAAATCCAACTTTGGAAACATGCAGTTTGCACCAAGGTAAGTGCTAATACCAGATTAATTCAATTAGATCAAATTATACTTTGTTAGAAAATTAAATTATTGATCTATTTTGAATGAAGCCATCAGTGCAAGTATTTCTTTTACCTCAAATTCCTTTAACTTCTCTCTCTATATGGGATAGAAACTCTCAGCTCAGCATTTTCTACCACAAAAGCATGCAACTCCTCTGTTTCTCAATGACAGGTTGGAGCATGAGTGTGCAGAAGGGTCTACAAGTTGTGTAATACGTTCGGCAGAGCTGGCAAACTGCTCCACACCTCCCCGTCTAGTTTCTTTGAGCTATGTTTAGCATGATCCCAGGCAAAGGCTGCCTTCTGGTGAAATGTGTGCTGGTTCCCTCCTTCTAAAATGTTTGTTGCCTCCTGGAATAGCTCTCTCTTCACAAGCACGACCAGCTTGCTGATGACAGCAAACATCACACCCTGTGTACCACCTGTCTATAGAGGATTCCAAAGCTAAATTTGGAAAAGTAAGTAGGACAATGTTAAAACAGATAAATTTAAAAATCAGAGATATTCAACTCCGTTCTAACAGAAAGAACAACTCGTGCGCTTTTCAAAAGAGAAGTGTGAGCCCTGCAAGCACTTCAGCAGAGAAGCTGGAATGCACTCTCACATCAAACAGCGATTTAAGCTTTGAAGCTTAATTCAACTTTAAATATTCAAATGTTCTTGAAATGTCATCAGATGCACTGATCAGCAGTACAGACTTCTGTGTGAAAAATACAGAATTATAATGAGCTCGAAATAAATCTTAGACTATCACCATTAAAAGGAACTCTAAAGCAATGAACAGTTTAATATACTTAACTACATTACACAATTCAAGCAATGGCTGCACTTATTTACTGAGTACTGCATGAATGTAAAACGTCTCTTGAAGCTCAAGGAACCACAATTATGATTTACAAAGGGAAACAGATTTGTGACAAGCTACAGCAAACCAACGGCATGGAACAAAAACCACCGCAGCACTAACTTGTATACTACGTGCACTCGTAAAGATTTCTTTTTTTTTTCAATTATAAAACAGCATTAAGCTGGGGAACTGTGTCAGATTTAACTAACGCTGTTCTGAGATAAGCTGTGGGAAGAAACTGTTCCCTTCACTTCCACTTCAGGAGTGGAAACACGCTCAGAGCAGAGGTGGAAGGTGTGAGACAGCGAAAGCCCTTCCTGAGGTACCACCTTCACTGCTCTGTGGTGGGGGCACAGTTACCTGGGACCATCCAAACCACCGTTCCTTGGAAAGCTTTTGCGGTTCCATAATCCAAGCAAAAAATCTGGTCCTGCGATGCTAAACAGCAGGTACCAGCTTCATGCATAAGAGCTGGCAGTCAGAATGTTCAGATGCCTCCTGTCTATGAGTACCTGAAGAACACATGCTGAGAAGTAGGAACGTTTCAGAATACATTAAATTAATAGCAGAGCAAACTGGATGTTTGTGGCAGAGGCTGGGAGGGCATTAAGCCCATAAGTTTTCTCCCTTTGATCATCTGTTTAATTCGTTAGGCACCTTCCCACTTTTTTTTTTTTAAGGCCAAGCTCTGGGGCACTACCTGACTTCTGGGAGTAACTGTTGCTGAGTGCTGAATGAGGCAGGAGTCCTGTGACACACTACGAATTCTAACAATCCTTTGATTAAAGATGATACCATAGTAAATATTCACAGTCCAACCTTAATAACTTTAAGTGCTTGCAGCAAGCTCATTATGAAGTGTAATTTCCTATTTCTTCCCTTCATCCTGAAGCTACAAAGGAAAACTCCATTGTGTAGACCCAAACTGTAGACTGAGACACCTGACTTTAGCCACCTTGCAAGTCTCAGCAAGCAGAACAGACAGGTAGCCTCAATGTGGAGCAGCCCCTATAGTACAAAGACATTTTACCAGTGGATTTGGTGGTTTATGCTGCTCACAGAGCAGTGCCAGCATATGGAGGCACTGTTCTGATCCTGATTCTGGAGAATACCTGGCTCTGCCCCATTCTTTGCTGTTCTGCCCCTTTGGTGTTGCTCTTCTCCCTATATTGTTCCCAGTGCAATCCTTACTTCTTCCCACACATCTTAGCTCTTTTGCATGTAAGCAATTGATTTCACTTCCCTCATCAACAGGCACTCCTTTAACTTGTACTGAAAGCAGTAACACCTTCCAGTCTGAACTCCTGACACTGACACAAGGGTCTCTTTCCAGTGGGTCAAATCCTATCAAACTATTAAGTCCAGAACAGCTTAGTCTGGTTAGAAGGGATCTTTGTGTATGGATCATATTCAGTGAAAACCTAAACTTCCACGTTAGAATAGTGTCAGTCTGTAATTGCTCAAGAACACTGTGCCAGACTGCCCATCATTCACTAAGACAACCTAAATACATCTCTATATATTAATGAAACAAACGTCACTTCCTAATTTTAATGTCATTACTTTCCGGCCACATTTGAATCTAGTTTTCCCACACTCACTGCATGAGAATGCCCTGCCATTTTGAGAGGCCAAGCATGAGGACATCATACATTATGCTTATTTGCTCAATTACTGCATAACTCAATACACCAAGTATTATGGCTATCATCTGTATCATTTGACAGTGTTCCCATGAACTAGATAATGTACTTCATCCCTACAACATTATGCTAATATTAATTCAATCCATCATGCTATACGGGCTTTGAAGAAATTAAGCTCTGATGGTTCCTGTGACTGGGCTAAGTCAATGTCCTTTACTAAGCACAAAAAAGGAAGTCAGGGCCTAAAGCTGATGCCGTTTTTGAATTGTTGCTTTCCCTGAAAGCTTCAAGTGCAGTTTTAGCCCAAAGTTATTTCTTGCCTCTCTCTACCAGACAAGAACAAGTCATAGCTCTCAGAGCCTGTTTGCTCAGCTCTGCACCTGCACTGCATGCCAGACAGACATCTAACTGCGACCAAGAAGCTCTGTAGTGACCTTAACAAAGAACACAGGCCAAGTTAGTGAGCTTTTACTTGGTTTATTCATTGGGGTTTTAAGACATACTAGCTCTGCTTCACATATTCTGAACGGGAGCCGAGTGCACCTTGCTGCCTCAGAGAATAGATAGAGCAGATCTGTAAACAGTTGGGTATTTGACCTACCTTATACTTAGAATGCACAATTACTTTATTTTCTGCCATCAGGGTCCAGAATGCCCAGAACATAGCTTAACCCACACTTAACATAAACAGCTATAATTTAAACTGAATCATTAAAAATTGCTCATTGAACAAATAAAATACTGAACACCGTGTCCGGTGTGGTAACTGAGATCAGTACCTCTGTCCTGAAATGTGAAGGTATTTCGGACAGTCATAAAAGCTCCTGGTTTAAAAAAGTGTTTTATTTCAGTGACTTGTAAAGATCAAGTACACTGTTTATGGCCTTCCTGTAGGTCTGCTTAGAATTAAGCTTTATGTAGTGTTCAGATTTCCTCGCTCACCACTAACAAGATAAAGCCTGACTCATACTTACAAGCACGTCTGCTTTGTTGCTCAATCCTTTTCCGTAATCGTCAGTCGCAATGACCTGAAACTTGAAATAGGATCTTCTCATATTTTTGAACAGCATAGCAGTTTTTATTAGCCCCGTGTAAGCTTCAATCACAAAACCTTCTTTACCATCCTTGATTGGAGGAATGATGAGCCTGTATTGCATGGCACTGTAATTCCCAGTGTCTTTATCATCAGCCTAGTAGGGAAAAAATAAAAACAAGCACAGGCAAATAAAATAAATATTCACACAAAGAATCATTAACCTTGTCCTTTAAATAAAGTTGCACATCGGTCCAGCAAATCTTTCCCACTGACGTTTAAAACATCAGATTCCAGAGAGCAGATATTGCTATTAATGTGAATGGTTCATTTAACGCTGCCGCATACAGTTTTGCTTTTCCAGCAATTTCTTTCTCCTCTGTTAGCACCAAACTGTTAGAATAAAAATAAAATAAAAGGACTTTCCAGGTCTGCATCAAACTGAAGAGGTAAGAACAGAATAATCCCGAGAAACAGCCACTGTTGAGTTCTTGCTAGCACAATAGGAAAGAGAAAACGAGCAACGCACCCACACAGACAAGAAGGTAGTCCCTTTTTTTAGAGGCGTTCTTCATTCTCATGGACTGAGTACTTATTTTTGGAGTATTTTTATCTTTTTTTTTTTTTTTTTTTTTTTTTTTTTTTTTAAAGCATCCCAGTATTGTTGCACAACGGACCTGATGGCCACAGCGCAGGACACAAAGCACTCTCCCACCAGTGAGCTGCTGAGGAAGTAGGACGCAGCACTGGCATCAATGAAGCTGCTCCTGGAGCTGTTCTAACCCAGACCTTGTGCCTAACAGCCCTGTGGAGTCCTCCACACCTACCCCACTGCTCCACTCCAAAAGGCAGTACCCGTATTCAGATAAAAGTGTTTCTAAGGACTGCTAGAATGTCTGCCTCATCTAGAAAGAAGTCAGGGAGACAGCAGCTTATTGCTGCTGTACCTCTGCCTACTTGCTGGGCTGGGCACTGTTTCAGCAGCTAGAATGCCTCAGCATCTATTAGAGGCTTTTATCAAAGCAGTGGCTCAGCATCTTAAGTCTGCAGCCTCAGTGAGCGTTGGAGAAAAAACATCCTCACCATCAAGAAAGGTGCATGTCTTTCTGCATAATGAGTAATTCCTCAGGACTGAAAAATAAAAACAATCAGAATCCAGTCAGGGTTTATGTCAGTGTTAAGAGCTTGTTTATCATGATATGCCACCGTCTGTCTGAAAAGCATCATCTGTGCAAGGTCATTATGCCTTAGATAGACGGCCATTAATCATCATTAATTGTTTTCTCACCCTCAGTGAACAAAATCTGTAAGGTGTGAATTGTTACCAACTCCTATGTTATCTTTATTTCTGGCTAGTTTTCAGGGGTTATCAGTGAGGATGCAAGTCCCTGCAGCACAGTGCATTGCTTTCAGGACACAGCCGTTCCAGAGGGGTACCACTGGCCCAGGTGCCGAAAGCTGCCTGCACTTTCCACTCTGGCTGCTCTCAGGTGCCATAGAACAGAGAGAGTAACAGAGCTAAGTTGTTGTACCTGGCCTCTTTTAGTTGGAGGCAATGAGCACACTAGTGTGCCACAGAACTGCCCAATGCAAGGACTCCCACAATGGCAGTGGCTATCTCACTTAAGGGTGAGATTACAAACTCACTGCCTGTAGCAGCCAGGGAACCTGAATAGGCATGAAGTAACATTTGGTATGATCCGTGCAGAATTCCTCATGTGTGCTGCCCAAGAGACAAAAACCATCCTCAGAAATATCTTCATGGAGACGCAGAGCAGCCAACCTTTTAAAACAACCACCTCACTGCTTCCCAGAGTGGCACTGCAGGGTGGGCATTGTGCCCTTCCAACAACAAGCCAATTTTGGTGCTAAAATGAATGCACTAGATTGCTGCAGTTGAGCAATGAGCCTACTGCTTTTATTTTCATAGTAGCGAATTCTACGTCAATATAAGGACATGACTTCTAATTGTTTGTTTCAGTAACAACAGAAATCAATTTCACCTTCAGTATTTCACACTTGTGCTACCAAGGACAAACAAATCTGGACTTAAATTAAGGTATCAGTATGACAGGCACGGACACTGCGTAAGTCATTCTTTCTGAATAAATGTCATGACACTGCTGCAATTGCTTGGAAGAAACGCCGCTGAGTTTAGTGAATGAAACCTTCTACAGTACAGACATTTTCAACTTTTAAGCATGTGGCGGTTTGAATCCTGCAGCTCAGGCCCCCAAGGCTGGTAGAAAGGCTGCGGGTTCATTTTCAGAAGCAAGGAGAACCTAGTGGCACTCCAGAGAAACAGCCTTAGCATCATTAAAATTCTGGCTATTTCCAACGCAGAAACCATCTACATGCAGATGAGCAAAGCAGGTGCAGAACTGCCCGAGGAACTTGGAAAAATGATCAGATTCCAATTTCAAATATTCTAACCTTATAATTTTCATTTCTCCTTTTCTTTTTTTTTTTTTTAAACCACTACTTCTACTTAGATCAAACCTAACGATGACTCTGAGCACTGTTCAGCTGTGAGGGACCACCAGAGAGAGCTTGTGAGCTGCTGACATCCATGTACCAACTTCCTTAATACGGAGTAAGGATGTTTGCTATTCTTCTAATTTGTCCTGAAGGTAAATATTTTTGACACTTCATTAGGAAGAGATATACGATGCCTCAAGAGTTGCGTTATGACTGTCAAAGAAGAGAAAGAGCAATACTTAATCTTAATATCATAGCAGTATATCTTCCTTCTGTTATGTGCAAGAAATACAGATGTCTCCCAAATTCTGCTGCGGTTGAGAACTGATAAATATGTATAATCTCAGGAGTCACCATGCCAAACCCTGTGCTCTTGCAGCTGAGCACAGGGATGCTCACAGCAATGGAGCTTGGCCAGCATCACCCTGTGTTGCCCCCAGCCCTTACCTTCCTCTCCGCAGAGGTGAAGGAGCAGCTGTGGGACTGCTCTTAGCTTCCTCACAAAAGAAGTTATGCAGCCAGGTATCAGCTGGAATACACTGCCCTGGGAGCTACCGCTGAGGATATTTAGCTCAAGGTCACTAACAGCTGTACTGTGTAATTTCACTGATTACAACACCATCGAGATGATGGGCACAGCTGCTTTGCTTCTGACAAAAAGTGCTTTTACACATCAAAATCAGGTCCATCGCCTTAAAACAGAGAGGAAGTAGAAAGGTACTCGGTTTTGGTTGTTCTTCACCTTGAAAGGAGTGGGAGGGAAAAGTCCTTTTAGCTCAAATGTGGAAACTTCCAGGACCTGATACTGGTGGTAGGTGGATGGTTGGACTAGATCTTAGAGGTCTTTTTCAACCTTGATAACTGTATGATTCTATGACTTGGATGTAATCGCCAAAGCCTAGTCAGTTTCTGGAAGGCAAGAGATAAAACATATAGGCTGAAAATTCTAAGTGAAAAGTGCCATGGGAAGAGGGCTGTTAAGGAGGGGAAGTCTGGGGAGGTTGTGCTGTGAGTTGCAAGAACCTGGATTTCTGAGGATCTTTGTAGCAAAGTCAGGCTGAAGTCCACAAGTTTCAAAGAGTGAGAGACAGGTAACTCTGGGAATGAGCACAATGGTGAAGAAATAAAGGAAGAAATAAAAGAGGGAAACACTAATAGCTATGACAAACCTGCTGGCTTAATAGTCTTTAAATCACAAAGCAAAAATGCCTCAAAACCAGTACAATGGCAGATGTGGCTTCCGAACTGAAAATATTAAACAATCTGTAAATTCCTACCAGCAAAAGTTGTCTTGTTCTGAAAGCTATTTTAAATGCCAGCAGCTGATTGGAAACAGTTGAATTTGCCATCTGCTCAGTAGCACTAAGCTGGGAAGGAAAAAACAGAACAACCCAGGCCCATTCATTTTACATGCCCTGTTAGCACCCTCAAGCTCAAATCTTCTAATATTTCAATTTAAAAAGTCATGAGGGGTGTTTATTTTCCAGTTTTCCCTAGGTTTGGTCGATCTCATGTCACTTTAGGAACAGCACAACTTCTCTCCTTTGGAAACAGTGTGGCACTACAGACCAAATTCTTCCCTGTACCCCAACTAAAGCAGCTTTGATATTCCAGTATACTTTGTAGTCCAATACGGACCCCAAAAAATAGAAGGCAATCTAATTTGAGGAAAGATTTTGCTCTGTACAGCCTGGCTACTACACAAAATCACTGCACATGCTGACAGAGTGAACACCGAGACTTTTTCAGATGGAATGAACACTGCCAACACAAGTGCTTTCAGAGTAAAATGTTTGGTAAGCCAACATATTATCTAGAGACATGTTCTTTGCAAGAAATTACCTGTGTGATTTAAGTTAGTGTAATATTATTCTTCTCAGGGGAAGCAGATCTCTGCCAGAGGCCAGATGTTACAGCAGATGTGCACGTGCAAGTGTTGCTGCTGTCTCTGCAAACATGCTTCAATGTAGATTCTTGCTCCTACCAAGTATCTTCTCTCCCTTTGGATTATTCTGATTCATGATCACATTTTAACTAATAAAAGATTGCAAGTAGCAAGGCAGCTCATTCTTCACAAAGAAGCTGTTGTCTGGTGTCCATGCAAAAGTAAAATTGGTACAGGGAAAACTTTGTGTTTCACAGAGAAAGCTGTCTCAGTTGCCCAGGGCTAGATCTCACTCTCACAGAATCTGCTGCTGTGAAGACTGCTTCACAGAATGAGAGAGTCATGAAAGTTGGAAAAGACCTCCAAGATCATCCAGTCCAACCATCCACCTACCACCAATATTTCCTGCCTAACTCATGCCCCTCTGTACAACATCACACGTTTCTGGAACAATCCAGGGACACTGACTCCCCCCCTCCGTGGGCAGCCCATTCTAGCACCTGAACACTCTTTCAGAGAAGAAATTTACCCTAATATCCAACTTGACCCATCCCTGGCATAACTTAAGGCCCATCACCTCTTGTCCAATTGCTGTTGCCTGGGAGCAGAGGCTGACCCCCACCTCACCACAACCTCCCTTCAGGGAGTTATAGAGAGCAATAAGGTCTTCCCTGAGCCACCTCTTCTCCAGACTGAACAATCCCAGCTCCCTCAGCCACTCCCCATTAATACTTGTGCTCCAGACCCCTCACAAGTTTTGCTGCCCTTCTCTGGACATGGCCTCCATGTCCTCCATGTCCTTCTTGTAATGAGGAATCAAAACTGAACACTACACTCAAGGTGCAGCCTCACCAGGGCTGAGTGAAGAAGGATTATCATTTCCTTGCTCCTGCTGGCTGCACTATTTCTGATACAAGCCAGGATGCCAGTGGCCCTCTTAGCCACCTGGGCACAATGCTGGCTCATGTTCAGCCGAACACTGACCAGTACCCCAGATCTGTTTCCTCTGCACAGTCTTCCTGCCACCCTGTCCCAAGCCTGTACTGTTGTCTGGGATTATTGTGGCCAAAGTGCAGAACCCGGTACTTGGTCTCGTTGAACTTCATCCCATTGGCCTCAGCCCAGCGACCCCAACTCTCATCAGAGGAAAAAGGAAATATCAAAAAAAGAAGTTATGAACAGCAATAGAAAATAACTGGAGTTCCAATATGGATAAATGTGGGCAACAAAGTAGGCCCAGGGCTCTCTCTGTGTGCAACACATCCACATCTAGGAATTTAATGCATTCATTTATCAGTTGCTTTGATGCAGTGGTAAGCAATGGTTCACAGTTGCTTTCAAAGAATATGGCCAAATTTCTGTTGCCCTGTGCACCAGCTGGGACAAAATAAATGCAGTGTAATATACCTTTGCTGCTGCATGTGCTGAAATATTCTCACATTTACAAAGAAAGGAGCTACATCACCCAGCCTATCAAGGAGGGGTGCACAAACAGAATAGGTTTGATGTGAAAATATGAGCCAGTCAGTGTAAAAGCAGGGTTCCTTCTGGATACAACTGAGTTTCAGACTTCACCAGCTCCTGTCAGCATCAGACCTCTCTGCTGGCTTTGTATCGGAGCCACTTCTGTAAAACTCATGTCAGCCACTTGCAGACACTATGATTCACTGACATTTATTTTGGCAAGCTTCCTTTTCTACAAACACTGTAGGTACAAAAATATCCTATAAACTCAAGAATAACTTAGGAAAAACAAAAACAACAGTCCTTGCTGAGTTTATCAGATTTATGATCTCTGGTATGTGCTCATTGAAATGTACTTCAAGAAACAGAACTAGAGAGATTAATCCTGTCAAATAAAAAGCTTAAAAAGAAAAGGCTAATGACACATCATTAGGGTGAAAAGCGAATTCCTGCTAGTGATTTCCCTGAAGACTGCATGGGTTATAGTTTTATTTTCATAAAGCAGATTGGAAAGACGGTGTTTGTGGCTAAAGGCAGTCTGTCTGGTACTCACTCAGAGGAGAAAGTTAGATGAAAACACCAGTGGCAAAGCAGGAGCAGCCAGGAACCTCTCAGGCTTAAAACACAAGAAAGGCAGCAGTCAGTTGGCATTTTTTGAGCTAACTAGAATTAGGCCATTCACGTGGGAATCTTGTTTTTAGGATTATTTAGAGATGCCATGGGCCAGGTCATATGATCCTCCAGAAATTCACTGAGTGTCATGGTAAAGGATCAAAGGTTTTTTGCTTAAACCCTTTGGTCTCACGTCAAAACATGAACCATGACTCAAGATCTCATCCACGTGTGGAGCATCCTTGCCAGGCTCTGGGGGAAAGGAGGAGGCTAGCAAAGGCGGCTGCATGAAGCTGCTTGAACACTTGAGAGGCAATAATCAGCCTCAGCGATTGTTACAAGAGAAATGGTATTTAACGCAGCTCCACATTTCCTGCTGAGCTATTAGCAATAAAAACAATGTCTTTAAGATGCAAAGAAGAGAGTCTTGCTTCGAAAGTGCCATTTGAATATTTATTATTTTTTTCTTAGAGACATCAGCGTTCATCAGCTATCAGAGGACACTGACGTTAAAAACAAATCATGTTCATGTAGAGTAATTAGAATACTTCACATGGCAGATCACTAACCAAATTAATTCTACCTAGAAGTGACTTTTTGATGCTTTTTTTCTGAGATCAAGCTTCCTATTTAAACTATCTATATAATCTTTCTGAAAATCTATAGCAAGACAACACATTATCCTACTCTAAAAGGATTTTATTGTCAAATGAATATATTAAAGGAAGCTATTACTGCTGCCAGCAAAACTGCTGCACCTTACAAAGCTGGGAGAAGCAATCCATACCATTTGCCTTAGTCACATATATAACTGTTTTCATGATGAGAGAAGTGTTTATCCAATGCTTTATTGGCCTAATTGTCTCTAAATTCAATTTGTGTGTAACATCATGTACTCTGTATTAGTTCTCATCTCTCCTTATGGTTTTTTTTCAGTGCGACTGTGGCCCATCATAGCTTCTTTCTCACTCCCACCGTTACTCACTGGGTTCTGTGTGGCCTCATCAGTGCCCAGACTGGGGTGCTTAATAAAATATTTTTCAGGAGGGAAAGAATTGCGCTTTGATGAGGGGAGAAATTTTGCATAAACTACAGACTAGGGAATGATTTAACAACGGGAGTTAAACATACAAATGTTCAGCAGTGGTATATTTATGAAAAAAATTAGCCAACGGTGATTTACATAAATAGCTGTATTAAAAATTAACGGCTACTGTAATTGTTAAGGACTACTAAAGAGGAATTAATTGCATTTTTAAAATTTGAATGCTGTAGGTTTTGCGCGGGGTAATAAAGCTGGTCACCTTAATTTCATATAAATTGTACTCCTCAAAAATGAGCCAGTGACACTGTACAAAGACACAGAGGTAGCTGGGAATAATTTGTTATATGTCCAAACGAGGCAGAAGTAGAGTGCTATCAGCAGAGTGGCAGCAAGACACTGAGGCCCAGGACAAAGCCTAAGCAGAAACTGCTCTGCACACACCTCTGGTTTCCTCTGGAAAAATGCAGGTATGTGGGTGGGAAGAATGCTGGGGGCACTTCCCTACATACCTTGGCCTGGACAACTGCTGAAAGGGGCTGCTGCAGGTCTTGCTGGGGTGGGGATCACCTGGAGGTAAGGTTTGGAGCACCAACACAGCTGTTAGCCCTATCTTGAACCTCCTTAATAGCTGTAGTGGTAACCATATACAATTTCATACTTTCCAGGTAATTTCTCTCTGCTCATCTTTTTTATCTTTTATCTCTTATTTGAAAAAGAAGGAAAATTATCCTAGCTTAAACTGCCACTAAACAGCGACTGTTGGCAAGTCCTTGCCATTGCAGTGGTTATGCGTGACTAATTCAATTACAGTCCTGGCAAACAGAAGCAGGAATACCCTGTAAATCACATCTAGCTGCAGGAGCCATCTCAATATCTAACCACCAGCCACTCTAGTTCCTGCTATTAACCAGTGCCTCTGCTGATTCCATGGCAGTTCCATCAGCAGCGACCAATTGAAACCAACCTGCTCTAACTGCTTGGCAGGCAGGAGCTGCTGGCGGACAGCAATGTGTCACAGAAGCTCTCTGGTGAGACACAGTGTGGTCTGCCCTCTTGCCCTCTGATGCTCATCTCAACACCGCACACTTTGTGAAGCCAGAACAGAAAACACCTGAACTGCCAGCAGCCTCCCTTACTGCCCACCTGGAGTCGTGGTTAGTAGCTGAAGGCGGCCTACAGGAAAGCTGGGAAGGGACTTTTTATAAGGGCAGGTAAGCAAGAGGATGAAGGGAAATGGTTTTAAACTGTAAGAGGATAGATTTAGACTAGATGTTAGGAAGAAATTCTTTACTGTGAGGGTGGTGAGACGCTGGATTAGGTTGCCCAGTAAGGTCTGTGGATGCCCCATCCCTGAAAACATTAAAGGCCAGGCTGGATGGGACAGTGAGCAACCTGGGCTAGAGGGAGCTGTCCCTGCCTATAGCAGGGGGTTGGAATGAGATGATCTTAAAGGTCCCTTCCAACCCAAACCATTCTATGATTCTATGATTCCATAAAACAGAGCAGTGAGCTGCTCACACAAGCCCCCTACTAAAGCCACAGACAGCTTTGACCTGAGTCTTGTCTTTCTGCCATAACATTTCCTCAGAAACCAATGCATGGATAAATGATAGCAGAAATCAAACCACTACCTGGCACTTGACTTGACATGAAATTCCAAGCTCTGATCTTCAGATGTAAAAGGCCAAAATAGATACAGGAAACCAGACTATGACTTGTTACCTTAGTATGATGTAGTTAACTCCCCCCTTTAACTTCAATATAAATAAAATAGCACCTGAAAGATTCTTGCAATAAACCTGTTCTCAAGACAAAGAGCTGAGGAGCAGAGAAAGGTCCTCCCCAACAGCCATGTGCTCCAGCTAGCCAACATTACAGCTCTCAGTAGCGTCAGACCCCCAGAAATACCAGGGGACATTGAATGATAAAACAGAAGTATTCTGAATGACTGAGGTGACATCAATGATGGAAATGATAAAATAGTGCAGAATTCTCCCCCAAAACAACAAACCTCTTTGTAGAGCTCTGGCAAGTGCTGGTCTGTACCAGGAACTCAAACAAGGTCCCCAGAATTACACTGGATATGCAAAATGGATATGCAAAATGCTTATGGCCATTTTTCAGTCTGAGTTCCTGGACCAACACGCCTGGGCTGCTATGAAACATCCCATCTTCTTTCAAGCCGCGTTGAAGCATGTGGGGACTGTCATTGGAGGAGGCTCAGCTGACAAAACCTTTTATGAGCTAGAGATGTTTAGGCTGCAACAGTTTTTGAATCAAGAAAATCACTACTTCTTGCAGAACCTGATTTGTATTTAAAACTAAAGTGCTGTCAGAGTGAAAACTGTGGGGTGCAAAATTCCAGCAAGGCCTTTTTCATACTTGGCTGTCCTCAGAGTTCTCACCATTTAGCACTGCTAGAAGCCTGCTACTCTAGTGAAGGTAAAATGATGAAAATATCACTTAAAAAAAATAAATCAGTAATTCTTCACCAAAGATTCAGCATCGCCTTCTGATCACCTCCTGATCAAAAGTTCTGTAGTGCTTCTATTAGATTTTCCCAATGCCACAGCAGAAACAGTGAGAATTTGTTCACATTTCTTGAAGGCAGATCAAATGCCATTATCTCACCTGAGTATACGTTGTACATTATGTATAAAAAATACTCTGTATTGAAAACTTATTACAAACATATAGCCATACACTCATCTCAGGAGTTACACATTACTTCAATAGCAATTTCTGAAAGCCCAGCTTCAGTCAGGAAACAAAATTTCACATGTGACCCACTAATCGGTTTTTCCAAATATTCTGGAATAGCTTTGAAATTAAGGAAAATCTGTCTTCTTGAAGTGGCATCAACTATTCATAGCGTTTTCTACAAGGAGAATGGACAGCAATGGACTTCAAATATTGTCAATCTTTCTGCCACTCACTCTCAGGTACAATATGCAGCAGAAGTGGAAGGAAGAAATATTTTGCAGGGACTAAAATGCCTTACTAGCTGATAGACATAGTGAATTCTTGTTTGTTACAGTCTGTTCTCAGAGCTTGAGATCAGCTTTTAAATATAAACAACAAAAAGAGGGTTGTAGGATAACAATACTTAACATTCTTTTGTTACGTTCCATATCAGTTCCATATCATTCATTAACTGCATGTATTTTCCTGTGCACCTATCTCAGCAGTAACTGATACAACTGCTGTTTCTTGTTTTCTTTCTTAAAAAAAAAAAAAAAAAATCCATTGTCTGGTTTGCTACATTTATGATGAAAATAGGTGTGTGAGGGCATTGCTTTCCTTAGGACAAAATGAGTACTTCATTTCCACTCCCATTTAAACATTTCAGCATTGCAGCCTGCTGCAGCACTGAAGCACAATGTGATATTCTCCGGGGAAGATGCATCCCTTTTTGCCATCCAAGGAAGACCTTAGATTGACAGTGATTTTACTGGCCCAGGCAAGAATATCTACCATATGGTTAAAGCCATAAAGGGAAATGAATTTGCAGTGTTCGTTACTTCCAGCACTTGGAGGAGAGAAGCTAGAAAACTAAGGAATATACGTAGTTTTAAGGTCAGAGATGACCCCTTCTGATTGCCTATGAACACAAAGATGCTTCAAAGGTCAAAAAAGGTGACACAGAATATCGTAGAATCATTAAGGATGGAAAAGATCACTAAGACCATCATGCCACTTGGACCTCAGTGCCACATCTACATGTTTTGAACACCTCCAGGGATGGTGACTCCATCACCTCCGTAAGTAACCCATTCCTATGCATCACCACTCTTCTGGAGAAGAAATTTTTCCTAATATCCAACTGGAACCTCCCATGGCTCAACTTAAAGTCTTCTATGGAACATCTTGTCTTGTCACTGTTAACCTGGGAGCAGAGGCCAACCCGCACCTCCCCACAACCTCCTATCAGGCAGATGTTGAGAGCGACGAAACCTCCCCCGAGCCTCCTCTTCTCCAAACTGAACCATCCCAGCTCCCTCAGCTGCTCCTGATGTGATGCATTTTTTCTGACAGTCTTCTAAAATTTGGCCAACAAAGAAATTGTGCTACATGGCAATCACACAGAGTGCCAAATGGTTGCCAGCCCTTGCTCACTTGTACTGGGTCAAGTCAGTCCCCTCAAGAGAAGATCTTTGCCCTTTTTTTTATCACTTGATACGAGAAGCTAAATCTAGGCGCTTGTGCATTGGGAATTAGTTTAAACCTGTCTCTCCATGACCTTCACAGCACATAAAAGTTGCACAGTTAAGGAAAAGTGATGAGAAATATGCCACAGTTAACATGAGTTGCTTTTTTTTTTTTTTTTTTTTTTTTTTTTTTTTTTTTTTTTAATGTGAAAGCAGAAGATGGATTCATAGCTCAACCTCTGATCAAGAGTTATTTTTCCTTCCCATTCTCTCACAATAGGATTAGGCTGTACTCCTTTCTCTTTTAATATACCTCCCTGCTTTACAAGCTCTGATTTATTCCCTCCCTTGTACAATTTTTCAAGTATTCCACCTCACTGAGAGAGCCAAACAAGTGCCTCTACAGGCTGGCAGCACAACAAAAGTCCTGGTACAAAACAATGCTCTGTCTTACGTCAGCCTCATCCACAGAAGCAGGAACTCACTTGAGTTATTTAGAGCACGGAGATTCATACAAAGGGATACAAAATCAGGGCCGTTAGACAGCGATAAGTAAGAGTTGGTATCAAACAAATAAACACACAAGGATCACAAAGAAAAGGAGGGCTTCAAAAGGGCTGACCTAATAGCTGCATCATCCACTACTCATGGAAGTCCTTCAGCTTTTTAAGCCAAATCCGTCAATGTCAGATAAAAATCAGGAGAAAAACAAGAGAAGCCGAGAGAGAATTAACAGAGACCCTAATGTACCTCAAATATATATATATTTATATATTGTTGAATACAAGGAAAACAATTTAGGATCCATCCACTTTTTGTAACAACAACAATTTAATTGTAAATAAATACTCTCTCCTTCCCTCAGAATAATGAAGTGGAAATAAGAAAGCAATTCAGAAGTTAATGCCACCTCTATTCATTTAGTACCTAGCTTTTACTGCTACTTCACTGAACTACAGGGGAAAACATGGCAAGTCCGAGTCTTGCTATGCAGGAAGCGTCACATATTTGTACACAACACTGCATGGCACTGCAGAATCACAGAAGAGTTCTGAGAGAGCTGGAAGTGATCTTTAAAGACCGTCTGGTCCAACTCCCCTGCAATGAACAGGGACACCTACAGCTGCATCAGGAGCTCAGAGCCCTGTTCAGTCTTACATTGAATGTTTCCAGCAACAGGGCTTCAATCACCTCTCTAGACAAATAAGATGGCTTTTCATAATTTAGAGATGCTGGTCCACCATGTCCAAGTAACAATGGTTTCAGTCACATATACTGAGTAGATTTACATTTTGTTTTGCTACTAGACAAAGCTATGCCTAAAAATGACTAAAGTCATCAGTGACAAAAGAATGAGAAAATGCTGAGAATACACTTTCAGCTTGGAAAACTACTCGTTTAGTTCTAATCACCTGAACTCAAGAACAGACATTCATTAATTAATACTTCTTAACATTCTAATTGGAATGGGCATTGTATTTAAATATCAGAGCAATTACTTTTTAATTTAGAGGACAGAAAATAAGCCAGCTAGCACCAAGTGCTGCAGACACTTGTGCTAGAACAGTAAATTACAGCCTAGTTTTCTGCTACAAGCACTTCTTAACTGTTTCTAATTTTACTTCAGTAAAACATACAGTTGTCTTTGCTGCCATCCACTAATAACAATTTCTGTCTTACGACCTGTTCTATTCTGCCTCTGAGCAAAGTCAGGGAGATTTCTGTCACGAACTTTAACCAGAGCAGGTTAAAGATGTAGAACAGTAACTCCTCTCTTGTGTTTCTCTGATTGTCCTTTTCTGTTCTTCGACCACTTTTCCCAAGTTACATGTTTCTGACAGGTAAAAGCAGATTTCCTTGTTTGTGCCTGAATATACCTTATCCATATTCCCGCTCTGTATGAAACATGCATGAAGCATTTCTTACCTCCTTTGCTGGTAAGCAGGAATATGAATAAAGAGCTAGGAACAATAACAGGTAGGATTTCACATTCTGTTCTCATTTTGTATGATAAACTCATACTACACGTTTAAATTTGTTCCTTGCATTTCCTTTTTTCATCCACAAAATGCTCCTTTAGGGAAATAACTTTGCTATTCAGCATTCTTTGTCTACTCCAGTATCTTTGTGTACAATTGCATCTTCAGTACTTCTGAAGTTCATATATTTGACACGGTTTTCCATTTTGTATGGTTGAGTACACCGGAGTTTCTAATTAAGGTTCGTGGCCAGAAGCAACAACTAGCAAAATGTCTGGGGAAAAAAAGATACTAACAGAAGTATTACCCCTACATGACCTCAGATCACCCTAACTACAATTCTACCTCCACTCCTCTAGTTTGGTCACCTGCACTTTCCTCTTCATTGAATCACAGACATCTGGCTAATCATTTTATACTGAGCAGAAATCTGGTGAACCCTGAAAGTTCAACACTGAAGATGGAGGAAAAGAAATTTATGTATACAGTTTTTCCAAATTTTTTTCCTGAATGCATTATTTCCAACATACAGCACTGGCTTTCTACTCACTTTGTAATTACTTTATTTACAGGAAAATAACTCTTCAAATAAACAAAGGCACCGCATATGCTAGATGACATTACTGGCTTTCTTTATGACATCTGAATTGAATTTTCAGTCAATATAGCAGTAGCACAGAAACATGCCTTCTCAACACTCCTGGGGTAATAGCCCTTCCCAGTTATCAGTGCATGTCCTGAATCTCCTCTCACATAATCCTTCCCCACATCTACCCAGTCATTGAATATTGCTACATTTTTTTTCAACCACTCAACGTCATCCTTGGTCTGCTATGAGAGAAATTGCACCTACCTGGATGTGTCATGGGATCCTACCCGATTCAGTCCACCAAATGATCCACAGGTTGGGAACAGGTCCTTCCATATATTTAATGCTAGATCAGGAACTGGTCTAGTATTAAATGTGGAGGATGGTGGCCCTGCATGTGGCAGAGGGGTTGGAGATTCATGATCCTTGAGGTCCCTTCCACCCTTGGTCATTCTGTGATTCTGTAATTCCAGCAGGCAACATCTCCAGCTGCTTCCTGAGCAGCAGCACTCTTGCTGCCCCTACCTGCTGATTTCAAGTGCTGTTTTTGCCTGCAGAAGAAGCTGGGAAGATGGCCATAGGGCAGATTTATGCACCATAAAGATTCCTGTCCAAGTGAATTTCAGTAAAAATTCCCTTTTGCTTGGGCTGCTGTATACGTTTCTAGGAAAGACTAACATGGAAATTCTGGAGCCTAAAATAGCCTAAGAAAAGAATTTATGTAAAATAAATGAATACATATAAACAAACAAACAAAAAAATCCTCTGAACTACATCACCACAATGTAGGAAAATTTTTTTGGCGTTCTTCTGTCCAATAATCAATGTTTGACCATATCCCACTTCTCTGCTGCCCCTGGGTTGACACTGGAGAGGACTGCCACGGAACAAATAAAGCAGTGGACAACTTCAACAAGCTCTGATATTCTCTGTTTCATTCCCAGTGCTCTGAGTACACTTTGAGGTCAACATAAAAATCTGAGTGGCTCATATATCTGTGCCCTTTCATGCATAAACTAGAATCAGCAACTTGAAAGATACCCCACTAACAAAGTGAAAAAGATGCAGGAGGCCTGCTGAGGTAACAAAATAAAGGCAAAGGAAACAAGCTGAGCTGAAAAGTCCCAGCAACCCAAGCTGCCTCCAGCACTAAAGACTGCACCACAAAGCATTTTTAAGAGAAAAAAAATACACAGCTTTTATTCTAAGCTAGCTGTTCTGCTGGAGGCTAATTACATTCCAGATATTATTTTTCCTTGAATTTTCTTATTTCATTGTTTGCTTTTTAACTACAAATAATCCATTTTACCCAGAAGTTGTGTCAGAGTGCACAGACCTGAAAGTGCTTCCCTAGTTTTCCAACACAAAAGAATCATCTGAACATTAACATATATAAAATGATAGCTAGAAGTCTTCAATTGATGACCATGCAGATTCAGCATCAATCTCCAAATCAGCCATGCGTCAATGACTGCTGGAATACAGGGCCAGCACACATATGTCATACACACATGGAGACCATCATACTTGCAACTATCATCAAGCACTGGCTACAAAAATAATTACCCATTTGCATTCACCATACTTGTTTATAAAAGCTAATCATAAGGAAATTAGTGGCTTCAGTTCAAATAGGCTTAGAAGAACCGTGTAAGTATTTTTCTACTGCAAGTGAGTGTTAATGTAACAACTGCAGACTTACCTTAACTTTAAGCACAGAAGAAAACATCTTAGCATCTTCAGAGACTCCTCCAATGTACATTTTTTTGGTAAAAACAGGTGCATGATCGTTTTCATCCTTTACTTCAATAAACACTTTGGCTGTATTACCTAAAACCGGGAAAGAAAAGCATAGCTAGACCATTAGGTAGTCAATCTTTAACACCTATTAGAGCTTACATGTTTACAGCCCAAATGGATCCTGTGAAAAATGTGCACAGATGACACTGTAGAAATAAAACTTAAGAAATGATAACACATTTGGTATTAAAAACATGAGTTTGAAGGAGGTCAAGGAGTTTCATGCTTTTACCCCCCACCTTTGCCGTCTTTTCTTACAGAAAATGAGTGTACACCTGCATTTTGCTACTATGGCTAGATGAATTTGCACATAGGCAGAAGGCTGCCATGGCTTTCTTCAGAAAGCAAACTACAGGGGATTATAATAAAAAAGCAGAAGACAGAACAGCATACTTCAGTAACACAGATCTGGTCACATTAAATTCTCACAAGCGTTATAAAGAGGTAATGAACATGCAACGTATACTAATGACTAAGCTATAAAGAAAAGCTTGCCTTTTTCCCTTCATGTGCAACTTGCTTCATATATTTTAATTCATACTAACTTCCATGCAATTACTTAATGAGGAACTCTGCAGCACTGTCTGTTAGCTCCAGAGGACCAACATGATACTGAACGTGGCAAGTCAATGCAACTCCATCAACACCTGCCTAAGCATGAGTATTACAGGCTCAACATATCTTCAAGAAAAAAAAAAATACAGCTGTTAAATAGTTACAGCTCCACTGTTAAATAACAAACATCTCTTTCTTCCTGTAAGGAAAAATGGTCCAGTAAAAACCATGGACCTGCTGCAAAGAAAGGTTCAACTGCACAGCGATCAATATCAAGATTTGTTTGCCTCTTTCAGAATTGTGTAATTCAGAAAGAATGCTGGAAATGATGGCATCCAATTCATTAAAACCACATTTTCAAGCGATAAATTGACTCATTTCAGAGTTGATTTTCCTAGTCTCTTTCAGTGCCAGTGTAATTTAGATGCTGCACAGGTGCCATGCTGATTGGCATTAGTTTCCAAAGGCAGGCTCATTTAGAAAGAGTTTAATGCCTCTCCAGTTGGGGGAAAGCTTGTTATAACCAGACTATATCTCAGACTGCCCACGTCATCCAAAATGTTGCAGGTGAGGGGTCCTGCTGATGGAAAACAAATATGGAGTTCAACAGGAATTTGAGAAAACTATGTAAAATGTCATCCACTGTACTAGCATGTAAACAAGAAGAAAAAAAGGATGAAAAGGAAAAAAGGGAAATGACATTTTCTCAGAGGAGCAATGATTTTTGCACTTGCCACAATGGTCTGCACAAAAGGTAAAACTACTTGTAGGTGCTTTTACACCAAGCCACAAGGAAAAATGACTTCACATGAAGCTCTCTCTTTAAACTCACAAAAAATAAGCCACAGGCCAACAAAAAGATTTAAGCATCTGAATATGCATAATGTTGACATAGTGATCTATCTGTAATCATGTTCAGCTTGCTTGTTTTAAAAGAACGCTTCCATGTTATTTACTATGGTGAAGAAAAACGCTCTTCCCAGAGCTGTTGTAAGACTGCATGAGAATTCAGTCTCAGTTAAAAACTGCAGCCCCATAGAGAAGAAGGCAATTTCAGCAGGATCACAGCACTGCATGCAGTGACCTTCCCCTGCTGAGCTAATAGACAGTTCCATCAATGGCACCAGTTTTCTACTGTAAGAAAGGGCCCAACTGCATCCCATTCGGTGCTGCTAGGAGTAGCATTTGCTAACCCACACTAACTCTCCATAATGCTCATCAAATATCTTCTGTACAGGGCTCACAAGTGGCATCATTTTAAGCTAGTTTTGGTGAGGAGGCTGAGCCTTGTGCAAAGTTTGCTTTGCAATTTGCTCGAAACCATTTGTTTAATTTGTTAGTAGTTCTCCGAGCTGCCAAAATGCTGATTTGTTCAGCAATGGTTGAACACTTTGAAAATGAGAACATTATTACACAAAGCACAAAGCAAATGAAATACTCTGCATATTTCCAGACTGACATTAGTATCACTGGTGTTGAATTAAACATACACGCTCTATCTTACAGCCGCTTACATAGAACCCTTAGAGCTGGAAGGGACTTTCAAAGGTCATCTCGTCCATCTCCCCTACAATGAACTGGGACATCTACCACTACATCAGGCTGCCCAGCCTCGCCGTGGAACTTTCCAGGCATGGGGCATCTACCACCTCTCTGGGCAGCCTGTGCCAGTGCTTATATCTCATTTCTCCTGGCAGATGAACAGGAACATGGTGGCAGTGAACTCTGCACTGTACCGTGCCTTCAGTCTGATTTCAGCCTGCAGCTGGCCGCACTGAGTGACAAGCAGCCAGCTGCAGAGGTTGCCCACATTAGAATCCCTGATCAGAAATAGAGCCATGCCTGTGAAGGTAGTGCCAGAGCCTCTGTGATGGGGATGCCCCAGCTGTGCTGCTCCATCCTGTTGGACATCCCTGCAGTACTGACGGTCAGCCAGCCCATGAGGGACATTTCTGCACCATCATCTCCTGCAAGGTCTCCTGTGTCTCAACTGTCTCCTCTCTTCTATACAGCACTGGGAGAACTGCAGTGTGCAAAGGGCACGGATCTGTAGACATCCTCAGCTTCTAAGCACCTAACATACTGCATACACTACTCCAAGTGAGCAATCTTGCCCCCGGCCAGAAGATAAGGCTTTTGGATTCTTTCAGCTGAAGGAAAGTAAAAGCATCAAGAAAAGCTGCTCTAAAGGGAGCCTGATGAACCTCTTCAAGAGATAAAGCTTGTGTATCTAGAATGGTTAACTTCAGAAGCAAAAACAACAGCTCTAGGGAGACGGTCAGAACCACTGTGTGCTAACACTTACAGATGTTCTTTCCAAACATAGTTGCAGAAATCTCTTTTCTACTACCACTGCTTACTTCAGTGGTTTAATTAAATGCCTGCTTCATGTCAACCCACAGTTTCTGGCAAGACCACAAAAATTAAGCTGAACTAAAAGAACACTACTTGAACAATGGGACATTAGAAGGTGGTTGAACTCTGATTTGAGTGCTACCAGATTTGTTTTATACTGTGCTTTCACCAATGTTACGACACTGGTCTACCGCCATGTACCTGCCAAAACAGCAAGCTGATACAGTTGCTATTCATACACCATAAATATTAACATGGAAAAACATCTGGGAAAACCACCCCAGAGATGCATGGTAGAGGAGGCAGATTTGCAGTCCTCTGGGCTGCAGAAAGTGATTTGTCCATCTGTCACAGCTCCCACCTCTGGGCATGAGCATGGCTCACACAACATGTGACATAGTATTTAGCAAACCTCACTGATATGAAAACACCATGGAAGTGCATTATCTTCCCAGCTGGCCTAACACTTTTGAGGTATCTTACCTCTTCACTTTCTGGAAGTGAAGTTGATTTTTAAAAAGAATGCATGCTGCTCTGAATTCTGATGCAAGCCTTAGAGCTAGGAGGGATAGCTCCAGCTCTCCCTCACCCCTGCAGCAGGCTGCAGGCAGACACAAAGAGGGCACTCACAATATCTGAGAAAGAAATTTGCTTACCAAGACAGTGCCAGCGCAACTGTAGAAACAGCAGATTCTGCTGTTTGCTGTTTGTTTTTATTCTCAATAAACAACAGTAAAATCACCACATGGTTCTTGCATCTCTAGGAACCTGTAACATGTACCTGCTGTTCTTCCTCTCCCTACAAACTGAGGTCAATTAGATCAGCAAGAGTAGAGGCAGAAATGAAAAAGGGGATGCAGGAGAGACTACAAATGAAGCTTCCAAGTGAAGATGCAGGAGACAAGATCAGGGATGCAGGGCAGAGCTCTGCCACACGTACAAGTCCACATCACGAGAAATCTCCCTTTCCCCTGCCATCATGAGAATATTGCTTACTGCAGAGGCAATCTTAGTGATATTGTGAATGTGAAACGGCAAAATGTGCAGAATAGTAACCTGAAGCCATCAACACTGCCTTCCGGTCTCCTCAACAACCGATTGAGCCAGAAGCTCAGGTGACTTCTCCTGAAGACAAGCATTCCAGACTGCGCTCTGCCAGCTGGTACCACCTTTCCCTCAGAGGCCTAATTGCTGAAAAATCTGTTTGCATCCATGTCCATCTGCAGACAGAAACTGGCACAGCCTGAAGTACCTGGCTGAGCAGCTACAGAGGACAGATAAAGCCGTGCTCAGATGGCAGTGGTAACTCAAGGTAAGAGAGCAAATGACATACGTGCATACTTGGCGAATGAGAGGTGCTTTTCTCAGATGCTGGAAACTGGAAACACAGGAAAATGTGAGGCTGCTGCCTCTCTTCTGTGTTCTCAGGGATTTGCGAGGTCCTTTTGTCCATGGCATTCAAAACCAAACACATTCTGGCTCTGCTGTACGGCTCTTCTTCCATATCAAAGTGTGAAGACCTGCTATCTTCCATCACAGTTCACATTTCGTGTCTGGCACAGGGACCAGAATGTCCCTGCTCATGAATGCTTTGATTCTTAAAACTGGGACCATGATTACTTTGGTGATAAAACTCCTTTCCTATCTTTATAGGTCTCCACTGCTCTTTCTCAGTGCATTTGGGCAGCACTTCCTCTTCTCTCATCACTCTGCCTTCCCCTGTCTCTTCCTGTCCCTCCCTCCTCACCAGCAGTTGTCCTGAGCACTCTTCCTCTGGGTATCAAACTTCAGGACAGTGAAGTGCTGATGAAAACTCCCAAAAAGCCAACTGCTCAAATGAGGAAAGATATGATGTTTAGTCTGTTCTTGGTCAAGAAGCACTTTAGTTCAGTGAATAGTTAATTGTACTGATATCAAATATAGAGTTTGAAGGCCCTGCCTGTGGCAGGGGGGGGTGGAATAATGATCCTTTGGGTCTCTTCCAACCCAAGCCATTCTATGATTCTTTGATACCTTCCCTTCAGCTTACTACTTCACACCTCTTCTTTGGATGGAGGTGCTGCTCACCCTGGGATTAATGACAAAGCAGTGCCTGCACAGTGCAGAACACATCCTGCTATACACAGCTCTGTGCCATTCCCTTTATGTAAATATTCTCCCATTTCTCATCCTACCCAGTGAGGGAAAACTGAAAGCTTCTAGCTGGAAGCTAATGATCACGATCCTCATTTGTCTCACAGTATGCTGTGAGCCTATGGTTTATAGACAATCTAAGAAGCAAAGAGCAGACACACAAAAAAAACCCCAGCTACTAAATTAATCTGAAATGATGAAGTTCATTAATACTTGAGGTCACCGAGGGTTCAGCATCACCAGATGCCGACTCCTCCGGCCAGAATTCTAACTTTTTAACTTCACTATCATCAGAAGAGCTGACATTTCATCCATTCAAATGAAATATAAAAGCACTGTAATTTCACATTACAAAGTTTCAGTGAAAGTCAATTTCGCTAAATGTGAGAGCATAATTTTGCATGATTAAATACCATCAAAAAAGAAAATGGAATGACTACTACAAATGTGGGAATCAAACCAAGAGATCGAGGAGCCTCCATTACAAACACCTAGGTAATATAGTTAGCCAGATACTTGTAAAGTTTTTTACAGATACATCATCTACCAAACTCTTCAGCTATCTATCCAGCAGACTGTAGACTAAAAATTTAATATGCGGTATTTACTTGTGGATATCCCAATATGTACAGCAAGTGCGTGTCTGTTTCAACTGAAAAAAATGTAAGCACTAGCCATCACCAGGTATCCCTGAATAACTTGGCCACCATCTTTCTCTAGCTGCTGCAGAGGAGGGAGCACTGATCCCATGTAGACCAAGAATGGGAGAAGGGACACTGCAGTACTGCATTGTATGGAAAGGCAGCTTTCCCAGACCTCTGCCAGGCACAAAGTGATGAGGTCAGCTGGTGCTGGCTCTCTCTTTCTCTCCCTCTTTTGATATGTCATCAGTGGTGGATGTAACAGCATACAGGACCTTCCATTGCTGTTAATGTGATTCAACTTCTGACCACGGGATAATCCCTACGTACTTTGCCACAAATGCACATGTACAATCTCTGTTACGGAAGAAAATATATCTGTCAAAATACACTTTCATTTTCCAAGTCTTCTGCTGGTTGCACAGGGAGTTGTGACAAGCCTGACAGAGGTATTTTAACTGCAATGCCTCATATGATGTCTCAGGTCATACTGCATTATCACAGTTTCACAGCACATTCTCAAATATTGGGGTCTGTTATCATCACAGAAAAGCCTGGGTTGACATAGACCTCAAAGATCATCTAGTTTCAACCCCCCTGCTATGTGCAGGGTCACCAACCACCAGACCAGGCTGCCCAGAGCCAC
>JAOWBP010003659.1:3547927-3568487 GCA_028571105.1 Tragopan temminckii | reverse complement strand
AATTAGAAAAATCTCCAGAGAAATTTTCCAGGGAAATCTATTCAGAAGCAAGTTTCAATTGTCTCAAGTATTAATCTCCTTTTACTTCTGTTATAAATTAATTCAGATGCATTCCTATGTCTACAGCAAAATTCAAACAAAAGGTTATGTTTCCAAACAAATAATACCAATAAACCACGAACACAGGATTTTAGTTGGCAGGAACCATCTTCATCCTTTTGAAGCGAAATTTTCCAAGGAGTTCAAGAATAATATGAAACTCAGCTCTAAAGATCATCCAGCTTCAATTCTTCTTTTTACTGCTGCTTAATTTCTTAAGGTTCCATTTGCTCTGGGGAAGCTACACTCAGCTGGGACACAGTTGATGGCTATGGCACGAAAACATCCCCAACATATATATTAGCTCATGAGGATGCACACGGAGGCCCTGGAAAAAGAGGCCACCCAGAGTACACGTGTGCACTATTGAGATAACTCCCAAAGGGCACAGAGAGCCTGCACAAAAATTAGAATGTAGAGAAGTCATGAAAAATTGTGAGCAGTGTAACAACAGTAACATCTTCTGCATGTTTTCATGTGTGTTGCTGGAAGCAATTCAAAAGGAAGCAAGGAATCATTACTCCCAGTATCCAAAGCTGGGTAACCAAGGCACAGAACCAGGCACTTGAGGAGAAAAGTGACCCATGTTGGTGGGTCTCAAACCAGCTAAAAATTGTGAACTGCGCACTTGTGTCTGTTTATCTTCTCATTAACCAGTTATTACTAGAATTTTACATACATTCTCAATTTTTAGTTATTTTACTCTGTAGCACGTAATCCAATGAAAAAATCGTCAAGTCTGGATGAAATCTGGAAATTCTGAATTAATGACAAGCTGAACACAAAAAGAATATAAATATTTAAAACCACGAGATAAAATTACTTCAAGAGCTCATTGAATTTTCAGCATCTTTCCCTCATACTGAACTCCAGTAGACTCTATGAAATTCAAAAGTAGTAATTTTTAAAAGATCAAGCCCCGGACTGTTCAAGAATGCTTTTACTTCTAATTAATTATCCTCTTATTAAATATCTGTTAGCACTGTACTTTCGGTGAATGCCTGTAAAACAATAAGGACAATTACTCTCAATCTGACAAAGGGGATCAATTGAATGCAAACTTTACAAGGTGCTATGAGACTGGATAAACCATTAAATGGGATGATGCAGAGTTCTGGAAGCTGGCTGGTCATTAAAATTAAGCTTCTGCATCTGCTTCTATTGACAATTCAAATCAACAAAATCAGAACATACAGGGGAAATGCACGAGACAAGCATTCCAGGTTTCACAGTGGTAGCCCGTATAAAAGAGGCACCTTGTGATATATCAGTCCTGGGAATATTCACCTTCTGATTATTACACCAAGCATTTCTCCACGAGCTCAGGCTGCTCTTGTTTCCTAACATTTGGAAGGTTAAGCACTTTGAGAAGATGATTAGAGTCATCTGGCGCCTTTCATCGCTATGCCACTTCAATAAAGCATAAACTAATCACAAAAAAGAAAACTTCTTTTTCTCCCCAGGCGTATTATCAGGTGTCCTTGAGTAACTTAGGTATGTGTAAGGCCAACCGTACAGACCTACTGAACATAACACAGGTAGTGCCTTTGCCAAGCCAGAAAGAAACTTTCATCACTCAAAGCCCTCCAGGTGCAATTATCTCACTTATAAACTGGTACAGAACTGGAAATAAGTCAAGTTTAAAGACCTTTCCCATCACCAAAGCCTTCCCAGTCAATCAAGTTTAAGCACTGAAGTTTCAGTGCAAACTAGTGCTCCGCTGTGCATCTGATTTTACCATTCCACACCTACTTGTACAAGGAATAGATGTCTGCTAGCCAGGGATCCTAAGGAATGTGCTGATAAAACTCAGGAGTGTTAGTGGGAGAACCTGACACTGAGCTTCACGGTCTGCATGTCTCTCTCACTATAAAGACTGAAAAATATCTCTGGAAGAAACTGAAGCTCTCACGTTATCTAAGGCAAAGCAGTACATACAGACATTAGCACCAAAGCTCTAAATTTGATTCAATAATTGCAGCTAAGGTGTTAGGAGCTGCCTCACAAAAACCAGTGCTTGGGCATCCACACCTATTAACATCCCTCAATACTAACACTAACATGCCCTAAAGCAAATGTCTTATTTCCACCTGAGAAAGTATTCACTTACTTCTTTCTGTCTCTCTCGACAGATTTTTCTTTATTGCCTTGCAGCCTTTGACTCCTCTTTTATCCTGGGCTATATTTGTAACTGTTGGCTTATTCTCACTGGTTTTCTCAAATGTTTTTATTTTTACTCCCTGTTTTTCCAGATAAATATTCTTCTACAGACACTGGCACATCTACCTTAGTTGCTAGAAGCATTTCTTTGGCATCTCCAATAGAGATGTAACATTTCAATGTTTTCCAACAAAACAAATTCATGCAAAGTAATGTACCTCACAGGATACCTGCTGGCACTGTTCCTCACTTTTGCCTTCATCCTTTGCTCAGATCAGTGTTTTCAAATAGGAAGTTGGTTTGGAAATTAAATTTAAACAGAGCTAACAGAGTTCCTCCAGGAAACAAACAAAGAAAGTAGTTCAACAGTGAAAAACAGATTTGTATTCTAATAAGGTTTACCCGTTATTTAGAATTGAAGATGTACTCAGTCATACCCTCGGCAGCCACGTATGTTACATGTGGGCCTGCTCCATTATGGTAATTCCCTTGGCCATTTCTTACTCCTTTATGCTAAGCATTTTGCTACCCTTTACCTGTAAATGTGCCTAGAAGCTGTCCCGGGGAAAAGCGTGAGCAACTATAGGGTGTATTAAGTATTAAAAAAAAAATAATTAATAACTGGAAAAGGACAGGAAAGGAGAAAATGGTTGAAAGTGAAACTGACATTTGCTTTCAAATTCTGTTTTGGCCAATGAAAAGCACTGGTTTCTGTGTTTTAATTGACATTTCACTAAGTACCCAGGAGTAACCACCAGAGAGATCTCCCACCTCCAGGCGAAGATTTCTTAGATGCCTTTGAAATCCACAGGTTAAAATGAAAACATAACAAAGTACCTACTTGGGAGCATTTGAATCTAGCATAGAGTAATTATTAGTAATAAGCAGAAATCCATGTTTTTTAGGACCAAATGAATCCTATTACCAACACTTCCATTCTGTTGATGGCTTAACATTCTTCAGTGAATAAAAGTCCATAACTTGATGCCAACCCAGTCATTTTTTCACTCACACGTATAAGTACAGGATACACTGAGGCAAATAACTTACTGAGCGGTAACTCAATGAAAAAAGTTTTAAAAAAAATAAAAATAAAAATGGGATCACCTTCAATCTATACACCCAAGCAATTAATGAAACGGTACTTCATTTAAGAGTAAAAAGTGATCCTTACCTCTTGTGCCTTTCTGCAAATGCATCATAGTTGCTAAGCACACTCCTACATCTCCATGCTGTAAGTTTCTAAACCACTTAGGAAGTGCAGTGCTACAGTAAACAAGAGCACTCCATACCATGAGTCTCTTCCAGCCTTCCATCTTTCACCTGCTTTACAACCTGCAGCTCTGCCACATCTTTAGTGAACGCTTGCATTTATATTTGTGGCTTACCTTTAGAAGTCAAAGGGCACAGACAGAACATTATCTATTCTCAGGAATATCACTGCATGAATACTTCCCATAATGAATACGGAGCACTATGGTGCAGATGATGTTTCATCCAGATCAACTTCAGTGGCCTGAAATATTTTTCTACCGCTGTCACTGCTGCTGTCCCCTTTGCTATGGAGTGATTTGGAGAGCCTGACATCTTTCAATACTGTGTTCCAGCCTCCAAGCCTGCCCTTCTGCTGTTTGAAAATACACATTTGCCTTTTTTGTAGAGGAATTTCATGCAGGTGCTGAGCATTTCAATTTGAATTCTCACACCATCCACATTAATTAATTTCACATTGCAGTGTGAAGATGGGATTTGCTGAAGACAGTGAGTCTCTGTAGAGATCCTCTGTCCCTGGAGGTGTTCAGGAAACACGTAGATGTGTTACTGAGGGACATGGATTAGTGGGCAATATTGGTGGTAGGTGGATGGTTGGACTGGGTGATCTTAGAGGCCTTTTCCAACTTTAATTATTCTGTGGTTCCATGATTCTATAATGTTGACAGGGAGATTGTCCACATTACTTGTAAAATGACAACATTAAAATTCAAGTTTGTACCTTTCAAATTGATTTGTCTCTTAACTGAATACTTTAAAACCAAAATTACTTACTTAATAAACGTCCATTTATTTTCCTGAACTGATATGATAGATGTATTAATACTGTACACAGAAGATTCTAGCAGGTAGGAAAAAAAACAAGTACTCTCTCCAATACTGAGTACAACAAGTAGGAATATTTTTTTGATTACAGCAAGTTTAGAGAACACACTACTCTTGCTGAACAGAGAAAAACATTGTGGTTTTGTTGGTTTCTTTATTTTCGGAAAAAAAACCCAATTTCTGGTGAATTCATACCAAATACTTTGCGACACCACTTACTGTGAAAACAAGCTCCAATAAATAGACTTTTCCAGTAACAAAAATCATTTAAACAGGTTTAGCTGAGCCAGAAAAAGAAACAAAACCATCCATGGTTTCATGTTTCTTCCTTCTTTTAAATTAAAAAAAAAAAAAAAAAAGCTATTGACTATTAGTTTTAAATAAAATATCAGCTTTCTAAAACAATTTTAGAAGCTTTTTTCCTCCATAGCTGACTTTTACAGATAGCGCATTCATTTAAAGCCTAGGGGCAGTTTTATTTTAAAGTTGTGATACAAATCAAAGAAATGCAAGAGTTGATTTTGAAGACCATTACTGTAACATCGTTATTGACTGCTGTAATGGTAATAAGTGAGACCCAGCATTCAGTGCTTTTGATTTCTGCCTCCTGTGTGCATCCATTTTTTGACAGAAATAGAAGCAATCCCCACATTTTTCAAATACAAAATATTCAAACCCATATAAAAAAGATATATATAAATATGTGAGGAAATCACAAGAAAGGAATTTGGGACATGTAAGTGCTTTAGTCTAGTTTTCTATTCTCCTGCTCTCGTACTAACTGGAGATGGCCATTATTATCCACTGCAGGCAGACTTATGATCAATTCGCACATTTTTCTGTCCATGTGACAGTGATAGAGATGTTAGAAATGGAGAGTCCAGAAGGACAAGGGGCAAAACATACTTCTAAAAATTCTAGGCTGACAGCTTAACGAGCTATTGGGAGTTTTGCTTTGGTTCTGCTTTGGTTTCTAAATGAGAAATAACTTTGCATTTGAAAGTGCAGATTCCATGGAACTAGAAAAAATTACATACAGCCATCAGTTAAACATCCATCACCAAGACACTGAATGAAACAATATCTTATTCTGTAAAGCTCAGACTTAAAAAACGGAGACCATATCAGAATAGGCAAACAATTCATCCAGACCAAAATATCTTCTTGTAAGGCAACAGAGAATGTTAAATAAAACCAGCATACAAATCACAATAATATCTTAGTAGTCACGAATACTTTATTTTTTAATATTTTTTAATCCCAATAACTCATTTGTGAACAAATCTGCCCTATTTCACTGGTCCTTACCATCCTTTTCTGCAAAGTTTTTTTCAAAGATCAGTGAGAAAACCTGATAGGAGCAAACATGTACTGGTGCTGGGACACTGCCAGGATTGTGGAATTGTTACTGATGGATTTAGCACTTCAGTTTTTTACTTTTGCAATGAAAAAACTGCAGTTTTGATTGTCATGCAAAGCAAGTTTTCTCCACTCTCCACTGGCAGATCACTCTGAAGTGACTCCACTCGTGAGATGGGCAGAGTGTTTTCTGTTGAATTATTTGCTGCTAACTACTGAGGATGAAAGCACTTAACAGAAATGGAGTCCCTGGTTCCCAAGTCATTCCCGGGGAGAGCAACACAGAATTTTCTCCAGCTAAGCACCATCTGCTGAACTCCCTGAAATTATGAATGCAGTTCAGAGTCATCTATTTGAAGGCAAAGCTTACTAATTAGATAGCAGTACCACAGCAGCAGAGTGCTTTCTTATTCAGGAACGATCCACGATATGTTGATAATACTGCCTTTTATATATTTTGGACAAACAACAGTCCAGAACTTCAGCAGACACCAACTACCTTAACGCCTTAAAGTTCAGTAACACGCAGCTGATGCACACCACCTGCAGGGAATTCACTTACAGTTGTGTGTTAGGACTTTTTACAAGGGGAGACCAGGACTGTCCTTACAGAAACACTGCTTTAGCATTCTGTCCTTGAGTGGTAAATAAATTACTACGAAGCATATTTTGCTAAGCTACCGTTGATTTGTGTCAAAGCACTGCCATCAGCTTTTAATGTGCGTGGCACATTCGCTCTGAACGCTTCTCCCTGAGGATTATACTCCTTAATATGTGAAATACTAACAATTAAAAATTAAACCTGGCTGGCAGAACATCTTTGGCTTTTATCATCCTCAGTGTATCATCTGGCCACCAGTGTTCATCAACCTCTGATTACAAAAATTGATATTGCCCTTCAGAATAGCTAACAAGTCAAACATATGTGCTCAGTTCTGTCAATCAACTGCTTCACTAGGGAGCAGCGATAAAAGCCAGTGGCAAGAATAAGCCTCATCCCCAAAACATCACCACACTGTTCAAATAGAGTCCAACAGGGCCAGCTGGCGGGTTGTGCAGTTCCACGTGACCCTGAGCAATGAATGCAAATCAAGAAAGCAACAGTCTCACAGAGTTGTGTTTTGTTTCCTTGCTAAGCTGCACAATTGTAGAAAAGCCAGGCATGCATTCCCTGCTTCCCTATTCCTGTTCTTCACCTATCACCAGGAAGTCAAATTAAGAGGTTTCCAAAAATGCTGCTGTCACAAAGGAGCTGTATCACTGACTTGTCACCTTTGGGAATCATCATTTCACAAATGCAGCCTCTGTCCAGAATGACAAAGGCCAGGCTGACAAAAATGTACGACTCACTGCTTTGTGAAACTCATAACGATCACCTTTGCTGTTGAGAGGGGTAGGTCACTTAAAGGGGTTACAGATTTTTCCCTCTTGAGTGCAGAGTATTGCCAGAACCTTTTTGCTTACCGGGGGATCTTGATCCTCAGCTGAAACAGTAGTGATAACAGTGCCCTTGACAGCATCAGGAGCAACCATTCCTCTGTAGAGCGTCTTGCTAAATACCGGCGAGTAATCATTCATATCCTGCAAAACACAATTAAGAGTTTACTTCTGAA
Source organism: Tragopan temminckii (assembly GCA_028571105.1). Taxonomy (NCBI): domain Eukaryota; kingdom Metazoa; phylum Chordata; class Aves; order Galliformes; family Phasianidae; genus Tragopan; species Tragopan temminckii. Next base: position 3,561,159 of record JAOWBP010003659.1, on the reverse strand, counting down.
GTTTAAACAAAGTTATAGACATGTTCACAATTGATCCTTCAAACACTACCTGACCGCCCCCTCCTCATTTGGAAACCTGTTTGCCATTCACAGCCACTTTGTGGTGATTCCATTATACCACGCAAAACCAGCACAGAAGACGAAGGAGCCAAGTTTCAAAGCAACATATTCACATGAGACAGATCAACAGAAAGGAATTCTGCAGGAAAATACAGTCTTGCAAGTAAACCAAGCAGAGATTTCCATGACAGCTGCTTCTCAAGCAGAGGGCCACAACATGGTTTTGCTAAGTTTCTCGAATGAATGAGCTTGCTGTTGTTTGATGGCATGTAGCTACAGAGGTGCTGCAAATGCTCATACTGTCTAGTGTGCTATGTTATCATTTAAAACATTCATCCGCACCTCATCAAGGGAAATGACAGCGTAGTAAACGTCTGTGAAGATGAGGAAATCGCTGCTACAAATCCATGTAATACGAGGCTGGATAATTAATGCATTATGTTCAAGGCTTCAAGGCATTGGAAATGCTTTTTTGCTGATTTTTAGATTTTCAAAGAGACAATTGGACCATCAAATTAAAATAAAAAGTGACAAGTAGGCAATACAAACTAGGAGAGCCTTCTAATGAAGAGATTTTGGAAAAGCATCCAAATTCAAACAAATCAGCATTTCTTTGTGGAATTACAGGCATTCCGTCTTTCACTTTCAATGTCTTGATCTGTTTGCAAGAAGATAATTTGCTTAATCTGAGAATCTAAAACCAAGGACTATTTTACATGAACAATTTCACTCCTCTCAACACTTCAAAGTGATGCCATGTCTTCAGAATTAGATATCCTTTGTTTGCTTCTTATCCCAGAAACACCAGCGCAGAGCAATGTAGTGCTGTGGCTAAGAAGCCAATACCACGCAGCAATCCCAGCTTGTAAGGTGCCATTCACAGCCCATTCGACCACAAAAAAAAGGTTCAGAATGAGTTTGTTTGAAGTGGACAAAAAGGTGTCTCTGAAAACCTTGGCAAATGAAATCTGCATATTAAAAGCAACCTCCAGTATGATATGAGGCATCTCCTACAACGCTACATGCACAGGTATTACAACTGTGTAAATCTGTTTGCTTAGGAATGTCACGTTTTGCAGACTCTGGAAACTTTTCAGTGGGATACACAGACTTTTATAAACAGCATGTGCACAGAGAAGACACCTTCTGTCCTTCCATAAGAAGCCCCAACTGGGCTAACAACCCAGTACAACGCTTACAATGGTTCGATTTTTATTGGAATAACCCATCCCTTTATTTGTCTTTAGAACAAAACAAAACAACAAAATCACAACCTCCTCTTTCTCCTGACCGCCTACCTCCAGCCATACCAGGTCTCTATTCCTCGATGCAGCAGCACTGGATCATGCTCAGCCGTTTGCTTATTGTGGGGGAATCACCGTGTGATGTTTCTGTTATCTTTTGTGTACCTTAGCACCTGAAAGTCTGCAACTTAAAGTGCTGGAAAGGCTAATCCTGTTGAAAGATGATACACTACATGCTCTGCTATAGAAAATGACCAAGTCATTCTGCTTACTACATCTATTTTTCAAGATACATGGATCACTAGAAAATATCCAGGAATACAAAGCGAAACATAAAGTAGAAAGGCAGAAAGCTTTCTGTCCTAACTTATCTTTCCTCTGAGTGGAGCTTTATGCATGACTGTGTCTCATAAACCCAATCCAAGCCAACCAAAGAGACACTAAACATTTCAGTCATTCCTAAGCAGAACAGTTCCGTGTGCTTTTCGTTGTAGCTCATCTCTTGCTGAATCCTAAAGCAGCCACCTGTTCTATGTGGCAGAATTTCAGCTTACGGCCTCAGTTTTATCACAATGAAAGTCCCTCGTAAGAATGATGTGCTGCCATCACACAGCTGCACTATGCACTTCAATGAGAGCATGACTGTGATTGCAGGCAGGTGATCAGGTCTCTCACGCACTCATCATAAATGTCCACGACAAAGAATGGCCAGAAGCAAGCAGAAGGTATGAGTGTGGAGCAGACAGACGATGTGGACGCAGGCTTTAATGACTGTAACGGCTTCTTTATTCTAGTAGAAGTCCTTGTTCAGTGTGGAGAGTTAAAAAAAGACTTCTGGGCTACTTCCCATGCAGCAAGAAGTGGTTTTGTTACAGGTACGTTGGGGCATTTCCTCTGTACATTACCATCTCCTCCAGCAATTAATGTTTCTCCTCATATACTATGGGCACTTAAAGGTACCAGAAAGGTCACAAGGAGCAAAAAGCACCAACACTGAGGATGGACTACTATACAGATCTCATTTTTTTAGGAGTATGGGAGGATACCAAACTCCATACTTTAAGGAGAACTTAAGAGATCACAAGCACAATCCTCCCAAGCCTTGTGGCCTCTGAAGTTAGACTTCCCCTTGCATCACAGTGGACTTCACAGTGAGGACTGCTCTGACTGATACAGAGATAAAGTCTTCAAGTTCTCACGACTGCAGAACTCTGGATAAAAATATAACATTTTAGAGCAAGTACTGGGTCTTTGACATGACCTGAGACCAAGGACATGGACATTGCACAGCTTGCACTGAAGATGACCTTATACATGAAGGCTTCTGCTTAAACTCCACAAAAACCTGACTTTGCATTGGAATGTATGTGGCTTATTGGTGCAATCAGTAACTACAGGTTAGGGATGGAGTGGTAATTTACCACAAAGTGACAATAACAAGCAGTGTGTTATTGTGGTGCATGTGCTCCAGTGACCAAACTGGGCAAGTGTCTTACAACTATTCACATTCCTTTGCTTCATTCATATAAACCCAGGCTGCTATTGACTATCAAACACACACAAAAATGTAAATGGAAACTACAGGTAATGTGCTCTATATATCTTGCTTTGAAATACTTGGGCTGTGTATTTTGACAGTACGGTAATAGCAGCCACGTACTTATATATAAGTACAAAATTGCCTTTGTGTCACTGCTCATCCAGCCGAAGATTTATTATACTTTTGTATGCCTTTGTTTACACAAGAACTCAAAGTCAAAGCATTAAGAAATCAAAGCTTTCTCCCTGTCACAGTTTCCCTTTACCTAACACTTCTGGCTCTGTATCACATTGCTCATGCTGGGCAGCACGTAAGAGCAATACAGCAGAAGTTCTTGCATCCTTCCCTTTCAGAAAGATTAAGAATCTAAAGCACGAAGGAAGCACAATATGGGAAGCATACATACTCAAATACTGTCATTTTTGAGGATTCACATGTGTAGTCCCAAAACTAAAGGAAAACTTGAAGAGATTTCTTGATGCCAACTCATTTGTTATCTCAGACATCACCCTCAGCTCCAGCCAACTTTCTTACACTCTGAACAAGAAACATCACATTCAAAAAAATCAAAAAGATTTGAGCGAACAAATACTGCCTGGTCTACAGATATTATGAGAATGATGAACAAAAATGCTGGTGAGCTAAGACACACATCAAGGAATGTCAATGAGGAGAAAAAAAACACGGGGAAGGAAACACATGGAGAAGCAAATCAATAAGTAATTTAGAAACCATTAAGGCAGTCATCGGCAGTAATGCACTAAAACCAAGCTAGGTGCTCCTCAACAGGTGGTATTGCCAATGTGGAAGGGCAATACACAACCAGTGCAAAAGAAAAAGATCTGCAATACAGCATTCCCAGCACAAAATTAACTTGTAAACTTAAACAGACCTCAGAGATAACAACAGACTTTTGATTTATGGGGACACTGGAAGATATTTGTGCTTCACCAAGTTAAGAATGTTTCTTCAACATCTGGGCACAACATTCTGCTCTTCCTCCAGTTGAAGGAGGGAAGATTTAGGTTGGATGTCAGGGGGAAGTTCTTTACTATGAGAGTGGTGAGGTGCTGGAACAGCTGCCCAGAGAGGTTGTAGATGCTCCATCCCTGGAGGTGTTCAAGGCCAGGTTGGATGGGGCCCTGGGCAGCCTGGTCTAGTATTAAATGGGGAGGTTGGAGGCATGTGGCACTGGGGTTGGAGATTGATGATCCTTGAGGTCTCTTCCAACCCTGGCCATTCTGTGATTCTGAAATGCACAATGTGGATTCAGATGACTGCTTTCTTTGTATCATCACTGCCTCTTGGTGCACACAGAGCAGAAGCTAGCCTAGCTCAGCCCATTCTGCACCTCCTCCACCATGGAGCCACTGCTGTTTCTGACAGGCACAAACCAGGGAGGGTGCCAGTGCTCTTCTGTGACTTTGCACTGGATCCTACAGATCCATCTGCTAAAGGATCCCCAGTTGCATGTATAAAAATAAAACCCTACGCTTCAAAAACATACCCCGAGCAGCAAAGCCTGCAATAGTCAAATGTGCCAAGAGCTGCTATGGTAGTCCCAAGACATTTGGGCAATTCTTCTTGACAGAATTAAAGTACACCGGGATTACAGAGCAAGGAAGTTGTGATGGGATCAGGACACAGCCCCTGCTCACTCTACTGAACTACAGCTGCAGCTTGTCACTGCCTATTTTAATTAATGGCAGGCAACATTACAGTGAGAGAGTTGACTTATTTGAGCATCATTAATGAAGACTTTCTGAAAAATAATAATTAGAAAAAAGAAAAAATGCATTTTGGTAGAAACCTTGTTTTTCATCAGCTATCTTGACACAAACAGAAGTACCACAAGGTGACACTCCAATATTATTTTATATATTTACACAAATATACATGCACCTACATAAATATATGGGTACACCTCTGCATTTATCTATCTCAGTCATAATCACCTGTGCAAAAGCCCTTTCATCATGCACAGGGAATCCTGCTGCTGCACTTGACTTTTGCAGCCTGCAGCCCGCAGTGCACTAGGGGGCAGCCCTACCAAGTAGGAGTGAAGCTTCTCCTCCTCCAGCCCTTATAATAAAAATCAACGCTTTACCCTCTCCCAGTTTTCTTCTTACGGAAACAGGCTTATGCCTTTTCCGTCTAGTAGTTATTTTATACAGTTTACAAAATCAGCTTGGTGGTTTTTTTTAGCTCCTGTTTTTTTGTTTTGTTTGTTTGTTTGTTTGTTTGTTTTTTGCATGTGACCTAATTATAATCAAGTATTGATTATTTATTAAAACAGTTGCAATTCCATAGCGGCAAAATCCAGTTGTTAAGCTGCTGAACAGTTCCAGAGGGATAAACTCCCAAACAAAGGACAGCAAGCTCAGAGGTACTGCTGATGTTTCTAGAGCACTACAAATCTGTCAGAGGATTTTTACCATCATCAACTGAGTTTGAACGCAGGAGTGCCTACTTGTGGGGACTGCACTACAAACACAGTTTTGCACTAAGCTGCTCTTTCTTCTTGTCTCTCTCCTCAGCTCCCAAAGCAGAAACCACTGTACTGCAGAACTTCTACAGGTCTACAAAGACACACTTCATTCTGTTTCTGAACTACTGACAAAATCACTCTAAGTTGGTTAGGGAAATTAACTTCGTAAATATTATATGTTTGTGGTTCGTGAATCACTTCACAAAGGGTTTTTAAGTATATCTGTGGGTTTTTCCTACTACTTTGGGACTGCATTCTTTGATTATAACTACTGATACTGAGGTTTCTAGTCATCTGTATCAAAGTGGAAGTAAACATGCCCTCACTATAAAAGCCACAGTGACAGAATGGTGTCTGAGCTAATAAATGCCTAATAAATTAGGCATTTACAGATCCTTTTGCAGTCTACTGGCTTTTATAATACATAATAAATAGGAAAAAAAAGGTATTTTAAAAGTGGTTCCTACTTCCACTAAAATTAAATGTATGTTAACATAAACCCACCAAGGGAGAGAGCAAGGAAGTTTACCTCAAAACATAGTTGATGTCGCACTAAAATTTTCATACTTTCTCCAGTTATCAATACACTTAATTTTCTGCTGTCCTTCTGTTTTGAACATCTGTCAACTAAGTCTATGTGCACATTACCAGAGCTGGTGGCTTCCCATCCAAGCTGCCTACAAGCATTCAATAACCAGCAGGGATTTCCTAACACCTGGGATTTCCACAGACAAGCATTCCTCTACTCTCCCCCTTTAAACTCTTTCTACAAAGCATTTTTTCTTTTTTTTATCAATGTACTTGACAACCATTATTCCTCTTGAGTTTTCTTTAGCCACTGGAAGATGTTGCTCAATGCAAAGTTCAAAATACTTTATTAAGGAGAATGAAAATCCCCTAAAGCCACAAGATCTCACAGCCCTAGGGCACCCACAGCCCAGCCTACCCTGGGCCCCTCCAGCACCTTGCCTTTGGGTCCAGGACCCTTCATTTCAGCCCCATGGGGGCCTCTGGATTTGTAATCGCAGATTTCAGCACTGAAATAAGTGAGAATTTACATTGCAACTTTAGAAGATTATTCTCACAATAGAGTTTAATTTTCCTGAAAGAACACCCAAATATTATTCAAAAGTAACCCCATTACTAGAAGATTAACTTTTCATTTAAACATCTAGACACTGACTCCCACAGTATTCTGGAGAAGTTGGCAGCTCGTGGCTTGGACAGGTACACTCTTTGCTGGGTAAAGAACTGGCTGGAGGGCCAGGCACTGAGAGTGGTGGTGAATGGAGTTAAATCCAGCTGGTGACTGGTCATGAGTGGTGTTCCCCAGGGGTCGGTGCTGGGGCCTGTTCTGTTCAGTATCTTTACTGATGACCTGGATGAGAGGACTGAGTGCATCCTCAGTAAGTCAGCAGACAACATCAAGTTGGGAGGAAGTCAATCTGCCTGAAGGCAGCAAAGCTCTGCAAAGGAATCTGTGGTCTGCATCCAATTGTATGAGGTTCAATAAGACCAAGTGCTGGGTCCTGCACTTTGGTCACAACAACCCCAAACAATGCTGCAGGCCTGGAGCAGAATGGCTGTGAAGCTATGTGGCAGAAAAGGATTTGGGGGTGACAGTCAACAGCCAGCTGAACATGAGTCAGCAGTGTGCCCAGATGGGAAAGAAGGCCAACTGCATCTTGCATCAGAAATAGTGCAGCTAGCAAGATTTTAATCAAACTCTCAACTTTCAGCTAAATGACTCATTTAAGTTAGTAACACCGGTTACATGTTGTAATTTATCTATGTGTTTCTGTGGAGTGGTACACAGCAACAAAATACTACCCTACTAGGTCTATCTAGCCTTTCAGTTAGCGTGCAGAGGGATTAGAAACGAGTAACTGTGCAATGACTTGTAATCACTGAGGTAAGACAACTCTTTTCAAAATATTGCCAACTATCATTGCCATATAATTTGTGCTTTCATTTTGTCAGTTTCAGTAATTGATGGCAAGGTGAGCGCAGAACAATTTATACTTCCCAATGCATATGATAAATATAATGGCAAAAAAATTCTACTTCTAACTCAACTCACTGATGCTTAGCTCTAAAACTGGTTTTCCAGATGCATTCGGATGTTTACTATCAATAGTCACATAAGCACTAAAAAAATATTCTGTTATTACTTTCAATTCACATGTAAGAACATCCCTTCAAAGTTGTGACTAAAAAAAAACCACAAAAATCAGCATATACTGGAGTACCAAAAACTCTAAGACCCTTGCCACTCTTTATGCCATTTCCTAAGCCTCTTTTAATCAACACATGACGTGTATCACCGCTGAGTTTCACTCATCTTGCCAGTATACTTATTCCCTCAAGGTACACATCAATGCTAGCAAACCCTTCTTCAAGATCCTACATTTTCATTTGCCAGTGTATTATTTCAGTTTTCTATTTCCTTTAATTACAATGTCGCAAGCCAGTATATGAAAATTATTGGAACAAGTAGCAGATTTACCTTTTGGATTTCAGTATCAACCTCATGCTAACACACAAGGACTGAGTTCAGAGAATCAAGCAGTGCTGAGTTACTTTCAGCAGCAAGTTTACAATCTTTGTGATGGCACTGAAATAATGCAACAAACTGTATGAACTCATATTTAGTGTTCAGCAAGCCTTCAAGTAGCTCATAACATAAATTAAGGGATAATTTTCATAGCGGAATACATGAGGCTATACATGACTTCAGCAGGTGATTGAACAGGTAAGTTGGGATTGAAAAAATGCATCTGTTCACTAGACTACAGTCCAACACAAGAAAAAAATAAGCAGTTACATTTTGGAGGCAATACAAGTCCCTTTTTTTTTTTTTTTTTTTTTTTCCCTTGAGCGTTCTTGTAAGTGGGCTGCCACTGTGCTGGACTGTCCTATTATACAGTAAAAAATAGATTTTTTTACATGTTAGAAAGGAAACATTAATTTACAGATGTAAATTTGTTGAGAAAGCATTACTAAATTTTATTGTAGACATATAAGAAGCTGGTGACATGTTTGACCTTCACTTATTCACTAGTGTATTTCATTTCCATGTATCCTTCATTACCTGCATTCTGACAGCAAATATTCATTATTATTATTATTATTATTGTTATTATATATTATTATTATTATTCAAACTCACCAAAACATAAAATCCTAACAATGATTTACTGTTGTTCATTAGGAACAAGACCCGAGTGAAGCTTCCACTGAAAAGCCAAATATTATGTTCCTGTGTATTGTGATTCAAAACTTAGGGTGTCAGCAAAACATCAGGGGAGGTGGTTAGGGAAAAGTTCTGCACTAGAGGGTGGTTGGGCATGGAATAGACTGCCCAGACCTTCATGCAGTTGGTGATCGCCCAGACCTCCCATTTGTCAACATCTTTGCAATGCCTGTCTACTCTCAAAGGAGTTGATAGCTCCTCCCAATTCATTGCCCCCTGCAAGCTTACTTTGAGCAGTGCACCCAAGTCACTGGTGAATACACTGAAGAGAACTGGCCCTAAAAGTGAGCCCTGCAGAAAGCCACCAGTGACCGGCCACCAGGCTGGTGTAGCCCCATTCACATTGCCCCTGTGAGCCTGACCTGTCAAGTCTACTGCTCACCCATAAATCTCATTATGGTTGTGTCTAGCTGGATGCTGGGCATTTGGTCCAGAAGAATGCTGTAAGAAACAGTACTGAAAGCTTTACTGAAATGCAAAAAGATGACACCGACTGGCTTCCCCAGTGCCTCCGCAAAAGGAGGTTTCTCAGGGTACTTTGCTAGTTATTACCCCAAGCAGCCTCAAGTCTGCTCTCCACATATTCAGGACTGAAGTTTGGGTGGCAGTTCTCCTGCCACCAGGGATTTTTAACCAGACAAGAAGACAGCCACTAAAGGCCACGTGACACAGGAGACTCCCTCAGTTTACAAGCAGTAACTCTAGGCAGGCACTTATCCTAGTTGGTGTGAGCTGTGCTCTGGCTAATAAAAGGATCTTTTGACAGTTAAAAAAAAAAAGAAAAAAAGATTGTATGAAATCCCAGATGACTCATTTGATGTAGACATACTGTTACTAAAAGCAGTGACAGAAAAAAAAAAAAAAAACAACAAAGCATGGCTCCAATCTCCAATAAAAAAGTGAATCATCTGACTACAGTGAAAACAAACTAATTGAGCTCCCAAAGCCTCCAACCTCCAACCCCTTTCACAGAGAAGCAGGAGGAGTATTTTAAGTGGCAAATCTTCTCTATCTTGTACTTCTCTTGGAAAATTAATTTGACAGCTGTAGTTTGGGAATTCACCGTCCCTTTGGACAAATGGGTATAGTCAGGTTTATCACATCTGGAAATTCATTCTGTAATAACAGCCCACTGGGATTAAGGCATGGTAGGAATTACATGAATTGTTTTGCTGGTAGAATTGTAATAGAGCATTACTAGAAACATACAGATCAGTTTTTTATTTGTTCATGTTGCTTTATCACTTTGAATCACCAGCCAGAGCTAATGGCTGCATTATACCATATACTCTACTTGAAAAAGTAAAAAGTAATCTTTTCCCAGATTACAGAAGGAGGAGGAAAAAGTAATTATAATAAACAAGAAGGAGACAAACTGATACAAAAAATAACGGTGGTACTACTGATAAGAGAAGGTCGTAACATGCAAGCTGCTTACAGGCCCCACGATACAAAGATTCTTACCGTGTACATTTCGGAACACATTATTCATTTAACAGTAGCATAAAAAAGAAAAAAATTCAGTCTTTTTTTTTCTCTGAAACAGCTCTACCACCATAGTAAATCCTAATATAAGCACACCATTTGAACAGTAATGATTCCACTTCCCCCAATAGTTGAAAACATTTATATTGTGAGAGGGTGCTTTAAAGTGCAATATGCACTACAGACACCCTTAAGCAGATAATTCAGCTCTCTCAGACTCCACACAAATGCAAACCTCTGCTGTTAACACGATGAGAGAAATGAGGCCTCAACAGTGGCAAATAAATTGTCTCTTGGAGTTGCTTCTATTTTCATTTCTTAAACTACATTTTCAAGACCTACAGAACTGCTTCTAAGTTGCATAATTTTATAGATATATTCATATATATATCTACATACACAAAACACAGTAAGTTTTGTGTTCTTGATTACAGACCAGCCTACAATTATCAATTAATGAGAATGAACGCTTGTGTAATCTCTCCATTCATCCCAAGATAAGACGACTCATCAGGGACTTCCAGTTATGGTGAAAAACTACATAAGAAGCAAGAGAAATCTGAAAACTGAAGAAAAATGAAAAACCTCAGGCTGTGTGAGGCTACAGACAAAGTCGTCTGGCATTTTTTGTTGTTTCTTTTTTGTTGTTTTTGTTTTTGTTTTTTTTTTTTTAAATTTTATTTGGCAAAAGGAACTCCGTGCCACTTACACTATTCCTCTTCAGTAATACCAGAAACAATACAACAGCGCCTGATTTATAAAACAGGAAACCAGAGAAGGAAATAAATGAAATTTTGTTTTAAGGAGGCTAACAATACTACTTTCTGGCTAAATACAGCTTTTTAAAGGCATAGTCAGTGCAGGATGCATTTCCTTATTAAACACACAGCTCTTTAATTTACCTTCAATTTCCTCTGAATAAAGAGTTGAAGTCATACATTGTAAAGGGCCACTTGGCTGCAGCAGCAGCAGAGAATGTATTTCAACGCTGACGTGCAGGTAACAGATTAAGTTGTTTTGCAGTCTGTGCTTTGATCAAGTTCAGGGAAGGTTAATATAAACTATTTGTAACTTGTCACGCCAAAGGCTGAGTGTCTACAGAAAGTCACAGCATGTATTCACCCTCCTCCCAGCTACAGAGATCTGTGTGATTATGGGTACACTGCACTGCTGCTCATTCACTTTTACATCACATAAATAATAGACACCATCAGATGTTGTACATAGTTGGTTAACAGAATCCTATCACAGAGGAAAAAATATAATGTTCCCTATTTAAGGCTGGGCTATGAAAAATGATGATTGTTAATAGAGGAGAACAGGCCCCAAAGGACTGTATCCCTCATGGTTACATAAATTCCCTGCTGGGTTCTAATATTGCCTTACTGCTGGCTTCTGGTTTTCTCTTAAGTCACTTCTGAGTTAACAAAGTCTGCAAGCTGCCTAACTGTTGTTATGGGGACTACAATAGACATGCATTTGGTTTATTCCCTATTTAGGGTCACACGTGCTGTACTAAAGAAATAGCTCTAACCTAAATAAAGTGAAAGCACATTTACAAGTAAGAAGAACACACCCCACTCCTATTCTGGTGCAGGCAGGTTCAGCAGAAACGATGCCTGCAAAGCTGTGGCAGGGGGATGTGCATCCCTACACAGAAGCCCTTATCCACACACACAGGTTCTGAGCTGGGAGACTGTCTGACAAAAATTGCCAGTTTTAAAACCATTGTGATTCCCTGTGCAGACGTCTTCACTCAAAAAACGTAAACCATATCCATGAAACAACAAATGTGCTCAGCAGGAGTTATCAATTCAGTTCTGCCCTACAGCAACAGCTCAGACCGCAGTTATACCGCAGAGGAATAAAAGACCAGATTGTGATCAGACAATGGACAGGTGAGGGCTAGGCCGCTTCACACAGTGTCATTTACGCATTCAAGATCGGAGGCCAGAGTCAGCACCCTGTAAACATCCTCACCAAGCTGCTGACCAGAGATCAGCATCCTCTGTCAGCTTGCCACGATGTGCTGACATTGGCCCTGTACAGCATCAACGCTTCTGTCCTCAAGAGAACTTCAGTCCTGGACCTTCTCAGCACTGATCTGGACTTTTCATCCCCAGTCAATGCACGTTAGCTCTCTCCCTTCTTATCAAGGGAAGATGAGAACAAACCCAAACTACGCTGCAGTGTACTGTTACTTTTTCATTGCTTCTCACACCTAGAGGCCAGCTGCTCTCCTTGTTCTTGTTTGGCTGCTCTAGAATCAGCCATTCAAGTTCTCTAGCTAGAAGTCCTTCTCATTTCAAACGAAGTTCTGGTTTCAATTCGTTCCTTTTTTCCCTCCCCAAAATTTCTGAATTTACGTAAAGTTCCTCCATAGCCTCAAAATAATCCATTATTTTCTTTCTAGACCTTTCTTCTGATCAGGATTCTGAATTTTTAGCTCCTCTCTGATATGTACCCATTAATGGCATCTGTCCAACAAAGTGAGATATTAAACAGTTTTTTCCACAAGCCCTTCCCCATCTTGAGAGCCACTGACAGCACTACTCTCCTACCTGCCACTCGTGGGTGAGACCTACACATTATCTTAACTCTGCAGTTATTCAGTTGACATAATTGATGTATTGAAAGTCAGCCCTGTGCAGAGTATGGCAATAGTCAATCCTTTGCTGTTGTTTTCTACCTCTTTTCTTCCTTCTTCCCCTCCTCTTCTTCCTTTCTCATGCAAAATATAACCTGCTTGTCTTCATTTTCAGGCCACATTCTGTCCACAACATTGAGACCAAACAGAATTGCACCTTTTCTCTGAATACATCCCTATTTCAGAATAGCTAATTTAACATCAAAACAAAACTCAATTCTTGCAGACAATCACTGTGCTTGGGAAAAGGTTCTTCTAGAAAAAATGAAGGTTTGAGCAACTTCCTCCATGGAAATATAAACAAAGGCTCATGGAATGATGTCAAAAGCTAATTTTTTCTTTGACTTGCTTGGAAACCACTGGTTCAGAGGGCAGACTAATAGGAAGCAGAAGCACTGCATCAAAATTTTTGCAAAGACAGAGAGGTACTGTAGAAACCTTCTTATGTCACCATCATTGCTAATAATCTGACATATTTGCTGTCCTTAGAATAATACTGAGTGCAGTACAGACCT
>JAOWBP010003659.1:3514766-3537128 GCA_028571105.1 Tragopan temminckii | reverse complement strand
ACGTCTTTAAACATTTCTTTCATTAGGTAAGGCCCATCAGAAGTAATAAAGATCAAGGTAAAGACTAAACATAAAGTTGGATAGGTTTCTTTCTACTCCTCACAGCACAATCTCTTTCTCACTCTAGCTTCCAAAACCCCTACGTATCTGACGTTTCTGTCTAAAACTCAATTTTTTTCTAAAATGAGAAACAAAATATATGTAGAACAGAATTTCCCTTTAAAACTTCCAAAGACAATAGCTCTCTTCTCCTACCACAGCAGCAAGTCAAGGCCAGACAACTAAATAAAAAATCTATTCATTCCATCCTTGTTTTCCTGCAAAGAAAAAAAAGATTTGCTTTCATCTACTCTTAATCCAAGTCCTCCATCCCCTCAACCCTGCAGCTGTCAAAGGAAAAGGAAGTACTAGTTCACCTGTCCTTGGAAGAACAAGAGAGCGAAGGAGCCTGAAGCACTCTCAGCTGTCACACAACAGCACTCAAGTTCCCACCCCAAAAATCTATCTACACATTCTGCTCTTTGATCACTTTCAAGCACATGCAACACAGACCTGGTAAATCTAGACAGGAAACAGAGCTCATTTTGCTAGTTTTCCCCTGCTCTTCTTCAAAGTGGTTCAAGGCAGATGTACTACACTCGTGTCAAACAGCTGGAGGTTCAGAATTCCCTTAAGTCGCTGTGGCCCAACCAGAAGAGATGCTATTGGGATGGAGCAGCTTCTTTAGAAAGGTCTAAGGTAATTTACTTTTGTGAGTGCACCTGTGAGATACTTAGAAGGAGAAAACAGCAATATCTGTCTGCTCTTGTCAATGCTTGTGACGAGATGCAAGAAGACAAGACACATTCTCTTTCCTATCTCATTATGCACGTTGAGAGACAAGAAAAGCATGCTCCTCTAAAGACTCTCTAATGACTTCTGCTGTTGTTCTAGAAACTCTCCAGATCTATATAACTTCTCTTATTTCCATCTTTCACAGGAACAGCTTGCAAAGTACTGCATGGTAAAACAAACCTGCATAAGCTACATAATAGCCTGTATCTATTGAGGCAAGTCTGAATTTGCATTACCAACTGCACTTCAATATTACTGAGACAATCTCGCAAATATGAACCAACAGTAACAAATTATCTTCCTCCAACACAGCTTGAAAATAAAACACAAAATACAAATTATGTTCCAAAAGCTTGGAAATACAATTCTGGGAGACCTGAATATCGCTTAAAGGATCATTAACTCTGAAGTATAATGACAAATGTTTAAATGTCAACAATATTAATTATATCATTATTATTCTTTTCAAAAGAAACCTCCTACTAATATCCACAATTCTTGCTCGTGACGGGTAACAACGGAATTTAAGCAGGTTAATTGAGAATTTACACTCAAATTGCTGGAGCTGGAAAACAGCAAAATAAGGCAGAGTTGTCATTCATACTTGTCTGTATAGTTAAGCCAAACATGGCATGTATCCCCTCATTAATGCTGAATCACTTCTTTGGAACTACTCTTCTGACAACACTCCCCATTTAACATTTCCTGCAGTTCTTCAGAGACAGATGTTCCCCACCATCCATCCCCACCCCAGCAAGACCTCTGGCTCTCTGAAAGCCTCTCCAGCATTCCAGCTAATACCACAGCTCCAGGAAGAATGGAAATTGTGCGGGAGGATGCAAAGGATGCTGTCAGTGGGAGCTGGCCAATTGTTTGCAGGGAAGATAACAGGATTTTTTTTATTATTACAGGTTTAAAAGATGCCCAAGCCCCTCCATTGTGTCAAATAGCAAATCAAATGTGAGTGGGAGTGCTAAATTGGATTTTGCACTTTCTTTTTTAAGGGAGATTAGTGTTTGTGCACATAGGACAAAACTAACATCTCCCATATGCAGCAAGAGGCCAAAGCTATTGGAAAAATTTCTGGCTTGGTATTTACTTAAGAATATCTTAAGTAGGGAAAATCAAGGAATTCTAGAAAGGTCAGCATTTTTCTTCTTGTATTTCAGAAAGTCTTTATCTCTTTCATTTCTTTTTGCCTGCTTTTACAGTCTTCTGTTTTCCTATTTCATTAAGTCCTCAAAACAAATGAAAAGACTGGAAAGTATGAAGAGTTTTGAAAGATTTCTGACAGCTAAACTCCCGATAATGTCAAAAGAAGGAAACACAGAACCACTTCTGTCCTCCCAGTGTTTTCTCACACACTATTTCCTTTCTGCAAGCAATTAGATTAATTGTGCTCCTAAACATACAAGGTGTCACTGTATGCCCATTCCAGATAGCTGTAATATTTCCTCACAGTCTTAAGCCTACAAGAGTTCACTTCTGTGGAATTCTCTAGAAAACTGATATTTAAATGATTTTACGAAGAAAGGTGATATAAAGAATATACAATAATATTGGATGTTGTAATATCAGGGGGAAAATTCAGTAGTCTGTCAGTGGCTGCAATAGTCCAGTTGGGTCTAGCTACTTAAAAATAAAAGGAGGAAGAAAAATGAAATTCATAGGAATTATCTTCAAATTTTCACAAGCTTGAAACTTGAAGACAGTCCTTCCCTTCTTTGAAAGAACAAACTATTGCCACCCTCACATCCTAAATACTTCTGAAAAACACTAGAGGTGTTGGGTATATCCTCCAGGAACCCTTCCACAGAAATGAAAATTATTGGGCCAATAATTTGGACCAAGTCAAAGCATTACCAGCTTATCATTTTTTTTCCTAACTATAAGGGCTTTAAACTGGAAGAGGGCAGATTTAGACTAGAAATTCTTTACTGTGAGGGTGGTGAGACACTGGAACAGGTTGCCCAGTGAGTCTGCAGATGCCCCCTTCCTGGAAGCATTGAAGTCCAGGCCGGATGGGGCTGTGAGCAACCTGGTCTGGTGAGAGGTATCCCTGTTTATAGCAGGGGGTTCGAACTACATGATCTTAAAGGTCCCTTCCAACCCAAACCATACTATGATTTCATTCTACTTAAAGCAATTTGTAAAGACATTACACTATACATTTTCTAATACTGGCATATTTTAGCCATTATACAAAATGGGAGAGCCTTTGATAATTACTTTCATAGCCGATGTTAATTTCAGTCCATCTGGATGGTGATTTTGGAAACCAATTAAATGTGACTCTAAATAAAACTGCATAATAAGAATAGTAAAACACTGCAAGCAAATATAAATTAAATGAAATTCAGAAAGCTTGTGGCTGCAAAAGCATGATTTAATGGACTG
This sequence comes from Tragopan temminckii, assembly GCA_028571105.1. Taxonomy (NCBI): domain Eukaryota; kingdom Metazoa; phylum Chordata; class Aves; order Galliformes; family Phasianidae; genus Tragopan; species Tragopan temminckii. The sequence continues at coordinate 3,533,897 of JAOWBP010003659.1, read as the reverse complement.
GTGAGCCTCCTACAAAACTTAATCACATCGTAACACTCAAAAACAGACAAGCTTCCTTTAGGCTGGCACAAAACCAACTCCTAAATTTAGAGGCTTGCTCTGTCTGTTTTTACTTGAAAGATGAGTAGAAATTTTGCTTTTATGAGGAGTATGTAATTTGACGATGATACAATCAAGCAGTTCAGAGATTCATCAATGAATGTGCACAGTAAAAAAAAAACACAAAAACCAGAGGCTTATAATCCACAGATGAAACGTATTGTTTAAAATCTCCATATTGAAATGGGCGCCCACGGATTTCTTTAATGGAATAGTCTGTTGTAAAGTTATTTTTGCCATTTCTCCTGAGTGCTGGCTCTCTTCATAAGGCCACCTAATTAGCGAACATCAGATCTGAGTTGGATCTTAGCAGCCAATGTTTGGATATGAAACTATTCATCTTACTATTCAGACTTCTGGTTTTGTTCTATTGTATTCTCTTGTTCTCAGAGGAACACTTTACAGGAAATTCAGTTTCTTATATTAGAGATTCCAGGGCCACAGAGTTTGAAAATTACAAAAAAGAAGTTAGATACTTGACAAGTATGTCGAGAAAACTCTCCAGCTTGTAATTCTACCAAGCAGCCTTCAGAAGAGGAAATGCTAATCTAAGACAATTGTTCTAGTTGCCGAAATGCATCAATAAAGAGAAACTGCAGCCAAGTTAGTAGGCCCAGAATAAACGAATATAATTTGCAAGCTCAGGAAAAACAATTTCTTCTCTCGGGTACAGTTCTGAACTGCCAAATCTGAACAGACAGAATTGGCCATCAAAACACTAAATGGTCATGTACTAGAGACTGAAAACCATTGGCTCAGATGATCTAATACGGCATGAGCTGAACTGAAATATGTGAAAGAGCTTAAAACGGACTGGAATTCAAGATGTTAAGCAGACAAAAACAGGAATTCCTATTGATACCAAAAATCTTCAGTTCTCAGCAAGGAACTGCCATGAGTGTGAAAATGGTTGAAATACTTCTCCGATAACAAATAACTAAATTTCCACTGCATTTAAGTACAACCGTTATCACTTTGACAGCAAAGACACAAACACAGCAGCAGAAACAGGAAAAAGAAACAGTTTTTGAAATACACTTAGTTAAAAACGTCTCCCTATTTGCCACATTATGGGCAGCAAGGAGCTTTCTAAACCTATCTGACCTCTGTCTTAAGATCCTCTAAGTTTAAAGAACAGCTGTAAAGCAAAGGAAGTGTGGCCACAGTCATCTGCTGTGAAGTATCCTACAAGTACTATACAAACCTCTGGGGAGACAGCAGAAAGAAGTTAATCCTGGCCTAGCACTGCTGGTCTGAGATGGAAAAAAATCACACAAATCGATGACCACATCTCTCTCTCCTCATGCCGTAGGCTTGGATTTGGGACTATGAACTACATCTTGATTTAAAAGGCTGAAGGAATTTGTTAACAGGTGAAAATCCAAATAGAAGCACAAGCAACAAAAGCATGCACTTCAGTGAATGCTGCCTTCCTCATTTCTTCTCTCCATCAAAGCAGATGCAGCCTTAGTAAATATTGATGATGTTCAAGAATAAAATTGGTGGGATTGTAAGGGCAAAGAATGATACAACTAAGTTAAATTACAAAGCGAGCACTAATCATACAGGTTACAATTTTCTGCTCTTCTCGTTCCCTCTTACATACCATCCCTCCACGTTAACAAAGAAGTCATTTCACAAGGGCTAGCATTCTGAGGAGAGCAAGCAGAAAACTATATAGAGTAAACCAGAAGCAAATCCCAATGCCTGCACACAACTGTAAGCAACATTTAGCCAAGCTGGCATGATCGAACACATTAAAAATATTGAGGGTAGACACTCTAGATGCTGGAACTCTGAGGAGGTGCGATTCTTCCACCCTGATCAGTTATCAGCTGCTGACAAACCTGATGTAGGGTGTAAGGGGAAGAGTAAAAGCACTTCCGAGAGGACTTGAGCATATACATGCCTTATTGGAAATACTCTACCCTCTGCATGTCTTATCTGGGACATCTCACTTAAAATTACAAAGGCCTGTACAACACCAGCATCTCTATGAGGATTCAAGGCAGAGTGTTGAAGATCTTTTTAAGGGCCTCTGTAGCTAACCACATAAACAACTTTCTTAATAAGTGTATAAGAAAATGATACCAACAAAGGGCCTACCAAAATGACCCTGTGGTGATCCTGATATTCGTAAGAAAATACATGGAAGTTAAAGAAAGAAGCAACAAAAAGAAAAAAGAAAGCTAATAAAGAAACTTTACAAATAATTTTGCAGTGATAGGTCACACCTTTTACTTATGCATGTGGACACTTCACAGTCATATCTCTAAATGGTTATACAGATATATTAGTTAGATGCACACATTGCAACCAAATACAAAACTCTGAGCTTCCTCTGGTTGTGGTTCATTTGCCATGGTATGGCTCTCCAATCTTAAACTCTGATTAATTTTTGATAGATTCTCATTTTAAAATCCTATCTGTTTATATTGCTTTTTATATGTAAAATCTGATCAGATGATCAGGGGGCTGGAGCATCTCCCCTCCAAAGACATGCTGAGGGAGCTGGGCTTGTTCAGCCTGGAGAAGAGAAGGCTGCGGGGTGACCTCACTGCATCCTTCCAGTATTTAAAAGGGGATTATAAAAAGGACGGCAATCAACTTTTTACTTGGGTAGATAGTGATAGGACAAAGGGAGAATGGTTTTAAGCTTAAGGAGGGAAGGATTAAATTGGATGTCAGGGGGAAGTTCTTTACTATGAGAGTGGTGAGGTGCTGGAAAAGGCTGCCTAGAGAGGTTGTGGATGCTCCACCCCTAGAGGTGTTCAAGGCCAGGTTGGATGGGGCCCTGGGCAGCCTGGTCTAGTACCAGATCTGGAGGTTGGAGGCCCTGCCTGAGGCAGGGGGGTTGGAACTTGGCGATTCTTGGGATCCTTTCCAACACAAGCCATTCTATGATTCTATATATATTAGATGAATTTAAAATACTTTCTTATGTAACGAATTATACAGTGTGCAGTGGTCATGGATTCACTCTGAGTATTTGAGATTTACTTCAGAGACGTTGATTCTACTTCTCTCTTCCTGAAAGGCTTAATTCCGTACCTCCACAGACCGTCCTCTCTGCCAATAATTCTCCTTTTTTTCTGGTCTTGTACTTTTTCTCCTTTCCTCTACCTCTAATTTTTCTACAGCTGTCTAAAGGTACAAGAACCCTGAGAATTTAATTTTGAAAACTGCTACTTCTAATACAGGTGAGGTGTTATCTACAGTGCAGGTTATATGTGTTATAACGTGATAAGTCATACTGCCTTGTATGAGCCTTCATGTAGAAAACAGTGACAACAGTGATTTAGGTAAAATGAGATTCCTTTCTGGGCTTTCTGTAACAAAATCTTGTAGCGCAATACCTCAGGAGCATTCAAAGCAGTTTCCTATATATAGAAACATGGAACAATTTGGATGTAATGGCTCTCCAGAGGTCACTTAGTCCAACACAATAAGCACTACTGACACCTGTGAAATTTAAACTATGAAACTTGCAGGGCTTACCATCTTGTGCATTTAAATTAAAAATAGAAGCTTATAAGAATTCACTAATATTTACAGAAAACTCAGGAAATTGACATAATTATTTTCTGCTACCATTCAAAAATGATAGTTGCTTCTGTAAACAACACATGTAAAACACTTCCATACCACTACAGGAAGTAAAATGCCATACAGGCGGTCTCTGTTCTCTCCTACTTGCTTTACAGTTGCTCTGTTCTGTGGTGGACAGACGCAACTTGATATACACCAAAGTACTAGTTTACAAATAGGAAAAAAAAATCATTTTACTGTAGAACTAAGGAAATCTGTCCAAGGCTTGGCTTTCCACCTGAGTAGTATAGTTCCATGACCCAGAGTAACCTTTTTCTTTTTTTAATGCATTTCCCATTTTAAACTGAGTCACAGACGACAGAGGTATCAGGCACACTGCGTGCAGTCTGTTTTCAGCATTGGAGCCTATTTATAGTGCCTTCATTTTAGGGAAAATCTAAGGCCCGGTGATACTTGCGCACCTGATTACAGGTGGGTTGTTCATCACCATGTGATTCTCTAATCGATATTTGCAAACTTTGCAGCCACTGCTAGCCAACTACATTTCATTCCATTTCTCCACATCCCATGCACATAACATAATACTGATAAACGGTATGCTGCAGAATGCTGATCATTCAGATGCTGTCTCTTCAAAATCAGGCTACTTTAGACTGCAACAGAAAATAAGATGCTTGAATTTCATTTTCAAGTATCTGATGTGAAGCTTTTAGTTTTCTGTTGATCCTTTGTAGACAACTTCACTCAGTAATCCTGCTCCTGCCTTGTTCGGGGATCCTGATGATCAGACATGATAGAGCAGCAATACACCTCCGAGTACCCCATTCAGACAGCACTGTAAAATAAAAGGGATTTGAAATACATCCACTACACTGTCAGCCTTATCCCTTCTAGCTTTTGTTCTTTTGATCTTCAATGTGCTCCTGAAATCCCCACAGGCAGCGCTCCTGTGCCAGTGCCTTCATGAACTTCAGGTGGCAGACAAAGAGCCATTCGAGCGGCAGAGACCAAGGGCACTTCAGAGGGCCGGCACTGCCTCCCTGCCACAAACAGGCCCACCTCTCTCCCACATCAAGCCTTTCATTATCCTCGTTCTACGTCTCCTTGGGAAACTAAATCCTGGCTGTTACCTAAGCCCTTCTGGGAATCCCCTTTTAAGACCAACTTAACTTACCCACTCAAAACAGAGAGACGTACATGGGAGCGTTTGATTTAACTGTTTTGTATCAGAATTACAGAATCACAGGGGTTGGAAGGAACCTCAAGAGATCATCAAGTCCAATCCCCCCTCTAAAGCAAGTACCCTATAACAGGTCGCACAGGTAGACGTCCAGATAGGTCTTGAATATCTCCATAGAAGAAGACTCCAGCACCTCTCTGGGCAGCCTGTTCCAGTGCTCCATCACCCTTACTATAAAGAAGTTCTTCCGCATGTTAGCACGAACTTCCTATGTTCATGTTTTAGGCCATTACTCCTTGTCCTATCTCTACACACCACTGAGAAGAGCCTGGCCTCACCTATTTGCCTCCCACCTCCCATTACCTATTTATAAACATTTATCAAATCCCCTTTCAGTCTTTTTTTACCCAGACTGAACATACCCAGGTTACTCAGCCTTTCCTCGTAAGAAGGATGCTCCAGGCCCTTCATCATCTTTGTAGCTCTCTGCTGGACTGCTTCCAGGAGATCCCTGTCTTTTTTGAACTGAGGAGCCCAGAACTGGACACAGTGCTCCAGCTGTAGCCTCCCCAGGGCAGAGCAAAGGGAAGGATCACTTCCCTCAACCTTCTGACCATGCTCTTTTCGATGCACCTCCTTGGCCATAAGGGCACACTGCTGGCTCACGGCCAGCCTGTTGTCCACCAGGACACCCAGGTCCTCGTCTGCAGTTACTTACCTGCACCTTGGAAGAGGGTTCAAAAGGAGGGCGTGAACATGATACGTTGTGTAGAATAGATGAGCAGATAAGAGACATAATTTTGCAATTTTTGGGAGAGGAAAGGAAGAGAAAGCCCAATATAAAAAGAATTGGAAGAAGAAATTTCAACAGCTTTTCAAGTGTTATTGAGACTATTTCTGTAATTTTACCATAGACATTCACACATTTGTTACTGACATAATAACTGACATCACAGAATACATCCCTAGATTCACCTATGTCATGCTAACTAACAATTATAAAAGTATTGCTGCTGGTAAAAAACAAACTGTATAATAATTGATCTGTGGAAGTATTGTATGAAGAAAATAATGGCTTTTATTAGAAGATGTACTCCAAGAGTAGGCAACTAGAATAACTGGTGGTCATCTGGCCTAACCCTTGGCAGCCAGGTCACTGCTGAAGATACTGAGCAACGCTGGCACCAGCCCTGGCTCGTCCTACCGTGCAGAGCACTCTGGATGGCACTGCTCCCCAGTCCCCACAGCTTTCCCACTCCACTGCCCAATACTGCAGTCCTCAAGCATGGGCCTTACTATAATATGGCTATAAAGATGCTATGAGACATCACATCAAAGCCCTTCCTGAAGCAAAGGGAAGCAACTTCCACTGCTTTGCCAGTGCTCACTGAGCCATTTGTCCCAGCCCAGACAGTTACCACTTGGTCAGGTACGGTTTGGTAAATTTGTTATGGCTGTTCCCATTCACCTTCTTATCCATTTGCTTGGGAATGGCCTCAAAGAGGCCTTGCTATCTTCCTAGAGATCAGGGTCAGGCTCACCAGCTTGGGGATCCCTGAATCCACCTTTCTGACATCCTCAAAGTTGAGTGCGATGTTTGCCTTCCTAGTTAGAAGGAACCACCACTCCTAGGCATGTTTCAAAGATGACAGAAAGCATCTGTGCAGTAATGTTAGTCAACATTACAGCTTTTGGATGCCCCTTACCTGCTCTCATTATATTTGCATGTCTTATTTTCTTAAGCAGCCCATAACTTCATTTTCCTCGTGGGTAATGCTTTCCTTCTGCAGGCTCGCTGGGCTGAGAGTTCCCATACCTTGCCATTAAAAAAAATGTGGCATCAAAGCAGTGGAGCATCTTTTTCATAGCCCACGTTCCTAGCTCCTCTGCCCGAATGATGTGGGGGGGGGGATCTTTAATCTTAAGACGCAAATATATTTTTGAGAAGTCAACATTCAAAAGGGAAAGGAACATTGCAAAGAAGTGGTTATTTTCTTAAATCATCTGTATCAGTGCTCACCATGGTGGATTTCAGCTGTTTGAAATGACTTTAGTAAAAGAGATTCTGAAAAGAAGCCTTGCCATTCAGCGAGCAGTTTAACTCTTAGCAGTGGAAACACATGAGACAGTAAGTACTACCTTCTTTCGCCAGGCCCTTTTTAGCCATTTACATTTTAACCACATTGCAGCTTTCCATATAAAACGTATTCCCATAGAACCACAGGGAGAAGTTTCTAATGTACTGTGAAGGACAACGTAACAAAAGTGACTGTTGTTTAAAGAAGAATCTCCCTAAACAACACAGCTACATCAAAAGGCTAATCATCCTTACACTTCAATAATCTCGTTGAGGACAGAAAATAATTCCAAATGCCCAAATCACTGTTTTTTACACTGTCTGCATGAATATGAAACATTAGACACTACATCCAGTATTTCTGAACAAAGAGAAAGCTCTTTCCATCCATAGACTGAGAATTAGAATTGGTGATAAACATGAAAAAAAAAATGACATAGCTAGTTTCTATCATTCCACATGAAGGAATAAGCTACCAAAAGGTTTCATTAAATATTTCCATTTCAACACAACTTAGAAATTAAACTAATTTATCAGATAGAGGTTCTGTCGCAATGACATATTTTATTTTATAATTCCATCTAGACTAAAAATAAACTCAATACAATGTTTTAGAAGATTACTGTACCTTGAGGGCACCCAGAAAAATACACAAAGTGGATTTTAAAGATACTCGGTACTGTTTTAAAATATCACGTCCATACATTTGAGGATGCAAAATGAGAAACGACTACGTAAAATGAGCATTTAAAAAAAAATAGCTTCATGGAAACAGTTCCTAACTTCTGCACACACAAGGATCAAAACCAGGCTTAGACGGGACTGATATTTCAGCTCACTGTAAGAAAAGCAGAATCGGAAATCTCTAGTCTTCATTAATGCTAAGAAAAGTTATTTCCCTTTAAAACTACAGCTGAGCTTGGGCAGCTTCAGGGCAGTACCTACCTTTAACAGTACCATATCGAAGAGCAAGCAGAGCACACACATATGCAGAACCTCTTCAGTACCAGTGCAAGTGAAACCATACTGAAGGAGCCAATATGTAACTTGAATCAACCAAAACTTTTCAAGTAAGTAACAAAATTAGAAGTAAAGGCAAGCCTAACCCTTAGAAACTCTTTCTCAATTTACAAATGCCAGAAAACAACTCAAGTTCACTCAAAAAGAACAGAACATTAACAATAAATATGACACATCGTGGTTATTTACTGAGTAATAAAAATTTTGAAAGAAACATCCTTTTGCCCCTTTTAATGCTATGCAAAATGCCATATCCTAACTATAGGCATTGTTAAGATAGTAGTTAATGAATTGTGAGGACAGTGCCTGTTCTCTAGTGATACAGTTGCAACGGGAAAGAAAGGCAAATGAGCATTTCCAACAGTGTATGTCTTCAAGAATAGTCTTCTGATTGTGCTATTGTTACAGGAAGAAAACTTTTTCACTTATTAAATATTATGATCACTTAAAGCCCAAAGGAGATCATTTTGTTAACTGCTAACATAAATACATCTGACTATATGGAGTCTTTCCTTAAACTTCAAACACTTCAGTGTGAGGTTTTCCAAAAGTACAATTACTTTGCTTTCTTTCATAGTAGTCTGGAATGTTTGTGTAATCAGCAATCCAACTGCACTTAACAACTTACCCTCACTTGGCCAACAAAAGCATTGGCTTCCTCTTCCTGTACAGACAGGTTTTTTGGTAGAAACATATCAAAAACTGGCCCATTGTCATTTACATCCGTCACCACGATATTAACTGTAGCAGTTGAAGTCTGCAGAGAAAGATAAAATGAATGAACTACCATCTAATTTACAATTTCACACATGATGACTGATCAGCAATTTTATTGCTATGTATTAGATCCATCCAGTATAGAATCACAGGTAAACAGATGACCCATTTATTTCTGCATATTTTTGTGAAACAGAAGATGTTATTCATTTGAAGAACGGAAAAAAAGCATATCAGATATGTTTTGCTTAATGTGATATTTTAAGAGTTGCAGAATCTTTACTTTAAAAACCCAAATTCAAGCAATTGGAGAGTGAAATAATTTGCACTGAGGTGAAGCACCTCAGTCTGAGCTTCATGAATTTAAACACTGGCACCAAAAAAACATGCCCTTGTTTTATACCCTGTGTACATAACTACAGAAGAGCTGCAGCTAATAATACATGCTTCTGTGGCCTGTGACACAGGTTGCAAACAGAAGGAATGAGCAGTCGTTGTCATCCATGAGGGAAAAGAGAAGCACTTACGGAAAGAAAACACAGTAAGATGGAAATATTACACCAGGAAACCATTACTATTGCAAGAACAGAGAAACACTGGTATAGACAGTGCAAGGATGCTCTATCCCCAAGATCAAGACAACATCAGCACTTGCCCTGCCCAGCAGAAGCCATGCTGCTGTGATGGAGCACACAGCTGTTGCTATTTCTTCTGTCCACTGGGCTGCATCAGAATCTGAATATAATACAGTCTAGAAATAAAACTTACTCCTCAATGTTTTGGAAGTTTTCTGTACTTCTACTCTTAATCCAAAAATTCTGTTTCTTTTTCAAATCCTCATGTGACTCATTCTGTCCTGAACCTCAGGTTTTCAGAGCAAGAGGGGCAGAACGATTGTTTCATCCTCATCGGCCTTAATTTTGCTATGACGGGCAAAAGGCACAACAAGAATGCTTACTGTTCATCTTGCTTTGCAACTGACAATACAAAGCAGATTTCCTTTTCCTGATCCAATCATCGGAGCTGGATGTAGAATAAGCTTGCAATGAAATGAAAGCATTTTTTAAATATGGTATTGTTTCAGGTAGCTGCTGTCCCCAGAAGAGGCAAAACCTATTCCTAAACCCAAATAACTAAGTCTCATGCTACCATTTTAACACTCTTTAAAGGAACCCTGATAGCTCTAAAGCTCATTGACATCTCTGGATTTTATCTGAAACATCTGCTGCTGTACCTCCTTCATGCTGAGCTACGGCTTTACAGGTCCATAATAAAAACAGAATTTAACCTCATTTTTATTACAGGACATGCTCCTTGGTTTACCACAGAGCAGCATGTACACTGGCACTTGCAAAGGACAACTAATGTACTCAAAACCTACTCACTGTCTTAATAGTATGTGGTCATGCATTCACTGCTGTGTCACCAGTTCAATCTGATAACTTACTCTCTGCAGGAGTGATCAGGGAACAGGTCAATCTCCTTCACCTTCCAAATCCTCAGCATTGGCAAGCAGCCCAGTCACAGGAATTGGAGTCAGCTGTCTTGTTCACACAGCTACAAATCTGCCTGTTGTGTTTGCATGGTGCCCTGTGTGCTACACTGCAGTGCTACCTGTGCCAGCAGGCTGTGTTAGCAGACCCCAGTACCAGCACAGCAAAGCACAAACCCCATACAACCATAAGTGGCATGAATAGTAATGGTGCACAACGCAGCTCCTCCAGAAAAAGAGTTGTTCTTTAATTCCTTGTGCAATGGTAAATGCAGAAAACAGGACTATTCCACAATAGGCAACCTCCAGTAACTACTTAGTGCATTAAAAGTAACTAAGTGAGGATATTCTGAAATGAACAAACCAAAAAAGATGCTTTCAGGCTAGCTTCTTATATTGGCATACGTTCAGTTGTTTGCTAATTGTTTCTGAAACTGCCATTCCCATGTTCGAGGTATATAAGGAAAATTTACTTTGCAATTCATGCATCACTGTCAACACAAAACACACTCCAGAATGTTTGCTCTGATGATGCACAATGTGCAGTGAAGGTAAATTAATCTTCCTAAGCTTACTCGATTCCACAGAATAGAGAGTAATAAAAACTCTTATATTTAATAAACTGAGACAAATATGGCATGGAAAATATTGGCTTAAGAAAGTACTTCTCATTTTGAAAAAATATTTCTTTTCCATTGCAGAGAATTTTAACAGCCTGTGTCTGATAATCTGTGGTATGTTCACTTCTGACAACACTGAATCAACCCACAGCAGTTCTAGAACAGCTGCCAGAAGACACATTTGCATTTGATAGCTTCCGAAGCAAGTGCTGAAAGCAAAATTACTGTTGTGATTTACTTACAGGTCTCCTTTTTGTACTTGAGTGCGTGCTGTGGGGGTGCTCACATACTTATTTCAGATCAACACAGCAAAACTTGTTATGAGGAACCCTTATAAGCCCTTTTCTTAAAGGACCAGAATCCAAGCAATCTCTACTCTAGAAGCATGCTATTAATAGCACACCCCTGCAGTGTTACTTTGTCTTGAGGAAAAAAAAGGGCACTTTTATTCAAGTAATACTGAAATCCAATCATGATAATATCTAAAAAATAGAAAGCTTACTGAAATGCGGCCTAAGTCCAGAAGGGGTCATTTGAATAAGCACCGAAGTAGACTCAGATTTCACGTAGGACAAGAGGATGGAGACAGCAGGGAAGGTTAAGCTCTCCTTAATATAACTTGGATTTTAAGCTGGATTTTAAGATCCTCTTTAATATCCTTGTCAATGACCTGGAGGAGTCATTGTCTCCAGTGATGAAAGCACAAACAGCTTCAAGTTTGCAGGTGACACCAAAGACAAAACTCTTACTTGTCTTTGCAACGCAGTCATACTGGGAATCTGGTCAGAGCACTCCCTGGGTAAGAACAGGAAGAATCACACTTTCGGTGCCTTTATATCCTTAGATAGAGTTTACCCGACAAACACAGAAAATGAAGCTACCAGCCTGACTTCAGCATATGGAGGGTGAAAGCTTGGTTCCTTGAGTTATTCATAGGTTATTCTGTGATGTAGAGTATGACATACTGAAGAAGAGGGATTCCAGGTCAGTCTTAACCCCCCAGGACAGAAAGAATTGGAAAGATGATAGTTTAGCTCAGCTCTAGAAGAAAAAAAAAAAGAAAGCCTGCAGCATTTCACAAGAAAGAAGAGAAGGAGATAGGAAGAGAGATATTTGAAATTGTTCCCAACTCTTCTGTTATCCATAGGTTTGGTATTTTTCAAACTGATTGCTTCCTTACCTGCTTGCCAGCACTGCTATAGAGCACAGCTCCACTTATTGAGTCTCAAAGTCATACAAAAACTAAAAAAAGCAGTATCATTGCAAAGGAGTATTATTTTATTGAGATGCAAATTGGGAAAATTATTTTAAAATATTAAACCTTATGTTCACCCTAAGCTTCGATGGGAACTAAAGTGAGATCTTATACTAACACCATTTCACATATATTCCATTTTTTTTGTATTGGTCACAATTTAGTGAACTATCAGTGCAGTGGCAGGATCACCAAGAGAAGCATTCACACTGAGATGCTTTAGTAGCAGCAATGCTCCTGAGTACACTGGTAACAATATACTCTGAAAATGAGGAAAAAAATGGGAAGCATTCCAGAAGTTTTCCGTTTTATCTAAATTCAGGAAACACTCCTCACCCCACTGATAAAATAATGCCAACGTTTTAGGGGAAGCAGCCATCAGTTGGCTTCCTATATTTCTTTGAGATGCACAGAGAAGCAGTTCTGCCATTAACATCAGAAACTACAATAACCAGAGAATAATTAAAAAAAAAAAAGCAACATTTTTATATCCCCATTAGATGGCTCCAAAGTTTTGCTTAAGTTCTCTGCAAGCTGACATGCTGGTGTGAAATAGCCTTTATTAAACAATTCAAATAATTTACAGTGTCTTATTCAAAACTGCAGCATGGAGCAATATTGGTAATATCACAATCATCTGTCCAATGTAAAAAGTCACCAGTAACACTGAAATCACACCGACTAAATAATTACTGCGTTAAAGTTATGTTTAGGGCTAGCTACAAGCTCTTTGTTGCTGGAGGAGAAAATAACAAAGCATATACTGTGGGTCATACCCTTTGCAACAGCAGTCAAGATAACTTTCTTGCACGTCAGCCAGTGCAGGAGGGCGCCAGGGCACGGCATGCATGTTTCAGGGATAAGAAGTGTGCCACAGAGAGGACAGAAGTAAGCACACTGAGAAAACGTCATCGTATTTTGTATGGAGCTTGGTTTCCTGTACTGATAGGGAAGCCACCTATATATTATTATATATTCCACATATATATAACCAACTATATATTCTTGCCACCGTTCTCAACTGCAAGAGGCTGTGTCTGCCTGAGATCACTCCCAGAGCCATGCAAACTGTGCTTCATTCTCCACACATCTACAATAACTTCTGCTAAGGGCAGCCTAAAGCAGACAGAAATGAGGATGCTTCTCTCAAGTCATCACATTACTATTTTTAAGTTGGTAATTAAGAGCCTTTAATTCTGCAAAGCCAGCTTTCTTATCTCATTAGTGGGGGGAAAAAGATAGCTATATCACACATCTTGGAGCCTCAGGATGCAAGAGAAGGAATGTCTCTTCATTTACCACTTCTAGTACTTCAGAAGTGCTGCAACGTATCCAGAACCTACACCTCAGTTCCCATGGCCTGCATATGACAGACTAAGCTTAAGGCAACACTTAGAATCACCAGCAGCATGAAGCAGGATTTCTCTTGCAAAGTTTGTGAAAAATTAACAGAAAACATGAAGAAAACATGTTTGAAAAAAATCAGCTGCAGCTAGAATCTTTTAACTCTCCCTCTTTATTTTCCCTCATGCTATACTGTTGATTACAGCCTTCATAATGAAAGCAAATAGTACCTCAAATTTCTTACAGAAAAGTTGCTGTGTTTTCCAAAGGATCCTAAAAGGGACAGTAGAACAGAAGCCTCCCGAGAAAGAAGAGTTGCCCCTCAAAACATCACAGAGTATGTTTAATTGCCACTGAAAGTCTTTGCACAAAGATCACCATACAGAGATCTAACTCACAACTGGTTCCACCAATGGATACTCCTCATGCAAGTACCAAGATAATGCCGTTACCGAGATACATAAAAAACCACCTTGACTTTTCTACAAAATATTTGTTGGATGTAGTTTGGAAAGCAGTGTTGAAGTTATTACCAGAAATTCACGCAGAGGAAAAAGCGCTCCAGCTTCGTACCAGGCTCTTCCCATTTATTACTGAAGCAAACAGTGCTTACTTCTCTTTCATATTAACTGTAAGTCAAACAAGAGACCAGTGGCTGCAATTTATAGCTTTCTTAGGGCCAAGAAAGTAGTCCCTACATACATCATTCTTCCCTAAGCAATAAATGCATCATTTACATAGCCTCCACAAATATCTCTCATCCTAAGTACACCAGACCCTGAGAAATGTTACAGCTGATAAATTTGAAGATTTCACTTGTGACTTATTTGTATGCTGCCATTTAAATCAAGATTGGGAATTGCTGAGAACATTCTTTGCCTTGGAGAGGAAGTATTCTCAGCTCTGATGTCAAGCAAGTTTATTAACTTAGACAAACTCTAAGACAAACGCTACCATCTCTAGATTTAACTAGTTTGCAAATAATAAGATCTCAGTTAAGGCCCAGGGCTTTATCTGATTAAAAAGAAGCTGTAAATAATAATACTGATCTACATAACAGGACTTACCTATATTTTTCAAGAGAACAACACTTAGGATGTCTGAAATAATAGCTACTCTTTACAAAGCAGGACAAATGGTTGCTCAGATCTGAAGTTACTGGAAGCAAAAAGGACCAGCATAAAATACACGTAAATGGTATACCAGGCAAACTGCTGTGGTGTCCTTGTGCAGTGCTCCAGGAAAGTGGCACCCTGAAGAACGACACTGTTATCAGGAGTCCAAAAACTATTGGTAAAGGAGGATGGAAAGCTAGAAAAAGGGATGGGTAAACATGCAGAAGTGGTTATGGCCTCGTTTGCTGACCTGTTTGAGTGCAGAGAAGTTGTATAAACACAACAAACAACATCCACCAGGCCACGAGGAAGGGGGACCATGTTGTTCTTTTGCAGTCTGCTCCTATCAGCAAACTGCGAGCCCCAGTTATTTTCAGACCTTGTTTCCTTCCAGTGTACGGTAAGGGAACTTTACAAGCAGCATCTACTGACTCTCTACATGCCTCTCCAAGTTATACAGAAGAAATACCTAGCTGGACTGGAAGAAATTTAGGAGAGAGAATGGACGGAGGCTGCAAACAAGGCTAGAGCTTATCAAGAGTAACAATGATGAAAAAAGATCAGAAAAAGCCTGAGAAGAAGACAGAGAGAAACGTTGTATAACAGAAAAAAATCCCTAAAGCAAACCCCTCTAAACTAAGAACTTACATAGCCAAAGACAAACCACAGGGTGTGAGAACTTCCATAGGCAAGGGAGAGAAACCCACACGCACTCAAGAAGCACCTTGACAAATGGATGGCACTGGTGGGACAGTCTCCAGCCACTGACAGTGGAGTCAGAGCTCCAACCTTCCGTGCCTATTTGCAGAGCAGCAAGAGTACTTTACTTCTTCACAATGATTATTTAAATCACCTCTTCCCCGCATTTGAAATGAAAGCCTTTATGGGGAATATCACCCGTGTAAGGGAAGCAGACAAGTGGTACAAACACTGGATGTTTGGGAGCCTTCCGAATCTCACTTTCATATATGACAGCTGGTGTGAAAAAAGCAAGCTCATGGTCAGAGAAAACCCTTCTCTCCTAAAAAGGAAGTCTTGCTAGGCACCTTTCTCACTTCTAAATGGAATATTACACAACAGATAAAAAAACAAGTTAAGGCTTTCTGATAAGAAGCACATAACTTCTCAGGAAAACAGTGATTTTTCTTTAGCTACCATTTATACAGTTAACATTAACATCATTTCAAATGGCGTTCTTTAGGGAAGGAAGCACAGTATTGTTCCCTTTCATGAATTTAAGAAATATTAATTTCCACTGCACCAAAAAATCTCACTAAATGTGCCGCATCAAGGTAATTCTAAAGTTCTACAGTACAGAGTCCTTTTTTTTTTCCGGTCCCACTTTACTGATTACAGAAAGGTCAGCTAAGCAGAAACCTTTTAAAATACAAACGTTTGCATATATAAAATCTCTTCAGTGAGTATTTACTGTAAGACCTGTGCATCCTTTACTCTTAATGGACAAGGGAACTGGTATAAAGCAGATACAGATAATATTTACAGCACTAACAGAAAATTTACTGTAATTAATTAACTCCCTGTACTATTCAAGTTGTAAATCCTTGCCTAAATTACCTTGATCTAATGCTACCTGTTGGTTCCAGGCAATGTAATTAATCCAAATGTCAAGGGAGATGGATGCTCTAAATAATTAGCGATCCTCTTCGATGACTGAAATATCAAAGTGCGGCTTTCATGAAACACACACTGCACTGAAATAAGACTACTTATGTTTCCCTCAGTGACTGAATGCCCACCTGAAATGTTGCACTGCTCTGACCAAGGAAAAGAAGCAGAAAGGTAGAATACTGCATGGTGTCTGTGTCAACACTGGAGCGCCCCGAGGCCCTGGCACCACACTTTTAGGATAAGCTGCTCTACTACATCTTTGCCTGGCATCTAGGACACAACAACTTTTATTTCATTTTCATTAACAACAGCCTGTGGCAATGATTTAACTATACCACTAGGTGTGCAAACAGTTTTCAATGGTTGGTCTTTCAGATGGCACTGCTATGGCAAAGAGACTACCTTGACTGCCCAGGAGCACCATGCTTCTGCAGGCTGTAGCCAGCAGCATGTTCTATAAGCTTCGCAGTTCTAAGCCTCACCAATCTGATTTAAGCTCCTGTATGGACTACAGTGCAAATCTATGGATGTTTTAGCCACACCTGAATGTTCAATATTGTGGCACTTCACTCTTATTAATCAGCACCGGATACTCAGAACCACATACACAAAACACAAAGACGACTTAAAACGTCTTCCAAAATGCCAATTCAACAACTTGGAAAGGACAAAAGGTTTTTCTGGACTTCCAAAATAGATTAGTGATCTGGTGGCTAAGATACATTGTGGGAAAACAGGACAAATAAAGCTGAGTCTTCTGCGACATACAGAAGAATCTGACCAACGAATGAATGGGATGCTATGTAAGCACACCGTATTGCCAGCTCCTGACTGCCTTTGTGAACAAGGCACCCAGCTGCTGTTTTGCCAGGGCTTGAGAAGTCAAAATCAAGCAGGGGGGTATAGTGCTGAGTATTTTCATGACTGGCCATTTGTATTTGAAGGTTTAAAATCTGCTCAAATCATACAGTACACAATAAAACAATAGTGGAGCTTCCTGTATTACATATAAATGAGTCAACACACATGCCCATCCGAGCCAAAAATAAAGAGCATGGAAAACTTTTTCTTTCTTCAACCAAAAGTCCTGTCCTATTTCCAGCTACTCCATGAAATGTGAAGACATCAATTCTTGCCTTGAATTCCCATCCAAACACACCACAGGTTGGTAAAATTGTTTGAGTTTAACATTCTTTTCATTCACCTGTCATTCTCCTGCCCATCTATAGCTTTGCCCTATTGCTAAGGAAAAAAATATATATTTTTTTCCTGACTACTCAGCTAATGCATCCTTAATTGTTTGTCAGACTGTAGTGTTAACGGTGAGAGGTGGCAGGCTGCGTATTCCAAGGTCAGAGAAAAACCAGCCTGTTAATGCTCTAGGTTATCAATCAGAGCAACAATAACTTAGGAAGCACAGTCCAGCATTTTAAGCAATCCAGAGCATTATAAGGTATGTAAAGTGATGAAATGGTGTCAGCCAGGCCACGTGGCTAAATGGAAAGTCATCTCGCTTCGTGGAGGCATAAGTAATTCTGATGGAACAAGCAGTCCCTAAAAGTCAAAAGGTGGTGTGTGAGGACAGGAGTGTCACCAAACAACAGTGAACAGCTAAATAAATGCTGAGGCTTAGAATACAGAAACCTCAGCTACTTAGTGGTGTAACAACATAGTTAAAAGTCTCTTAGAGCCTTTATTAATGAGATAGAAAAAGAATCAGTGGGAAAAAAAAAAACAACAATTAAAATGCCAAAACTGTAAGGTGTGCAAAGCAGAGGCTTTTCCAGTGCAAAACTGCATTCAGACAGATTTCACAGGTGGCAATAGGAAGAGTTAGTTTGGATAATGTGGGGGTCAAACAGGAAACTGAAACCAGTTCTTTCAATGATCATTTTCTTGCAGGCATTAATTGAAATTTTCAGTACAGAGGATCTTGATGACAAGGTGCAGGTGAATTAGTCTGGAGAGCATGAGTTCTGTAGTTATAGGAATCTTTCCTCTAAGGAGACACCATGGTTTTTATGCTTTAACCTAATTAAGAAGAAAAGGTCCTCCATGAAATTACACTGACGTGTAAACAGGCATCAACATTGTTAGTGAGAACAGTCTGACGTTATCAATTTGCAAATTTACATGAATGCTCTGACCTGGGGTGACCTGCCTAATAGGTGGATAGAAAACAGGCTGACTGGCAGAGCTCAGAGCTGGAAAGAATCCAGCAGAGAGCTATAAATATGATGTGGGACTGGAGCATCTCCCTTCTGAGGGAAGACTGAGAGGCCTGGAGATGTTCAGCCTGGAGAGGAGAAGTCTGAGAGGGGATCTTATCAATATCTAATGGGTGGGAGTCAAGTGGATGGGGACTCTTCAGTGGTGTCCAGAAACAGGATGAGAGGCAAAGGACACAAACTGAACACGGGAAGTTCCATGTGAACATGAGGAAAAACTACTGTGAGGGTGACAGAGCCCTGGAACAGGCTGCCCGGAGAGGTTGTGGAGTCTCCTTGTCTGGAGATACTCAAAACCCACCTGGACAATTTTCTGAGTAACCTATTGTAGGGAACCTGCTATAGCAGGGAGTTGGACTAGATGATGGAGACCAAACATTTGTGCAAAGACACAAGGAAACCTTGTAAATTAGTCAAACATGCTGCTGCCTGGCTTGGAAAAAAGCATGGATTTAATTGGCTGAGCTGCCTTATTTCAACAGTTTATTAATCAAGAACAGAGGGACTTTTACAGCTTCATTTTTGGTACTGGCCTGGTGGGTGGCAAATCCAGCTAACTGTTCATTCTTTTGTGTAGTGTCAACAGAATCACAGTATGCAAGAGAAACTGAGCCAGCTTGTAAAGTAAGCCATATTGCGGGAGTATAGCTGTCCCTGCCACCAACAGAAAGTATCTTAAAAAACAGAAACAGCTACAGCTCAGGTAAGAGACCCCAAACCAAGCAACAGAAAAGAGAACACGAGCTAAAAGAATGCGACCACACCACACTGTAAGAGCAATTAACACAACACACACTGTGCAGATA
>JAOWBP010003659.1:3486729-3503552 GCA_028571105.1 Tragopan temminckii | reverse complement strand
GAGATGTTTGCAGAATGAGGCAGCGAAACCTGCTTTTTGTCAGGCTGTAGCAGTTGTTACATGCACTGAGGGGAGTAAGCACCTCTGGATGCTTTTCAAAGTATGTCAGGCTAAAGAAGGCTGAGGGCCAAAAATCTTCCTGAAATTCAATGGAAATGAGGCGCAAAAGTCCCCAAGTTATTCTGATTTGATGACACAAAACCACACTTTTTTCAAGTTTTAAGCTATTCATGACATTCTTTATCATAAATCTCATCCCATGTGCAGCCTATGGTGCTTTCTAGCACAGTCAGTGCCAGAAAAAAAAGAACCTTCAGAAACATCCAAATCAGTTTCCTATATGGTATGTGTAAAGGGGCTATTTATTACAAATAGACATTTCCCCTAGAAACCATCCTTCCCTACTACATCCAAGGACTGAATTCCTCATGGCACGGACACAAACAGAAGGAACGTGGTGAAGGCTTACAGGGAAGCTTCTGTACCTGCAGGTTTAACAAAATGGCCCCAGTCCTCATGGCCTCGCTAACTTCCAGGCTGTACATCAGCTGCGGAAAGCGGGGAGGGCTCTGGTTGTTGGGTGGAAGGACCTCAATATAAACAGTAGTAATAGAGCTCCTGCAATGAGACAAAAAAAAAAATACAAGTCGAAGTCAATACATCAACAAACACAAGGCAACCATCATCTGTCTTATTCTTTGTGTGTTCTGCAAGTCTAACAATCTCCCCTTGCTCCTTTAAAAGCTTCAGGACATATTTTTTCATTCCCCATCAATAGGAAACAGGGCTGTAACATTAATAGAGGAAAAGCTAAATAACGACTTTTAAAAACAAAACCATAAAATGTTGCTGCATTCACCATTGTAATCCCTTGGTCCTCTAGAAGAGGATGACAAATCCTGTGATGATAACTCCTCCTGCTAAGCACAACATCTCCCTGTAGCATCCCTGTCATAGAACTGCTTGCTTCCTTTCTTTGTAAGAGAGGGAACTGAAAGCATTGTTGGAGAGGTAACGCTGGGAGAAGGCTGATGTACACAAGCAGGCTGCATCAGTGTGGTGGTTTATGTGGATAAATCAGGTGAGTTAGCCATGGCAGTACAGGAGGCTTCAATGCCACTGAGGAGGCACGGCAAACACAGACTGCACTGAGCCACTAATACCAATGTAACACAAAACACATCCCAGTTTGCAAGCTGAAAGCTCTCCTGGGAACCTTGAGACCCGCTACAGACCCCACACAACTATGCTGCTACACTCTTGATATTCAACTGCTCCAAAGTTGGAGATGAAGCTAGAAATCTCCCACAAATTGAAAGGAAGATTTGGCTCAAAGGGACCTTTCTTCTCTCCCATCTTCCACCAGCAGGATGACAGGCTGATGGGTGGGGTGTTCAGCTGGTAGCAGGGACTGACGTGCTCTAAGGAGACCATGGGGCTGCCCCTGCTGCCTCCAGGAGGCCCTGAGAGGTTGTGGAAGGTTCCAGAAGTGACCATCCAGCAGCTGGACACGTCAACCAAGCACCTGCATCTGAATAACACAGTGCACTGCAATGAGCCCTCAAGGTTTAACGGCGCCATGCTACAATGCCTTCCCAAACTTCCATCAGTGCCCAGCAGCCTGTTAGCCATGGGCAATCCCAAGCTTCTCATGACAGAAGTGCTGCAGCTCCTAACCACATCCAAGTGCCTCTGGAGCATGTGCTAGGTTCATTCACCTGCTTCTACTAACACAGGGGATGAGAAATCTTGCTGATTTGATTCTAACAGCCAGCTCCTTATTTGATGTAATCACACTCAAAACAAGTATGTAACCTGCACTGAATTGCATCAGCAAATGAGAAAGCCTCACCATCCATCATATTAGGCAGGATTTAAGAAGCTGAATTTGCAGACTAGTGGCTCAATGGATATAAACAAGTCCAGCACATTCAGGGGAAGACGGACACAACTGCAGTTGATTACTCAGTGTAGACTACCTCATTACAAATGACAGTCACTTTTTAAAATTCCCTGCCTTCTTGTCTATAACACTTCATCATATCCCACTAATTTGAGTCAACATTCTTCATTTCCACTGTTGGAATAAAATAATATCATCACCAAGCGATCAAAACCAGATACAATGAATGAACAGACAAAACCGGAGAACCCAGACTGTGTGTTTTCTTGAGATAGTTCATGGCTTTGTTTGATATACACAACCAAATAGTTCAGCTTTAGCGTGCATTTTTCTTCCACTGCTGAACATCTAATAAAAAACGGCTGTTCTTTATCACTTCCAATCCTGCTACATTTCAATAAGGCCCAAGATGATTCATTGTCTATCAAGGTCTTTAAAAAAATGGCTTCTGCTCACTACAACAGTAAGCAAATTTTCTTCAAATCCTTAAGATAAGCCGACAGAAGTAAAATACTAGCAGGCTGCAAGCGAAAAGCAGCATAGGATTAAATACCTACTTTTTTTTTTCTTTTCAATTTCAGGTGGTTGGAAGAATCTACACTGTTATGGAAAAAGAAAAGAGGCAGAGCTGACAACTAACAACTACAGCTGAACACTGAAAGAAGAGGTGAATACCCAAAAAAAGAACAGGGCAGAGGAATTGAAAGATGTTCACAAAGTCACAGAAAAGCAAGGAAACAGAAGTTTTACACTGCCCCAGCTAAATGGTAATGCAAAGAAAGCACAGCCAACAAACCACTGAGACTGCATCACCAACTCTGCTTTAGCTCTGCATGCTTTCTACATACCACTATGTTATACAATGTCTAATGAATATACTTACATATACGTGGGCCAATTTCTCTTTGGCCACACTACGGAAGCGTCTTTTTCTTATTATAGATAGAAACTGTAACAGTACTCCACAGAAAACCTTGTTTTATGCACAGATACATGTCAAGAATTTAACGCGCCCTGAGAAAGAGCTAGACATAAATAATTTTGTGCTCAGAGAGGCTACAGAACTACTGCTCTTAAGTCAGCTTTCATAGCTTTGCTTTGTGCAGCAGCAAAGGGATAGTTTCAGCTCAAGCCTGCTTACATGTGACTGCAGTCAACCTGGAATGTTTTGTATTGAAACGCAGAGTTAGGAAGAAATGCTCAATTATTTCAAGTTACATTAAAATCCTCAGCATATTTATTTATTTCCCAGGAAACAAGCCTTCCTATGTGCACACACACAATATCTGCCTAGACCTAGCCCATTCCTAGGAGTTTTAGCTTTTGGGTACTGCCTTACCAAGGCAATGGGCAAGGCAGCTAACACAATGTGACGGTTTTGTAGATGAAGTCGCAAGAATTTCTTGCAACCCCTACTACAAGACTCCAAGCACTTCACAGCAAAAAAGAAGGAACTGAAATTTAAGTGATGGAAAAGGACAGCTTTAAAGAGCTCCAAATTGCAGCTCACATAAGCTCATCCTGACTCGTTACACAAAATCATAGGAGGCTGCTGAAAGCCCTGTCAACTCAATTCTGGTTTTTCAATCTCAGAGAAAAAAAAAGAGCAGGAAGGCAGCAATATCTTTTTGTCCAAATCTACTTTGCCAAACAGGATGAATTCTCCACATAGATTCTTCTACAGTACCTCGCTAGAGCTCCGTGAATTTTTAACCTTCACAGACACACTATAGACAGCCTTGGGCTCCGAATACATCTCAGCTCAACAAGGCCAGGTTTGCCCTAAGGCTCCATGCCCCAACTACAGGAACACTGCCTAGATGCTGAGGTTTGTGGTACACAAATTGAAAGCTATGAAGAAAGCTGTATGCTGTAATTCCATAGAAAGAGAGACAAGGAGAAGTGATAATAAAATAAGGGTTTTTCCACTTATGAAGATTATTTCAAGGAAGATGTTGTCAGAGAGGGAAGCACTTCCTCCCAACACATCACCAGAAATATATATTTTAGGACGGAAAGATTTCTCTAAATTAACCTGAGAGCAATCAACGTTGTACCACAGCAGCCACCACTGCTGGCTGGCCATGTTGCTGGCTTCTGAAGCTCTTCTGAAGTTGCAATATTGACTTTTGTACACCACTTAAATACTGTGTTAGCAGAGTATAGCACTAAGTGCATAACAGCCCACAATCTTCTCTTCAGCACTGCTAACAACCTACTATCAGCTCCCCTAAGAGATAGTTTATCAAGAAAGCAAGCAACAGAGGGAAAGGAGGAAAAAATTCAATCACAAAACAGTGCTATCAGATATTAGTACTATGAATAACTCATCAGAACACTTCAGTGGCTGGAAATGCTGTTGCAAAACATATGCAGAACAGAATGAGCTATTTGTTTTAAGATAGAAAAGAAGCAGCAGGTCCCGAAGGAAAAAACAACTCAGAAAATTGAATTTTTACATTTACTTTCCTTCTTACTACCTCCCTGAATAAGAGTGAAAAGTCTGTGGGAAATTTAAACACTGGAGACTGTAGTTCTCTATCACACTCTTTGGACAATGAGGTTGATGCATTATCAATACATGACACTAGACGAAGAATGTGAGAGCCACTTCTATGCAATTCCCTCGTGACATGACAACATTTGTGCACAGCTGACAGATGCAGAATGCAAAATGAAAAGAAGCCCATCAGTGAGACTAAACATCTTTTGTTTTTTGAACATGAGAGGGCCCTGTTCTACCCATGGTAAATCTGCAGACTGCTTTTATCTATCAGCTGATGGAGAACCAAAATAATTGTGCTAAGAATTAAGGCCTTGGTGGGGATAGTGTTCTCCACTGGCACAACTTGTCACGCATGCTGCAGCACACCCAATATGTGAGCAGAATGTCTCCAGCTCAGCAACCAGACTGTTTCTGATCCTTTCTGCATCACAGCAAGCTGAATTCTCAACATAAAGCACCTCCTTTCTCACTTTTCTTCCTTATAGCCCTTCATTTCAGTTTCTCTTAACAAATGTGTGTGCACAACTACAGCATAATGCAGACTTCAAAAAAAAACACAAAAAAACACCATTACAAGCAAATGAAGTAATGAAATCTATGTACTACACGTAAAGTACAAGCAACTAAAAGTAAACACATTAAACTGATTTCTAACACGACACTTGTCCAGAAAAAAAGCCTCAGACACCAAAAAGAACACATTGAATCTTATTCCAATTCAGAATTATAGGTGTACAGGTGCACCACACTTCTTACGCACTGCTAAGCACTGATTAAAAATTAGTTTCATGATAAGATGAATTACCTTCTCTGTGCAGGAGGAGCGCTATCAGATGCTTTGACAGTGAGAGCATAGGATCGCCCCACTGACAGTACAACTCCTGGAGCAATGGCGATAAGGCCTGTTCGGTCATTGATGATGAAGTCTCCCTGATCCCCAGCCAAAATTTCATACACTATCTGTCCATTGGGTCCCTCGTCCGCATCTACAGCAGTGAGCTGCAATTCAAAACCAGAATGTCAGCATGCGTGATTCAGTGTTGGATTCTAATAGTTGTTTGGGTTTTGTTTGTTTTTTTTTTAATAATAAGGTAACTTATTAGGGGTAAAGGAAGCAGAAACGAGAGAAAACTTGAACAGCTGTAACAAAATCTCTGATTTCTATAGTACGAGAAGGATTTAGTTTAAATGAAGAATAATAAGTGGAAGAACATGACAGAACAGAGAAAAACTGCTTACCTAAGATTGCAAGAAAATTATTTTAAGAAAGGAACTTTAAGAAAACTAATAGAGATCAAGTTTACTCTCTGTTAAGTGGAATTTGTAGCACCCTGAAAAAAAACAAAAATAAAAAGAAGTGGGGGATCCTTACTGTGTTGCAAATCTAACAAGAGGTTCATTTTCAATTACTGAAATTTTCCATCCCACTCTACACTCTTCAAAGCCTAATATCCAGGTCTTGCTTTACAAGTCCTCATCATATGGAACTGTGGTACAGTGTTCATTTTACTCCTATACACACACCACAGAGGAAACCAAACGGAAGAGACATGATAGTTGTTCCCATATGGATACAGATGTAACAGACACAACTATGCACCTCACAGACATGCAAGGCTCCTTTCATAACATGACAGAGCTACATGAAGAGCTATGCTTATGGGGGGCCCAGTTACAAACCCAAGTTTATATTTATTTTATTATAATTTATTTTATTGCGTACTTCTACGTTGCTGCCTCTACACCATCGCTCTACTGTAGTTAAGCCTTTCGTACGTAGTATTTCTGTGACAGACTTATGTAATTTTGATCCTCGGCATGAGAAAATTTTAAGGCCTAATGCTTTAGACACAAATTTTAATGATGAACATGAGTTTGTTACCAGTGAAATGGGGAAGTTTTTCTTTTGTCCATGGAAAATGCAACAGTTTTAGCCCTCTTTTGTAGCATGACATGAAAAATTAAACATCTGCAAACATGTGGCTAGAAAAAAATCTCAATATTCATATTTGTTTGCTTCTTGTTAAAGTACCAACACCTCTCCCCCCCATAACTCAAGCAACTAGCAATCTGACGTTTCTTATCAGACTTCTGCCATAAAATATTTAGGAGTACACATCCATGCATCAGTCATGCCAATTGGCAGTCCGGGCTCTTAAATTAGCTTTTTCATTTCTCCTCCTCCGTTACTCATGCTAAGGTACATGCTAAACTAATACAATTTATTCAACGTACGACATAGCAAGCTGGTTACAATGCCTATCTCTTGAACTTTATTTTGTAACTTAAAATTACAACTTAATTACAACCTTCAGAAAACAAAAGGCTGCATAGTTCTCAGTTAAATTTAGGGTTCAACTGCTGAAATTAACTTCAAGCCACACCTTATAGGCTTTCCAAGGTGACTATCTTCTTCCAAGAAGTGTCACTTCGCTGATAGGTCTGTCAGCAAATACCATTTCCCATGTGGCTTTTAATTACCTCAGAAAGTGGCAAGGATTGACACAGAGTTGTATGAGTAGTACTTGAACCTCGAAGGAGGCCATAGCCACAGCAGGCAATGCCAGTGATGCTCATGTACCCAGTTAGCCTGTACCAACAGCAGTGGAGTTGAAATGTCAGCAACTGATGGCTCAACAGGCTCCCACTGCTCCCAGCTGCAGCTGGGAATTTCAATGTGGGAAACAACAAGAGGCACCAGCAAGTACAGCAGCAGAGCCCTCCTGGGGCTATATAAAGCAGTGAAAAATCTCAGCCTCAGAAATGATTCTCTACAGTAAGAATGCAAAAAGAAACCAAACCAACGTGCCCAGCTTCTTGAAAGGTCTCTGCTGGCCTGTCCACGTCGGTTTTCTCAATGGAAACAGTCATGCCAGCAGGCTGACTTCAATGGAGATTGCAAGTCCAGGATTTAAGGATAACACACAATGACAAAGCCTTTGTGATGGCCATGAAGCCAACGATAGGATCAACAGACATCACCTGAGCCTGGGGCAGCCAACACAGCAGGCTAAATGTCTATCAGACACCCTTGTCTCATCCCTGTGATACTCTCTGAGCTGACAGCAGTGCAGACAGGTAGAGAAATTGATTCAAGTTTCTGCCATATTAGAATATATTGTCATCTATTAATCAATACAGCATCTTGCTCACCTTCAGCAGGGCACAACCTTTTGGAGTACTTTCTACAACTTTCAAACTACCTTTGCTCATCACAGTCAAGAACTCAACAAGCAAGCAGGGAAAAGAAGAATTAAACCCAAAGCTTTAATAGTCAAGTTAATAGTATCTGCATATAAAACTAACCACAAAAGGGAAAACACAGAAATACTTGGGGATCTAGCTGCTTGGTAGAATTATCTTGATTCTCTATTCAGATGGGCTCAGCGAAATACAAAATTTTGTACGTGAAGTCAAAAACTCGCTAAAAAACAAGAACTAAGCCCATAATAGCTTAAAGAGATTAATGGATGTGCTGAAAGATAAATGACTTAGGTGTATTAACAAAAGTGGGTTTTACCTTTTTTAATAGGAATCCAAACTACTACTGCTGTCAGGAATGGAGTTACTCAATGGAGGAAAAGCCATTTCTAACCTGGCATGGGTTGTATGCAGTACCGATCACCTGAAAAGTATGTTAAATTCCTTTTTTCCTGAAGTACTTCTATTACACAGAGCACAGAGATCCAAAACTAAATTTCCAACGAACAGAAGTACTTAAACTTTACCTAAACTGATTTCATTTGAATCTGTCACAGACTCTCCCAACAATTCCACTACCACTGCTCAACTTGAACTAGCAAATCTTAATTCATCCTTGCATGCTGAAACATGCCAGAATTCATTGTACATAAGATAAATAGTTGAAATATGTCAAAAATTATGAAGGAGACCAATTATTCTAAAAAATTTAATGAATAAATATCCACGTGTCGTTTTTCAAGAACACCTCTCATTCTCTATCTTCTTTTTAAATTCTGAAAAAGACATCCTATGAAAACTGCACTTTGGTAATGTGCTTTACATTTCATCCATATGATATCCTGACATATCAGTACGTTGACTTTCAATGGTCAGACAGAATCAAGACACCAGAGCTGCACTCTCTTACATTTCAGAGCTTAAACGCCCCTTTAAACTACTTCTTTGATGTACACATCTGAATGCAATCATTAACCTTGCAAAAGTAACCATCAAACTAAGTGACACAGTTAAGAAAAGTGTTGTAACAACATTCTTTACTTGGAAAGTAACAGACACAAAAAGACAAATAAAGGCTTTATGCAAAATACACGCTCCTAAGCATTTAATCACAGGATTTGGAACAAGGCCAGTTTTTACAGTGATGACATGAAAAAGGAAATTAATTGTCTACACAAGTACATAAATTAATAAGGTTAATTAAACTCACAAATACCAAATGCTTAAAAAGATAAGTGATTTGAATAATATTTTGGGGGAAAAGCATGAATAAAAATGAAGTTTTACAGCTGCCATAATACATGATTCTGTAAATTCATCTCCAGCTGTCACAGACCGATACGGTTTCATAGTTAACACGATTTTAGAAACACGTCTAAAATGTATGTGAAAGGAAGTTCCAAACAGGATTTATTTTACTTTCCTAAGAAACTTTTTACATCCAGCAGCATCAGTTCCATTACATGAAAATGTAACGTACTGCAAGTTTTGCAAAATAGGTGCACAGTCTACAACAGCAAGAAGTAATAGTCTTGAATGGACGAGGAGGTATACAACTGTCTCACAGCTTACAAAAACATATTCCTTGTCACTGCATAAACTCTGACCAGTCTTACTTGCACTTGGAGGAAAATGGACTTCAACAGCTGATCTCCACACTTTCTGTAGTGACACCTTCAGTGAACCTTCCTTGCACAGACACAACAACTACCAACCTTTCTTGCAACCCTATGTGTTCTACAAATTAAATGTTCAGCAAAATCGGTCTAACTCATACTGCCCACAGAAGCTGCATCATGCCACTACACCTCCTCAAAACAGTCCGTGAAGTCACCATTTCAGTGAAGCATGTGCAAGGCTCCCAAGTCACATTCCATACACAACTATCTTGTGAAAAGTCATCAAGGAAGGGTATTCTGGAACAATGCACCAAGGAAAAGTGGTGGGCTTGGTCTCTTTCAGCTCAGAATATTCTATGGTTCTATGTTCATACTTTGAGTGCACTTACTGAGAAATGCAATCATAATCCAGACATACCCCCTGTTAATAACATTTTCTGTGTAGATAAAAATTAATATGCTAATGGACTGAAGGCAAAGAGTTGCAAATAACCATGTAAATAAAACGTCAAGTGTGACTCAGAGTCAACTTGTATGAAGATTTTCTCTAAATTGTTCTGGGGGTTAACTGCAAGGTGCATTTTTAAAGGCTGGAAACTACAGGCATGAGCCAAGCTGCAAAAACTCAAATATATCTCTAATAAATACTTCAGTATGTGCCTGTATATGAGGATGGCCCAGGTCATATTTGAGTGTGTGCTGGGAATGAAAGGACACTGTTTAAGAGATCCAGCGCTGAGAATCCACACTTGAGGCCTGAAGCAGAACAGTCCCAGAGAAGGTATTTATTTAACAGCCCTAAATAAAATTTGTCCCCATGTACAACTGCAGCTACTGCTACTGTTCAAGACTAATTCTACTGTGAGCAAAAGACAGATGATTGATAGATTTACTGCCTGCAGCTTTTCCATCTTTTATCTTTCGCTTTTGACCTTCACCGCAATGGCCGTTTATGCTGAGCTGTGTGAAGTTAAACACCCGTTTAACCAACATCTGGGGCACCTCCTCTAAATTAACTTGCATGGACGGTATAAGAATTATTTCAGCTCTCACAAGGTGGTCAGGCACTGCACTAATTCACTGCATATTGTATTATCTGTTTTCGTCCACAGTTCTTTAATTGTCCTTATGGGAGTACCCCTGCAAGACCTATAAACATAGAATGTACCTCTGCAACAAGAAATCAGGTAGAATTTAAGACACATATAAAAGAAAATAACTTCTGGGGTTTTTTTTACTTCATAAATTTTAAGCCTGGGAAAACCAGCATATTCTTTTCAGCGGCAGTTCAGGAGTTTTTCCTGTAAACAGAAGATATAAAAAAATAATAATCCACTGCAGTGCCTTTTAACCCTCAAGCAAACTTGCATAAAGATCTTGGTGGATTATGGTCTTTGCTGTCTTATGTCCCTTCTCAGCACTATTCTTTTTTTTTTGCTTAATATTTGCTGTACCCTGCATAGTATACATAGCATACCCTGCATACTGTATACAGAAAGGAAATCGTCTAACAGAGTGAATTGAAATGACTTATACAAAATATTATTGCTTTATGGCTGCCTACTCATCAGCATGTAGCAGGTTTAAGCATCTGAATCTCTAGGAACACAAAGCACTAATAGAATCATGGAAAACAGGATAGAAAAACTGTAACAATATAAAAATGCAAGAATTAAGTACTTAAATAGGTTTAATATTAATCAGTCTTGCAAGTGATAATAGTTATTTATCACACATTTAACTGTTTTAAATGACAGATTTCTCCAACAGCTACAGTGTAATAGGAAGCACAGTGAAGTACCTGAAACAGACAGAAAACTCAGACTTTTAAACTTAACTGACAAACTATTCACCTCAACCAAGGTCTTGGAGAGCTGCTGCAAGCATTCAGAGTAGAGAAATGAAATACAAACTTCCCAAACCAACCCTACTGCTAATTCTCTGATGGTATGGCTGTAGTCACTGCCTGAGATGTCAGAGAGCACATATTTCACACTCTGCTTCATAACATCAGAAGTGGAGAGAGGCCTCTCCTGTGAAGCAGACAAAGCCTGTCCTGTGATACACTCCAGCTTTTCACAGGCTGCAGTTCAGCCTTGCAACCAGAGAGCCAAAGGCAAATCACCCACCCTGCCACCATGCTTGCAAGGAAAACCAATGCAACTCAGTAAGATGTAACTTCATTTCCTCTCTTTGGCTCTCTCCTACCAAAGGCAACAGGGAAAGAAGGGAAACTCCTTGAAAAAAAAAGTACGTAAAAAAACACCAACAATTTCACTCATAATGAAATTTTTCCCTTGCTATTTGTGGTTATTTTCAAGCAGAGACAAAGGAACAGAATTATTTTCAAGAGTGTACTACGCAGGAAATACAGAATTTAATATTTTTCCCCAGCCCCAGGAGTAAAATCAAAATTGTTTCCTACAAAATGGGATAGCAAGCAAGTACCAGACTGGGGTTCTTTGAACTTGCTCATAGTACTCCACTCAGCAAATAAATCTTAATTCTTTTGTAAGCTCACCATAATAAAATTGAAGAGGCAGCCAACATGAGAGCAATTGCACTACTATCGTAGAAATTAACTTTTTTTTTGTTTGTTTGAAAGATGACATGCTTAATACAGGAAATACCGTCTCGGTCATCCTGAAAATACAGTCTGAGTGGAGAGTTAAGTGCAAGGCAGTGCTTATGTGTAAATGATTATGAGATTATAGAGATTCACTGAGGTCAGTGTTCTTTTTCTAACCTACTTTCTGAGATTAGAGAAAGTGGTTTTTAAAGACTAATCACATCTGACCTGGGTAATTTTCCTTTGGGAACTATCATAGCTGATCATCAACTAATAGCTGCAAAACTCAAATGATTCTTAAACTGAAAATGAGTTAGGGTTACAAGATGTTTGCTTCACGTACAGAGAACAAACCAAGTATATCATTAAAATCAGTGTACAGCACTTCAGAATAAGAAGCCTGAATTTTCCATTTCAGAAGGTATTTGTAAAACAGAAGCAAACACTGACAAGGCAGCACATGTCCATCTTCCTGGCCTAAGGAAACCCACAGGCAACCCTGGCTAACACAATCGGCCTTACAGAGCACCCTTCTCGCTTCCTCCCAAAATGAATCATTTACTGAGGAACTTACACTTGCAGTTTTCCTGCTCTTTTTGCACATCTCCAAGGCTGATACAGCAGAGAGTCTATCTAAGCCCTTCAAAGAGCATATTCCTTTTAAACATGTAAGTACTTTAGCTGTTCTACTCCATCCTAAGTTTCAAAGAAAGGTCGGTCAGCTCGGAGCATCCTTACGGCCAGCCTCAGGTACTGTAACCATTCCCTTTTCACACAGACTGAAATCTCGTTTAGCACCAATTTCTGCCTCACGTTTCCTGGTACATGCAGCTCCGACCAAGATGAAACATGGTTTAGACACTGAGATACCTTAAATCCATAGCACACTACTTTGCCTGATACCCTGCACAACAAAGGCCCTGACAACTCTAATGATTTCTTTCTGGACTAGTGTGCTTACTCCTTAGGAAGAGCCATCAATCTAAAAAAAATTCAGACCTTTATTTCTGCACCTTAAATATTCTCAATTATAGACTGAGTTAGAGCTTATGAGATGTTGCAAAGGCAGCTCCTGATGTCAATCCTACACACAGCTCCTGAGCTCTGCCTGCCTTTTACTCATTCAGGAGAGCACTATTAGATCTCTTTTAACCCATACAGCCACCAATTCTCGCAGAACTTGAAGCAACTTCTTTTTTAAACTTATTTCCCCCCAAATGTTGCTGAAAATGTCTTCAGGGCTCTCAATGATTCTTTACGCACTTGTAGCCCAGACTGATGAAAATATAACACTTCCAGAGATTCAAAGATAACAAACACAACAAGCTCATGCATTTCAAGTATGTCATGTGCCAAAACAGTGAACTCTCTCTTAATCCAGTTAAACCACTGCTGACTTCAAATGTATTGTATTTATGAAAATGGTATTACTTCAATCCAATGATTAATTCTTTTTGAATACTCCTACTGCTTTCTAATTTCCTTGAATGCCAACCTCCACTAACATCATCACACAATCACAGAATCTTGTTTTCTCATCCATTAGGGCTGGAAATCACTCACGAAGATGGCTGAGAACTTAGAATAATCACCAGTCACCATTATTTCCATAAACTTCAGTGCAACTGTGTTTCACCTCCTTTCTAGATTCAAACGTAGTGCCAAAAACATTCATTACAGTGGCTACCCTGGCTCTTCTCCTTATGAGGGCTGGCATTCAATACACTTCGCACTGCTCAATTGCTCTACAGACAATTTAAGATTGTCTAGAAACTGCATTTTATGACATGATAAGACACTTCTGTATGTTTCCTACTGAATGGTTTGGTTTGCCTGCTTTCCTAACATGTTTTATTTCAGTAGCCCTCCGGCAATTTAAAATTTCTTTAAAGTTAGGAAGTTTGAGAAAACGCCTATCCCTGTGAGAGATCAGGTCTGATGAGAACTAAGGAAGTACAGAAGAATGGTATTTTCCTCTTATAAGGATTTCTTTTACAGACAGAAACATTTCATAAAACTTCGGGTGAATCAGCTGAAATGTAGCATTATGTCTGAGATGACTTCATTTCAGGAAATTCTTAATAGCTAAGTAATTAATGAGGCAGATAGAAACGCACAAACTTAATTTCTAGCTGTTTCCAGTGCATGTTCAGTGCGTATCGACAAGACTGCCCGCTTCAAGCAAAGAGTTAACAAAACAAATAAGAAACATAAACTTTACCTTTATAACGCCTTCCCCAGGCCCCATATCTGTGTAAATCTTGACGTTGTATGATATATTGGAGAAGGTTGGGGAATTATCATTTGCATCAATCACCACGATATTCACCGTCACTGGGGTACTCTCCTGTACGCCATCAGAAGCGCTCATCTTCAGGGGGAAAAAAAAGGCAGGCAAGAAAAACAATTTAACAGTGTATTCTTAAGACTATGCAACTTGCAACTATGAGAAAGCGCAGTATAAGAAGTAAAAAGTATTTAGCTTTACATTTGTTTTTTAACATATAGCAAACGAATTACAGGAAGCTTTGATTGAGCCAGCAGTGTGCAAGAAACAGGGAAAAAGCACCTTGAAAAAGTACTGTGTCAGAAAAGCAGAAGAAATGAGAGGGAGTAGCTGTATTCCAGGGCTGGGATCTGAGCTGGCAGGACATGCAGCAAGTCCCCAGCTATGCTGGACACCCTGAAGGAGCAGGACCTGGTCACAGCACATCGACCTGTCCAACAGTGCGTGCCTCAGGCACTGTAACACAGAGGATCCGCTGTCCACCTATGTTGAATTTCAAAGACAGCATTTTAATGTGGGGTGTGAAGAGCTAGAAGGTCGTCCTATGCCACAGACAGAAATCTGAATTCTCTTTTCAAATGTGTTTTGCCTATATGCCTATTTGCAAACTGGCTTAGAACTGTTCCAGGGTTTCCTGACTGACTGCTAACTGCCTCTACAAAAGCAGAAGTAGAAAGTAGAGACATCATGTCCCTAGCCCAAGGGCTAAGAAAAAGCAAAGTTGGCCTCAAGGCCAAGCATGAAAGAGTAAGGTATCATGGTGGGTGGCAAAGAGCAAGATACAGGCCTGGAACCATTGACATGATGCCATTATGGGAGGATCTTAAATCTTGCTAGCAAGCTGAACACATGGTTTTTGGAAGAGAACACCATTGAGTAGTGCCACCACTTTGGCACTTCTTCTTCATCTCGGCCATTTTAATAACCTGCAATGGTGTTACAACTAATTATTTTTCAACCCATGCTCTGACTGATGTCTGGTATGCCTTCAGAAGGACTGAGCTTACCGAGAAGGTGTAGAGCTGCTGGGCTTCTCTGTCAACAGGCTGCAGCAGGGTGAGGTAGCGGGTGATGCCACTCTGGGTCACAGTGAAAAAGGTATTGTAATCATTCAGGAAGAGATGGAGCTGCGGGTCCTTGGTCTTTAAAAAGAAATAAAACCACCACATTCTATTATTAATTCTTATATGCCATTAAGTTTCCAGTTACTCAAT
Source organism: Tragopan temminckii (assembly GCA_028571105.1). Lineage (NCBI taxonomy): Eukaryota > Metazoa > Chordata > Aves > Galliformes > Phasianidae > Tragopan > Tragopan temminckii. The sequence continues at coordinate 3,488,253 of JAOWBP010003659.1, read as the reverse complement.
GCATGTGCTAGGTCTCATAAAAACCTAAATACCCAGAAAGCAGAATATGGTGATTGATGAATCTGTGAAACTTCAAAAAAATAATAATGATAATAATTCAAAAAGACAAGAAAAAAAGCCCTTAACAAAATGTTACACAATGATCTGAAAAATCTTATCTGCTTGATGAGGGGGTATTAAAAAACTTTAATGTCTAAGGTAAGTAAACCCAACAATAAGCAAATAACTATCTTCTCGTTTGAGATCACTTTTTTCTTGAAATAGATTTTTAAGCCTAATATAACTAACTTAACAGTAGTGAGAAACCAGATCCAAGTATTTGTTTTCAATCATACTGAAAACAAAACAAAACCTATCTGGATTAATGAAGTAGTAACACAGGTGGGCTGGTGCAGTGAAAAGACAGTGATACATGTTGAAACATACCACTAAATAAATGCTATTCAGGGATTTTCTTTGTCTTGGACAGAAATCAAAACATTCTGATGCAAAATCACTAATTTCTCAGTTGATCAGATCAAAACCATACTAAAACAATTATGCTACAATTTTCAGTTTGGAAGTAACATTTACGGTAACAACAACAAAATAAAACCAAAGGCATTGTATTTTGTTAGTCAAGGCTTCTCTAGGCAGCCTGCTGGGGGGACATATTATGCACTGAGAGATTATACATTGTCCCCACAACAGGGCAAGCACCAAGAGAGGTAATGCAATGCTGCTGCAGCATGCAAGACCACAGACAACAAACCTGTCGTTAGACACCCTGAGCAGGCAGAAGTACCTTTTGGTTCAAATGGGTATCAACTAAGACAAAAGTGGAAGAAAATTCCTGCCATAGACAGAGCCAGAAATTATTATTCAAAGGGAATAGAGCAGCTAATTAAAGTCCAGAACCTCAAGCCAGTTCTGTCCTGAGCTTGCTAATTGGCTAAGAAGCTGCAGAATGGACTTGGTATCCTGAGTTCTCACCCCTCAGTCACTGGGCACCAGCACAGAGCAAACAAAAGGGGTTTTTAGCACCATATTCCCCGGTGTTTTGAAAAGCCCTACAAACTAGCACACTTCAGTTCTCCTTTGAAGAAAGGTTATGGGAGCTGGGCTTCAGCTTGGAGAAAGGCCCTGAGGAGACTTCAGTGTACACCTTCCAGTACTTAAAAGAGCTTATAAACAAGAGGAAGGACTTTATATACAGACAGATAGTGACAGTGCAAGGGGGGATCGTTTTAAACTCAAGGGGGAGATTTAAGTTAGCTATTTGGGGGAAAATTTTCACTCAGAGGGTGGTGAGGCCTGGGCACTGCTGTCCAGAGAAGCTGTGAATACCTCATCCCTGGAGGCATCCAAAGGAAGGGCCCTGGGCAGCCTGATCCAGTGGGGGGCAGCCAGCTCATAACAGGGGGGTTGCAAATGGATGGGCATTAAGGTCCCTTCCAATCCAAGCCATTCGCAGAATCACAGAATGGCCAGGGTTGGAAGGGACCTCAAGGATCATGAATCTCCAACCCCCCTGCCACATGCAGG
>JAOWBP010003659.1:3467481-3480240 GCA_028571105.1 Tragopan temminckii | reverse complement strand
TGTGAAGTCAGTATATGGTCACAAAAGCGTGTTATAATGATGTCCTAGAATTCCAGATTTCTGTAACCAACAGCCCTTTGTGGAAATAACCAGAACTGTCTCCACACCAAGGCAAATCTGAACTGAAGGGTTTTACTAGTGTTTTCATGGAGGTACGGATAAGACAAAACATCAGTATTTTAGGCAAAAGATAGCTAAAAACATCCCTATAATTTTTAATGCACATATGAATCACAGCCCTAAGAGAAGTTCCCTTATTAGTAGCTCCAAAAGGACTTAGCCACGGGCACTAATTCTTACCAATTTTTTGTTGTTGTTGTATTCAGGAAAACTGAGCTTCACACATTATACAAGTACAAACCTCACTGTATCCTATGAATATAAACACGCACCTCTTACTTGCACCTTATTTATTCCTAACTGAAGCAACCTACAAGCTCTTGTTACCTTGGTCAAACAACAAAGCCCCCTGATTTTAACAAAAGCAATGCTGAAGAAGAGTATTTCACATATAGCAGCAGCAGTCATCAGTAATGGCTGTTGTTGGCTGCCAATGCACTTGTTCAATAACTTCCATACAGCCCCTAAGAATCACAGTATCCTGTGAGTTGGAAGGAACCCTAAAAGGTCATATAGTCCAACTCTCTGGCAATGAACAGGGACATCTGCAGCTGGATCAGGTTGCTGAAAGCCTGGTTCAGCCTGACCTTGAAAGCCTCCAAGGACGGGGCGTTCACCACATCTCTGGGCAATCTGTGCCAGTGCCTCACCAAGTCTATCGTAATAGACTTTCTCCTTATATCCAGCCTAAATCTCCCTCCCCAAGAACACTTCCCCTTGTCCTACCACCACAGACCCTGCTAAAAAGTCTGTCCTTCCTTTCCTGTAGCTCCCCTTTAGGTACTGAAAGACTGCTCTCAGGTCACCTCTCAACCTTCTCCAGGCTGCACAGCCCCAGCTCTCTCAGCCTGTCCTCACAGGTGAGGTGTTCCATCCCTTGAATCATTTCTGTGGCCCTCCTCTGGTTGTACTTCAACAGGTTCACGTCTCTCCTGCACTGAGGACTCCACATCTGGACGCAGTGCCCCAGGTGAGGCCTCACCAGCACAGAGTAAAGGGGCAGGATCACCTCCCTTGACCTGCTAGCTACGCTGCTTTGGATGCAGCCCAGGATATGGTTGGCTTTTTGGGCTGCGAAGACACATTGCTGACTCATGTTCAGCTTTCCATCCACTGGTACCCCAGGTCCTTTTTGGCAAGGCTGTGCTCCATTCTCACATTCCCTAGCTTGTACGAGTAGTGGGGGTTGCCATAACCCAGGTGCAAGACCTTGCACTTGGATTTGTTGAACCACATGAGGTTCTCCTGGGCCCACTGCTTGAGCCTTTCTAGGTCTCTCTGAACAGACAGCTGAACACACAGCTTGTTTACCAAGTTGCGTACATTGGTGTAGAAACACTTCAGCTGGGTAGTTGGTCTTGTCACCTTCTTGAAAAGTAACTCCTTAATTCCTTTGAAGTATTTAGCTTTAGCCTCCCTATTGCCTTCATCATAAGATGCAGCAGGTTGAGGGCCTCCACTAGCACCTTATCCCTCTAACTTAGCTCTGTCGTCTCATACCTTGTCATGTGAAGGCTCACCATCACGCCCTTCTCCCTTCAAACCTAGTTTAAAGCTCCATCAGTGAGTCCAAACAGATCCTGAGTCAGAATTCTTTTCCCCCTATGACCAAGGTGGATCCCATCAGCTGCCATTGGGCCACGTGCTGAATCAACTGCCCAATGGTTGAGAAGCCAAACTTAGTCCAGTGGTACCAGCCTCCTCACCATGTATTTATCAGATGGGTCCTCCTGGTCTTCTCATTATCTCCTTGGCACTGAAGGGATAGAGGGGAACATCACCTGTACTCTCGTTCTATCCACTACTATACTATGAAAATCTCTAGAAACCTTAAGCCTACAGCTCAGCTTCCCTTAGATATCCACAGCTAACAAGAGAACAGAACGAAGACAAGAAAGTAAAGATGACTGCTGGAGAGACAACGGTAAATAGAGCAAAAGGAAACATCAATGAATAAAAGACATGATAGCATCAACCTTGTCGAGACCAGAAGAAAAGACAGTCATACAGACTTTGCATGATTACTATCTGGTTTATTACTCTTTTGGGCGTGTTCAATTTTTACCATGAAAGATGATAGTATCAAAACCTGAGGTAAGGAAAGAACAAAATGAGCATTTAGCCTCCTTTTCTCTTGTTCCTCATCTTCTGAATTGTCCATGGAATTAATAATTCCTTCCATTTTGAGTTTCTCTTTTTTCATTTCTCATACACTGTGGTAGATCTAGCCTTCTCATAAAATTCATTTCTTCTCCCATTCACACTATGCGCCCATTTTTAACAGAGGGCAGTTAAGCACAGCTAGGCAAAAAAAAAAAAAGTTAGTTTCCCAGCTCATGATCACTTTAAAACCCATCTGAGCTCAATGAAAAGGAATCCACATAATAGTAAATAGAAGATTTTTTTTTAAACTTTTAAGCTTTCAATAAAAACATGAAAAAAAATCCAGTAAACAATAGCATGAGAATATTTAAGTTTCTATTTAAGACTAGAAGTTTCTATATAGAGAGATGTACCTCCTCAACATCGTTGTCCAACACTGTGATTTGCAATGGAGAGGTCAGATTCCGGCTATCTGAGATGGTTGTTCCCACTGGGGAGGATTCAAGGATAAAGCCCTCGTATGTAGATTTTGTAAAGTAAGGCTTCTGATTATTCTCATCAAGGACTTCAATATGCAAATTGGCAAAGGCAGGAAGAGGATGGCCGTTGTCTTGTTCAGCCTAAAAAATAACAGAAAGCTCATCTGTCAAAGGGTCTCATGGACAGTGAAGTAAAATTATGAACAATTACTAACCAGTGCTGGCTTGCTTTTATGAATTACAATCCAGTTGCACATCACATAGATCACTGTGTTATGAGATTTTGCATCGGGAAATAAAAATTGTTATTTTCAGTCTTCCTACATACAAAAGCACTATTTTCTCCTTCCAGCATGCAAATCCACTATGTTCGGATGGATTTAGTTTTTTTTTTAGTGACTACCTATGATCAATTAAAGCAAACACAAGCATGGAAGGCAGAATTTGTAATTTGTTCTTCAGTTTATAAAAGGAAAACCAATTTCAATTACAGTACTGCTCACAACCCCGCAAAAAGACAACAGCAGAGCACTGTCAGTCTCACACTCCTATGGCTTTATTTCCAACATCTGTAGGTAGGCAGAACCCAACACTGCAATAGTAGTGCTGTATCTTTCTGCAGACATGGGAAGTCAAAATGTTGAGGAGTTAAATACTTCTGAAGAGACAGAGCAGTACCTAATCCATTATTCACTGTACTTCCAGTTTGCAGAGATTTTATTTTCATTCTGGTACTTTGCCTGTTACAGGTAATTCCTTGTTTTTTCAAATCCTCATTTCCAACACCTTAGGAGCCTCCTTCCGGAAACCCACAGTTTTTATTCCAGCAACAATTTACTTTTTCTTTCCTCTTTAGACTGTTCTGTTTCTTACATTTTCTTTGGTCTAACAAATGTTAATTCGATACAGAGCTCTGCTTTGTTTACAGAGGAGTTATAGTTGAAATAGTATGAATAACAGAAAAAAAATACACTGTTTATGATGAACACTGCAATTTGAAAAAAAAAAAAGGTGTAAATATCAAAATTGTTTTTTTGCTCAGTAATTGATAAGAAACTCATTCAGAAGACTCAGTTCTTGGGAAGAATGTATTTTCCTCTTGGCAGAGATGAGTAACAATGAGACTGTCAGAGATTCAAAGCAACCCCCAACCTGCTTCTACGTGGCTATTTTCTTACTGCCAATGTGAGATCTGGCAAATGGGTCATGCATAATCAGGCACTGCCATCTGAAGGTAATGAATTGTTTCTGACAGGGTTGTATTTGGCTAAAGAATGAAAACCCTATTGAAGAAATTGGAAGTTCTGCTAGTTACTTCACTGGTACATCAAAATTTCCGTAATCAGGATGCAGGAGGTGACATAGTGCTCTTCATATGTACTTTAGAAGGTCCAAGTAGAGGTGACCACTAAGACAACATCAGAAGAGCTATGTTCTTCCCCAAAAGAACGTGCTTCACTGACAAAACGACTCACCCTTCAAACCAACCAAAGGTGGATATTATATGAACAAGTGGGCTCGCATTTCTGCAATGAAGATGGCTTAGACTGATGATATACAATTGTAAGGAGGCATTAATAGAGAACAGAAGAACGAACATACTATGAAGCCTTGTTGATATTAATCCACACTGAGATGAAGACTTAAGACTTTCACAGTCAGGAAACCTATCTGTAAGACAACAGCAGGTACCTTCACGCTACCATCAAGATACACAGAATTAAGACTCTGGCAACTTCTGCTTTAGATATGTGAACAAAAAAAAGAAAAAAAACAAGGGCAAAGTAATGCAAAAAGTGTTAAATTACTCTCAAATAAAAAATGTGAAGCCACATTTGTTACATATTATATATTTATTACCTATTATGTATGTTTTATACTGGAACACCGTCAACTTCACTTATGCAAAGCACTGGAGAAAGCAGTTCACTGAAAGAAGAAATGAAAGCAATGCAATAGACTCCCTGAATCTACTGAAACGCCAAAATCATTCCTTCCACCAGACGTTCAAACCCTATCTACAAGGACAGTGGTAGCATGGAGGCAATGAAGTGCTGCCATACCTGTTCAGTCCCAGCCTATGCTCACTTGTTCAGCACCCAATGAGGTTCATGGTATGTCGATCCAGATCAGAATTCTTTACATGAGAATTCAGTCGCACTCTGTGAGCTCTGACTGCCATAATGCTGAGGTTAGCAAATACCTGACATCAGGTACCTGCCCTGCCACTCTTAGGACCAATCTAAAAACAATTTTATCATGCTCTGGATGAAGAAAAGCTTTGCTACAATTAATAGCCATCAGTCTTTCCTTCTTTTCACAACACTTTTCTACCTGCACTTGAGTCCCCAAGTCATTTGCTTTTTACTATCACAATCTTCTTAAATTCCCTGAATGATTCAATATTGTTATGCAACAAAACACTTCAGGTGTTTTCCTTATGCTTTTCCAGCCTAGGCCTGTTATATCTGCACCTACCAGGTTATTGCTTCTTCAAAACTGTGATCAAACCATTGTTGTTTTTTTTTGTTTTTTTTTCTGCAGGACATGGCATGGGAGATGCATGAATAATTTAAAATGTTGTATTTGGACTCATTTTTGCTAATGGATATTTGTGAAATATCCAGAAGCAGATATAAAACTTCTTCGATGGATAAATACAACTTCAAATTTTTATCCTCTATCAGATCTTTTTTAAAAAAACATGCAAAATTCATGGTTTACATGAAAATAACTGCGTAACATTATGTCTGTTATTTTTTCTGATTCAGCAGTAATGACAGCTGTTAATGCCAACATCCAACCTTTTAGGTTACAGCTGACATGAAACTTGAAAAATATCTGCATCCTCATGCATACAATTCTATGCCAAAAATTGCCAATGCATCCTACATAATTAAATGCTCATGTAAAGGAAAAAAAAAAAAAAAAGGATATTTGAAGAGGATATCTTAAGAAATTGAACTTGGGCTTTTCGGAAAGATAAAAAAAGAAAGTTTCATTTGCTATTAGATATCAATACTGGTTTTAGATTTGATGCATCCATTTAGGCACACTGAAAATGAACTACACTGCACTTTACCATTAAACAACAGCAACATAAACAGCAGGCTGCTAGAGACACTAATGGAGACCAACAAGAGGGGCACTGCCTGGCTGGCACCCATCTGTACACCCTATCAGCTGGGTCAGCTTTTTGGTGTGGGGTACAAGCATCTCAGTTAAAACCACAAACACATAATTCTGCAGCCATAATTGCCTTTAAGCCTTGCACTCATCTCCTTTTCATCAAAATGCTCTGAGCAGCCATTGGTTATACCCTAGCATCTTGCAAGTCACAGCAAAAGAAGGAAAAGCCTCTGGGAAACATGTGAGAGCCCACTGGAAAAGGTGCAATTTGGAGAAAAGTGGGCAGGCCATTTTCTGCTTAACACAAGAACAAGGCAAGAGCTCAGGAACTTCAGACATTGAAACTTAAACTTGATTTCCAGCTGTGAAGAAGACGGAAACATAAAGCATTTAAACCAACATAACTGAAAAAGAGCAGTCAGCACAGGTTCAGAGAAGGAAGGTCAGGTCTGAAAAGCTTAATTTTAATTTGTATTTTTAAAGTGCATGACTGAATTGGGAAATAAAGGTGAACCTTGGGACGTCATTTATCTAGATTTAAGGTAAGGATTGTATATCACACACTGGATTAACATACAAGGTCAGAAAGTACAGCATAAGGAACGAGCCACTGAAATGGATTAAAAATTGGCTTACGGACAAGCAGAACCAAGTATCTTTGGAACACAGAAGAAATTTGACTTTACTGTCAGTGAAGCTTGTCATGTGGCAGTGAAATGATATTGGCACATAATGTGTCTAGACAGCACACTTTAAAAATCCCAAAATACGCATTTTTATTTCACGTGTCAAGGGTAACAGACTTCAGTGCCAGAATGTGATGCTTTAAGTGAACAGTAATACTTCCAGCTGACCATCTTTCCACTAAATAGAACTTTCTTCCTCCCCATATTTAAAGAAAACGCCAGAAAATGCCAACTACAAAACTGTAGGTGATGGGTGGATAGAATTCGAAACAGCAACCATCAACAAAATCCTGTTTACAGCAGAGAGAAACTGCAGCTATTTCTGCTAATGAAACACATTACAGAGTTTGCCATTTATGGATTTTAATATTTCTGTTGCTCTGTGCATAACGACATAGAATTTGTGGTCAATCTTAACTCACAGTCACTGGTCTTGTCTAACGTGTCTGCGATTAAATGCTCTAAATACAAGCAAACACACTCACCATGCTGAGGCGCTGCTAAAAGGCTATTTTCAGTATGCAAGTGTTAACTTTGGGGAATGACTGGCTTCTCAATTATGATATAATGTCTTGGAAAGGTTTTAAGAAGCATTTTCCTGTCCCTATGCTATTCACAAAAACTAACCCTGCACTTAGCTTTTCATTTCCACAACTCTTGTCACTGTATTACATACAAGACATAAAAAGTCCAGCTCGAAGAGAACAGAAATTTCCAGATTACTTGGACTTGGTACACTTCTGCTACAGCGATAAGTCAGCAGAAGTAATTGAATACTGAGTTCACGTAAGGGATGAACTTTTGAAAAGCCAATTTAAAACACAGTTATTGTACTTAATACCTACAGGAGATGCACAGCAGTTCAGCCAAACTAATGACTCTGTAGATTTCATCGTTGTCAGGAAGTGCACTGACCAACTCTTTAATGAAAAACCATTTCTTCCATTCTTTTTCTAATCTGTCGCTGAGAGCACAAAAACACTCTCATTTGTTCAGCTCGGGATCTATTCTGAGGCAGAGCAATCACCCTGTTTCCCATTATAGCTGATACATCTCTAATGTTGTGTGAGAATGGCAGAAGAGAATATCTTCAGCTGCATTTCAAAAGAGAGACAAAAACAAAGCAGTCCCAGAACAAGGGCAACACATTTTTGGAAGATCCTACTTGTCACGTGGGCTATATTTTACATTCCACTTTGCACTCAAGAGGAATTTGAGAGAAAACAGCCAAAGTCACTGATATTTAGGAAGACAAACATTTTAACATACAGGTTACTTTCTAGTGACCTCTTCAATAACAGATACTATGAAGGTTTTTTTGTTTCTGGATTTTAAAGCTGTCATCTGTTGCAGCCCTCACATGTAGTTCAGACTGCTAAATCTTCATAATCATGTGTACAATTTAGCTACAATCACACTAATTAAACCGAACAAGGGGGGCTTTATTCTTTCTGCCAAAATTCCTATTTGCCACCATTGTATGATGCAGAAGAACAAAGAAGAATAAGCATACAACCTCTTAAGTGCAGGAAAATAGATTTTTCAAGATAGAATCACAGAATTGCTCAGGTTGGAAAAGACCTTAAAGATCATCAAGTCACATCTGAACCTAGCCATACTACCCTAACAACCCTCCACTAAATCACGTTCCTGAGCACCACATCCAAAAGGTTTTCAAACACATTCAGGGATACACTGGAAGCGACAGCTACTTTGACCAAAGTAATGACTAAAAGTCAGCAAATAAGTGGTGCCAAGAGATCAATACAGGACGAGAAGAATTGGAGGCTGATATTACAAAAACTACCAAACACTGCAATATCAGATGTTTAAAAAAAAAAAGTCAGTTCAGGACTTAATTCACAAAATCTTACAGATCTCTTCAACAGCAGCCCAGGACTTTGCAGCCTAGTGAGGCTCAAGGGATGCTTGTTGTCTCTCTGCCTGCTACCACTGCATTTTCTTCTGGTGTTTTTTCAAATTCTTAATAAAAGAACATCAAAAGAACAACAAAACTTGATCAAATCAATAATCCATGCAGTGCAACATCACAGCTGCAAGCAGCAGCCAAAGAAGCCAAGAGAGAAACGTAAGCAGCTCCTGTTCCCTCAACTGGAAGTTCTTAGAGTTTCTCTGAGGGTTGTTCTTCCACCAACCTGCCTGGGCTCCTTTAAGCCCATGCCAAACTTCAGCCCCACACCACTGCCTGTCAAAGCACTCTGCAGATAAACTGCATCAGATGAACAAACTCCTCCTGTTTTCAGCTTGCAACCTTCTTGTGTCATTTGACAACTTCTCCCTCTTGCATCGCAGAAATGAGCTACTGAGTCCTCTTCACTCTCAGAATTACATTATATTTCATGCGTTTCTACCATGTTCCCTCCCTCCAATTTGGAACTCCTTTAGTTCTGTCCTGTCCTTTCAGTGACAGAGACCAGAGCTGCATACTGTGGCCAAGACAGTCCACACATCCTGGACCTATAGAGTACTGAAGTGATTCTCGCTTGTTCTGTTCTCCATTTTTCCTAATAATTTCTAATAGCCAATTTACTTTTTCTTAACAGCCACAGATCACTGAACCAACCTTCACTTTCAGTCATCAGTTACAGCGCCAATATCTCATTTCCAAGCCAGTGGAGATTCCATCACTTTGTGCATAAGGATATTTTCTGACTTGTTTCACCCTATTTTTAGCTATGCAGAATTTAATCAGTCATTTTATCATCCGTTTATTTCTTCTCACACAAAGTCCATAGAAGTATCTTGGCAGGCTGAAGAAAGGAGCAGATGGCAATGTCATCATATAAAAAAAAAAAAAAAGGGAAATGCCAAGTTCTGCACATGGGGAGGAACACCTCCAGTACTTGTTAGGAGACAGCCAGCCGGAAAACAGCTTTACAAAGCAGTACCTGGGGGACCCCCTGGATGAATTGAACAACACGCCCTCAGAAAAACCGTGCTGCATTAATAGAAGTGCTGCCAGCAGGCTGCATGCTGCTTAGCGCTGGTGAGGCATCTGGAGATCACTTCTGTGCAAAAACTGACACACAGATTCCTGCACTTAAGCACAAGAAGAGACTCAAATATTGGGCCAGGTTGCCCCGAGGTTGTAGCATCTCCAGCCTGGCAGGGGCTGCAATGGTCAGTCTCCAGAGATGCCTGCCAATCTTTACATTTCTAATGTTGTGCAGTAGCTCAAATTCATAATAAACATTGTTATTTCACCCTTAGAGATTATTCCCAAGGTTCTTAGGAAGGGTTCTCAGCCCAGTGCTGTCCTTGGTGACTTTATCCTTTGAAACTGCTCACTGCCTTGCCCTCTGCACCTCCTAGTGGGAGAAGCATCCTCTAAGCATCTCTCTCTGCTTTCAAATCTGAAAATAAGTCTTTGTTTAATTAGTGCATCAAACAAAACATGGCATACCTGCACACCCTGCCTTCAGAGCGTCCACCTGAGATCACTGCTGAACACCCAGCCCTTCTCATACAATGCAGTGACCTGCAACAGCCTCCACACACAACTAAGATGGAATTTGGTCTGGCTGATAGTGGGGCTGAGTCTCTACACACATGCCCCAAGCAAGTACAACTTCCTTACACAAACTTCCTGTCCCCAGTTGCAGCCTACATAAATGCCACTGCTAAACAGGCAGGAAAAAAAGAAAGCCTTCTAAAACTTGGAAATCACGCTCCACTCAGAGATTCAAGTCTGGCAAGCACACAGAGGAAATACAGCTGTTGCAAAGTTCAACATCACTGCTTGCAGAATAGGACCCCAAGCCAATTTCCTTGTAATGTTGGAATTTCTAAGTCTGTTCAGCTCTGACATCTTGCACTGACCTTCTGCTACTGCTGAAACAACAAGGAAACACAATCTCACTACAGAATTGTTTCTATGGCATTATCTGCAATGGGGTTAATGACAGTCTGATTGAAATGCCATCTGGGGAAAATGGATTTTTGAGGCAGGTATGCAAGATTTGGAAACATTCGGTAGGGATATTCTTCAAGGCAATCTGCACAGCTGCCACACAGTGTTGAAGAGTACTTCTGCTACTAACTATGTTGAGAAGACACCAAAAAAACCCCACACGACTGACATAAAGCAATTCCTTTTCATAAGAGCCTGTTCCCTAAGACCTGTAAAATAAATCTTCACAACCAAGAAAAAGTCGTGTTAAAAAGTTAGGCTACAAATGTTACTCGAGGCTGGGTACTTATTCCCCACTTCCCTTTTAAGAAAATGGACTATAATTCTCTGGGTACGATCTTGCAACCAGCTCCTTGTCCAGCAAACAAGATGCCCATCAAATCCAAATCTTTTCAATGCAAATAGAAGGATGTTGTGGGGTACTATGTCAAAGGTCTTGCTGAAGTTCAGAGAGATGACATCAGTGGCCCCTCCCTTGTTCACTGATGCAGTTAGGCCATGGTACATGGTTGATTTTTTGCTCTGCAAGTAATCATGATGTTTTTAATGAACCACCAAAAACCCATGCTGATCTGACAGTCCTTGTAATCTCACCACTTACCTTCATCCAGCTCTGAAAGCCATACAAGTCCCTAGGAACTAAATGACCGCTCACCATGAATGCATGCATCAAAATATGACCTCTTACAGGTGTGGCAAATTCCTCTATAGTGTAGCATTTCTTTTTAGTAGTCTTTAATGGATTGTGTAAGCACACCTAGTCTTCAGCCACCCACTCATTTCACAAGTTGATTTTAATGCTCTGGAAGGTTAGATTTTGTCTGATTGATAAATAACTGATGTTCAAATAGGAAAGGAACAAAGTGCATCAACTTGGTTAGTTTTCCTGTTTGTTTCCTGATGTAAAAATCAACAACAACATAAGTAAACCCTCCCAACTCCTACTTTTCCAAGCTCGTGACAACATGCATGTAGTTTCATCTCTATAGCACAACGGTCATGTTCTTTCCAGAAAGATGATCATTCTTTCCAAGCAGCTATATCCCCTACTAAAAGCAAATGCAAAGTTAAAAGCAGTGAGGTTAACTCTACTTTGGAATAAGCTAATTACATATCTTCCTGTTAGAATTTTTTTGTCCTCCAGGAGAAAGAGCAGCTGTAGTGACAGTGCTGAGGAAATGTAATTTTAATTGGTTTATTATTTTATTGAGGATCTCAGCAGATGCTTAAAGCAAGGCTGCATTCACAGGCTTACACGTTTTGAGTTAAGGAGGTCTCACATACAGTATGTTTTTTGTTGCAGTATTAGTGGCACTGGAAAGCCCTTTCAGGTTCAAAACACTAAATCCACCTGTTTCTTGTGACAGCCTTACTTACAGTTGCCATAGGAAAATGCAAGTGGAAAAGACAAAGAATGCATATTTAGAAAAAGTCCCCACTGCTCTGCAAGGAATTTCCATGGGATAGCCAGAAAGTTTTCTACCTTACTATAAAATACCTGGAGATAGCTAGAAGGCTGAAAACCAGCCTTTTTTATTAACAAATTCAGCTTTTTCACTTGTCTTCCTATTTGAAAATTAAACATTTATCAGCCATCCAGTTTTAATGTAAAAAAAAATCAGCACACCAATTTCCTGTCCATCTCGCCTCACACATTTTATAACCACGTACTGACTTAACTGCCTGTTTCTTTTTGCTTTTTTTCTTTTTTCTTTTGAAAGCAAAACAAACAAACAAACTGATCTCCTGATATCAGAGGGAATATTTTAAGAATTACATTTAGCAAGTTGTGCAAAACCAGTGTATTCTATGTTTAAAGAGAAGCCTAACTTGTGTATATTTACTGAGACTTCTACACCTGCGTTTGCTCATCTATCGCAGTGGCAGTAGAACTATGCAGCAGAAAGTAAGGGCAAAAATGGATTACAGAAGATTCAAACTGCAAATTATTTCACTCCTAGCACATGCAAAGCTTTGTGCTTGGATGCAGAAATGCAATAATCAAGAATCAAAAAGTTATTCAAAATGTCTCTATGTTGCAATACTGCTTCTCTTCAGCCGCTCTATAATCACACGTTCCTCTGAACATACAGGAAGTACATTAATAAACAGTACATTAATGAATTTATTATCATCTTCCCAGAAAAACTGCTCTTTTGTGATCAATAAATGCTCTGAGACAAGGAAAGAAACAGTTCCTACAAGATGCAGATGTACCACACAGCAGTCAGGAAAGTCCACTCTTTGTGGACTTTACAATGAAAGAACAGTGGTTTGCTTGAGTATTTATAAAACAGTACTGCAGTTCTTA
>JAOWBP010003659.1:3408957-3424092 GCA_028571105.1 Tragopan temminckii | reverse complement strand
GCCCCTTCAGGTACTGGAAGACCACACGTATGTTCCTGCTTCTCATTACTGTAGCTCGCAAATACTAATTTACTGCAAACACACGTCCTTTGTGCTGTTTACTAACGGATTATTTAATACCTAAGAGAAGAAGAAATGCAATTTTAAAGTGAAATATTATTTGCTCAAGAAAAAAAGATTTCTACTAGAAATCTATTAAAGAACAGAATACTTCAATTCACACTTTCCATTTAATAAACAGCAGTAGTTTGAACTTTACCAGGCTACAAAGTTCTTAATAAAAACTTCTGACCTACACTTATTTTTCATAAATAAATTTGCTTTACTTTCAGTCATGTTGATAAATCTGCAAAATGCAGTATAACATTTTGTAAATGTAACATAAACCAATGCCTTACTCATTGAGACACAGCTTCACATAGTTCCATCTATTATATGCCTTCTGGTGAAAGGCATGTTGAAACTGATAGGAAGAGTAGTTTTCAGGCTAAAAACTTAAGGATATTGGCTGTGCTGTGTTCCTCCAAATTGACACAAATGAAAGGATTTAAAAGCTACTGCATTTATTGGGTTTTCAAACGAGAAGTGAAAGAAGTTGGCTTCTCACAACAAACAAACAATACATTAAAAAAAGGAAGGAAAGAAAGAAAGAAAGAAAGAAGAAAAGGAATCAATTCTGACCTCGTTTACTGCCACATAGTATTGCTGCTGCTGGAACTGAGGTGAGTTATCATTCCTGTCTCTCACCACGATCCGTACCTCATGGTTGATAATGGTGCCAACCTTTTTGTTAACACACTGGACTTGCACCACGATGGATTGGATGGACATTGGAGGCTGTAATGAAAATACACATTGTTAATATAGTCAAATATGTACCGAATGAAGAGTTGAATGTTACACCAATGTTAGTACTGCGCAGGCTCCCCGTAGCCCATCAGTCTGCGTTATGCTTGATGTTGTACTGTGTCTTTCTAGATTCAGAAAGCTTCTCCAAAAGCGTCCTGACTACAGCTCATGCTGGAAGTGTTTCACACAGACCTCCACGTCTCACAGCTGTATTGTGCAGACTGAGCTCTGCCAACTGAATGGGCTAATACAAAGATAAAAAGAGCATCTAAAAATCTTCAGCAAGATTAGCTTTTCACATCTCTCTCAGGAATGAAAAAACCCACGCATTTTGACTGAATAATTGTTAGGTTATTCAAGAATCAATTCCATTTCAATAATCATCTGATACCTAGAAAATGTCACACATTTTAACTTCTGACTAGTTAATATTTGAACTGAATGGTCAAGTCAGAAATAAATTAAATATTCTACCACTTGCATTTATCAAGTAATTTAAAAACAACTTAGTCACCTCTAAGCAAAGACCATCCAAAGCCCTCTTGTTTTTATTACAGTGAACGCCACAACATTCAAATAAAAAAACTTCCTTTTTGATTTAGTATCAGATGCGCAGCAGAAAGCAAGAATGCATTGGAAGGAATAAAACAAAAAAAACTCTGTATTTATTAACCTCAAAGCCTTCAAAAGAATAAACAACTCAAAAGCATAATTTAAAAATGCCTATGTACTCTACAGCACAATGAACACAAACAGGTTTTTGTATTGAGATCCCGAGACTTACAATTATACCATAATTATATATCTGCATAATTATGCTTTCACTCATTCTAAATGCAACAATTTCTCTGAGTGATTGATTTTTTCCAGTTTTACTACAATGGATTTTAGAACCATATGGTTTCTTTACCCTTTAGACTGGAGTACTGATCAGTTCTTAAAGAGTCAGTAGACATGGGAAAAGAAGGGGGGCTTATGCTGTTGCTGAGATCTTACATGAAAATCTATTCTTCCCTCATCTCTTTAGACTCCGCTTTCTCAGCAACTAGGTACAGCACGAGCATTTACCTGGGAGTTGGTTCTCTTTGCTGTAAAAATCTGCAGCCAATTACAAGGTGGTTCTACTTCCAACAAAAGTAGGAGCACGTCAAATATAGTCAGCAACTTAAAAATTAAGATTTGAGCGTTATCATTTCTATTTTTCAAGCTGGCATTCTTTGCAAGCATCCAGAACAGAATTTTTAGCCCATTTTAATAAATTTAAAATGCAACTGAGGTTATCTGCTGCTTTTAGTAACACCTACATAAACCACGGCTGTTTGTAGCAGTATATAAGTAAATCCACAAAGTTCTGGATTTGCAACCACCACGTAGTCTTCTTGATAAGGACATGAAAAAAAAAACAAACAATTTTTTGCCTCTGCTGAAGTACGACCAGTGTAGGGCTATTTTCACACGTAATTTCTGCTTGGTCAGTGCCTAGCTATAAAATCAGATCTTTAAATGAACACATGTTGTTTTCATGATTTACAAGCAATGAATGTAAATACCTAATAGCACAATATATATTTAATCACACTGGGGACAAATTATTCTAACACACTGCAGCAGCTCGCTTTCTCCCCAGCTCTGATTCATCTCTATTCATTCTTCCTAAGCACTTGAAGCTTTGGTAAAAAAGTCTGGAATTGTCTTTCTATCTGATTTTTTTGGAAAATACACTGTCATTCTTGGTGAAAATCAATCAATGGAATCTAATAAATTTCTTTCAAGAAAAGTAATAAAAAAAATGAGACCGGGTTATCTGGTTCAGCAGAGAGATGACAGGCAGGGTTACAGGAGAAAAATGGGAAGAGAATCCAGATGTATTGCATGCAATCACATACGCTCCATTTGCCACTGAGACTTCAATTTTTGCTTCGTAATCAAAACTTGAATTTTAAGGATTGAATTAATAAAAAACCCAAATTCTATTGGAACTACTAGGATTCATGTAATTTTCACTTGAGAGATGAGAAACACAGCTTTTTTTGTTAAACAAGCAAAGGAAAGACAAAAACTGCACACGCCATTGGGAGTTCTGCATAGCTCTGCTTCCAACGGTTGGAAACAGCCTTTAGATAGGAGCCATATTAATCACATCCATGGTATAAGGTATAAGGTTCACATATTCAATTGACCATTGGGCTGAGTTTTCACGGGTTGCTTTCATTTTCTTTACGCATAACTTGATTCAGATTGAGACCCCAGAAGTTAGGTACAGTGGGGATCACACCCAAAATATCAGTTACCCTAAATTAGTTTTTCTTTTTATATTCTAACACATTTAAACAAGCACAAGTAATTTTACTCGCATTGCAGTACTAGGGATCAAAATGTATATAATCCTCTTTCTGCAGATACTAGGCTTTTCTCAGTTTTGGTTCATTGTAAAAATGAGGAAATAATCCCTGAAAAACTAATGGAAAAACAGTATTACCTTTATGTAAATTAAGCAAACATATACTGTCCATTCGTTTCCTTGTGATCTGAGTCTACATCTTGCAAAGAACACCACTGTAAAGTGTCTTTATTCATGATGATGTACAGCATTTATGAGTTCAGCTAGACTGTTACTAAACTAGTGCTACAGCAAAGGCAGCTGGGTGTTTGCCACTGGGATTTCCTTGCCCCATCCTGTCCATTCTGCCATGCTCTGCGCTGCATACCTTCACTTCACATATTAAAAGTTTGTGAATGAAAGCTATTTTAAGCGCAGCTAAATTCAATTAGCTTCAAATAAAATAAAATAAAATAAAATGGAAAGGACGATACATTTGCATGCTGTTTTTGAGAACACCTCAATAAATGGAGAAGACAAGCCAATTATCAAGCTAATATAAAACAAACTGATGCACTCCAAGGAAAACTTTACATGATCTTTGAATCACTTTTTCCACGTTGATTACAGTCATTTGTGAGTTAGTTTTTCTTGCAGCTTCTGCTAAACTGTGGTATACACTGCAGCATAACAGTGCAAAAAAAAAATTCTCCATTTTTAAAAAGCATTTCCCTCAAACAAAATTGGTACAAATGATAACACTCCTCATTTTTAGAAAGAAAAAAAAAATGTGGCCTGGCAACATTCATTTAATACTAATAGGAAAAAGCGTACCACACCGATTTAATGCTGCCTTCAAAACAAATACACAAACAACCCCCCCTTGAACTAGCAGATTCTTATTTGAGCACATCAAGCTTTAGATG
This sequence comes from Tragopan temminckii, assembly GCA_028571105.1. NCBI lineage: Eukaryota > Metazoa > Chordata > Aves > Galliformes > Phasianidae > Tragopan > Tragopan temminckii. The sequence goes on along the minus strand of JAOWBP010003659.1, from coordinate 3,419,997 downwards.
TGAACTGTAGTGTATATAGCTCCATTGCTTTTTCTCCCATCTCATAAGCTAGCGTACACAGCTAGAGCAAGCTTTCACTAAAAGACACTAAGCGTAAAAGGGACGTGGTCTTCAAGTCAGCACTTCACCTCCCAGACAAAAGCAGCAAAGCAAAAATTCTCCTAATTCAATAAACAATCGAGTTTGATTCTTATCTATTTCTGCCAATACACGGTCATTTGTTCTTGTCTTTACTCTTGTCTTTGCCCAGTGTGATTTTCATGACCAAGTTTCACCATGCTCCTAATTAAGTTCTAACAAAGAATCAACTCTGTTTGCAGTCATCTGGGGACAACACATATTATATTACAGCAATTCTTATGTTCACGATCATCCTGTAAGTATACACAGATTCAGAAAATGAAGTCTACGGGGAGAAAAGAAAACAAACCACAAGCTCCAAACTTACATCTCTGTCCAGAACTCGGCCAGTGCTGTTTAAGTACAATCTCTGGCTGATGGGATCAAGGATCACCCAGTAATCAACGTTGTCCTTTAAGGAGAGCTCAATGGTGGGGTCTGGCCCTGCTGCTGTCCCTTTGATCAGCATATTGTCAACCAGGATAGTGCCTGCAAAAACAAAAGCCACACAGGGAGGAATTTTATGTATGCATTAACATTTTTTATGTATTTTCATAACAACAGCAACACTAAAAAATACCAGAAACCTCAGTTAGGAAGCTGCGTTTCATGCCTCGAGTGATGTTTAAACCTGCGCCTTATTATTTGTAACGAAAAACTGCTTCTGACACTGAAGTTTTTTCATACAGTACTACAAGAAAACACAAATTGCAATAACTTATGTTGAAGAAGTGATCCACCAGGAATACCTATTTTAAATTATGAGGTTTTTTTTTCATCGATTAATCATTACCCAATCTTAACTCAAAGGAATGCACTTTTCCATAGCAAGAATGATACACCAAGGAGGAGAAAAGGTACAATTACAGAAAGCTCTCTTGGAGCTTTACAAGAACAGTGGGATACTAATTAATGCCAAACATCTTTTCATCATATCTAACATGCTTTTTCTTTTCTCTTGTCCCATCACGCCAGTTAGATGTCTTGCCCAACAGCTTGTCTAGCCAGTTCACAGTACCCAAGACACACATAATTTCCTCTGTGAAACATTACAATTTCCTTTCTAAATGCTAAGCATTACTGACTGCCACAAATGCTCAACTGCAGAGCCTTAGATTGGCAAGCACAGTATTTATATAAACAGTAACATTGATTATTGGTCTTATTGTTTTTCAGTTTTATTAAGGAGAACACAACTGTAAGGGTTCCTCAGTTATTTTGAAATTCCTGTTTTAGAGATGACAGTAAGAACACCACCAAACATCAGCAATTTCAGAACAACTGTGGTCTTCAAGTCAGAAGAAAAATACAGTTAGCCATGTGAGAAAAACAGTTTTAGGATGTGACCTCTTGTGCAATAGGTTCTGTACAATTTTACCCCAAGCTAGTGGAACTGAAGCAGTATACAGCTTTCCATAGATCACCACCATTTTTTTTTTTAACAGAAAGAGAATTTCACCACAAAAAACAAGCTGACTGCCAACACTGCAGTGGTTCTATGCATTTATGTTCAATTACCAATAAAATCCACCAATCTGTACGTTGCCCTCATTACTATACCTCAGTAATGATGCAAAGAAAGGTCAGCAATGAAAACTAGAGATTGTCTGAATAAAAGGTGCCCCAAAAACATCCTTTCCCTCCCGAAAGAGTCAAGATAACGAACATCACTGTCACCATAATGGCTGGAGCGCTTCCATTCCTTATAGTCTTTATGTTCAAACCTAAATGTTAAGTCTAAGTTCTGGCCACGTCTTTGGACTGCAATGCCTCAAAATGGAGGAAAGGGTTGCAAAACAGAAGTATATAGCAAACATTCTACATGCCATTTGTATGTAGGTCACTCAAAAAATAATACCTTCTCTTTATTTCCATGTAAACTACAACAGACACAAAGAACATAGCAACACTATTTGATAAAGCAAATTCTCAGCTACAAAACACTGTATTTCAACATAGTCACCACCATCAGTCTGTTCACACAGATCAGCTCATCAAGATATGCTTCATTTCACAGTGTGACAGTTGTGCTTGGCCTTCTGGAACACGGTTTGACTTTCACATTGCTTTAGCAGCTGTCACTGCTAAACATACCACCCGCCACCTCACTGTGCTCACATCCACTGTTTGGTCTCCATAAACGTTCAAGCAAGCATTGATGAACATCAGTGGGTGCCATTTTTTCTGCATGGAGGAATTCAATGACACCTTTGCTTCTTAGGCACTTCCACATCAGACACCATTCTGTCAGATCATCCCTCTACTGACATCTGTGACATGGCAACAAAATGGAATATTGGTGCGAAGGTCCAACCTTCTACTTCCATACTTCCATACCACTACCATTCATCTATGATGTCATGGGCCAACATAATAAAATAGACAGCATTACTTTCAGAGCAGCCCTTGTAGGTAGCTTTTGTACAGTACTGACTTGTTGCTCCAAGGAGGTTTTATCCTCCTTTGTAGAGTTTCTAGAAAACTGGCTTATGCCAAACTCAGTCTTAAGGAAGGGCTACAATAATCAAACAATGACTCAAATGTTTAACATGGCTGAAAAAAGGTATTCCAATTACATTATTTCTTTTTAATACTTAATCAACTTAGAATCTTGATGTAATGATGAATTTTGTATAGTCTCTAGTAAGATACTGCTACTTAACTGACCTCGCTGCTTTGAATTCTGCACTCAATTTGTCTCTCCCCTGTTACCCTCCATAAAAGCTACCTGCTCAATTTAACAAAATACTTCTGTTTGGTTTTCATACAGCAATTCTTTTGTTCTTCAAAACAGACTGGGCTTTCTTCAGGTATTCGTAAGGCACTCATACTCTCTCATCAAGAGACAGTAGCGTGCCAGTAAGTCTTTTTAAACTGATTTTTAAAGTATTATTTCTATAATGTACGATCCAACATTGCTGTGTTCTTTGTGTTGGTTTTCCTTCAATTAACTTCTTTTAGTTCTTACATCCTGCCTCTGTCCTTGGCTAAAATGGCAGGGGGCTAAACTACTAGCAAAGAATCTGATTACGCGCAGACTCTGTGACGACTGTACAGACAGCTTGGCCATACGCTCACTGTACATGCAAAAGCAAACACATCTCTTAATATCTGCAATGCACTAACACAATAGCTTTCCTAATCTTTTTGTGAAAAGCCTAAATGATGTTCTAGATGAAATCAAGTCTTTACCTTGTTAGAAAAACAGCATATCTTCTCCTGGAACTAAACTGGAATTTCCATTTTACTCTACCTGGGGCATGGTTGTTCGAAGTCCACAGAGAGCACCAGAGTAAGGATCCTGCATATCACACTGAGGACGGAGGGGGTCCATATAAATGCCCATTCCACATATCTCATTTACATGACAGATAAGCAAGTGTTCAATATCTTTCAGCACAATTCCCTTCGGTCTTGTGTGTAGAGGTCATTGATAAGGACAGCTGAAGCTATAGTTTTTTCCTGGCTTTTTTTTTTGCTGGCTAATTAAGAAAAGACTGGTGTGAAAGTTAAGATTTCACATCAACACAAGTGGAGCAGTGTTTAGAACAGCTTTTCATCTTCTGTGGAGAGCAGAACTGGACTGCTTCTTCACCTCAACTGACACAGGATGATCACTGAGGTGTCATGTGGGAAGATTATATAAATTGGCAATGGATTAGCATGGGATTAGTCTCAAGGGATCAAAGTCAAGTGAGTTGCTAGCTAAAAGAAGCAACAAAAACACCACCACCACCACAACAACAAGCACAGAAACAAACAATCTACCAAATAAAAGAACAATGTTATTTTCAGGTGTAAAATGATTCTTTTGAAATAATGATGTTTACTCATGAATGCTATCCAAACTTGTTAGGAATTACTTGACAGGTAATTACAAAAGAAAACAACAACAACAAAAAATATCATGAAGCATTGCTGTTTTACTTGTAAATATTATGACAATAGTTCTACACAACACTATTCCTCTGAGAGGAATCAGAAAAGCTAAAAATCTTCATTAGACTGAAATAACAGTGAAGCGTTCTGTCTTTACACATCAATCTTGGCAGAAGGTCATCTTTCCATGGGAATGGCATTATAAGAGACTCGGACGCAGAAGTCATGAAACACAATTTGCTGTTTACACTCTACTCCAAAGAGCAGACCCTTAGTGCTCGTGGAAAACTTACTTATTAAATGATTTAGACACATCTTGGGGTTTTTGTAGTTGAATGTTCCAGCAAAGCTCTTTTTATAAAGAGCCAGTGAATTATGACTATCCTGGGAAAAAGCCTCATGCCAGCACATGAATCAGAAAACGACCTAGCTGAATAAAACCTGCGGAGCTTAGCTTTCAGTAGTTACATTCGTGTCAGTTTCCAAAATTCAAACACGACCAAAAAAAAAAAAGGAGGTTATTTACTTGTAGTGGAATTATTTCAAATTTACAAATTAAATGCCGAAGTGGCCCCAAAATGGAGCCTTGCAAATCCCACTAGTGACTGGCCATCAGCCTGATGGAACCCCATTTACTATATATTTTTATCCTTGAGTTTGACCCAGCAGCCAGTTGTTCACCCATCGTAGTGTGTACTTGTCCAGAAGGATACCATGACAGCCAGTATGAAAAGCTTTGCTGAAATCCAAAAACATTACAGAAAATCAGTCACTGGCTTCCCTGACTTCAACAGGACTTTCCCTTCATGAACCTGTGGCCAATGACTATTTTGTCTTTTGAGTTTTTTTCCAAGAATTGTTTCATCTTTCTCCTACCTGAAGTGATGATGAAAAAGATGCAATAGAGCCACAGGAGCAGGGTTTCACTTTCCGCAGCCACCGATCTCAAGGCATGCGGAGCACATCCACTGCCACACTGATGCTACCAAAGGGGTGCAGCAGTGCAGCATGCAAAGGCCCGACTTCGTGCCTGCAAGCGGGACCGAGGATTTTCATATCCCAGATGATTAGACTAGGCGACCAAGAGTTGCAGTGACAGATTAGGCAAGCTGTGTTTTTGAAAAAAAATATGAAATATAAACAAAACAAATCTTACTGCAGTTGTAAACAAAAGCACAGAGCTTTCCACAAGGTCCATATTGGGTGGGCCTCCAATTACAAGCTGGAAAACTGACAGAAAGGCAAAAAGACTGAGTGCTTGCAAGCTACATGGCTGAAGCTTGAAGAGAAGTGTCTGAAGCTGAGACGGAAGTACAGCCTCATGTTTTTACCATCCAAATGTATTTATCGTTCCTTCAAGAAAAGTCTGAAACTTGTTATTTTTTAAGCTGACAGAAAGATAAAACCTCTTGCAACAGGATGATTAACCTCTGATATCACCGAATTACATTAGCAGCTACTTCAATTGATTGATGTATGAAAAGGTTACACAATCAAAAATAGTATTTTGCTGTTCACACAGAACATATTTTTCATTTCAGCATATTAATTGAGTCTATATAACAAGTCCAGTAACATACTGGGGAATTTACATTAAAAAAAACAACAGGATGTTTTCTATAGACTGGAACAAAAGTTGCGAATTTTTCAGCCTGCAATATTTAGCCTGGGAGAATTATGCATGTTATCTACATGGAAGAAGTGACTTTAGGGAAGAGTCAGCTATCCTACGCACTGTACCCACACAAAGGCACAAGTATATTAAATGAGAAACATGACATAATACGTACTGACTTGTGGGAAAGAAGATCAGTTTACAAAAGACAAATGATAAAAAGATATCAGTTCAAAGGCATATACACACACATACTCAGCTCTTCGAGCTACAGTAAGGTCAAGCATCAAGAACAGTCAACAGATGGAAGATAACTCGTTTCCAATTTCTAGAACAGTCTTGTTTTTTTCCCCACACTTAGTGCATTCAACAAAGAAATAAAATCAACCAGGAAAGAATAGTAAGAATTGGAAGTCCTGTAGAAATGAGGAATTCTGGAGACGGCTGCTATGGAGAGCAAGCTTAGACTTGGTAGCTTGATATTCTACATAGCTTTCATAGAAAAATCTGGGTTATGAACTTATTTTCCTATATTTCCAGATGCATGTCTATAGATAAGGACAAATTAAATTGTGATAAATTAGAAGTCAAAGGAAAAAGAAAACTGTATTGCAGAACTGAATTTGAACACTATCCTCAACTTACTTAGATCTATGCTGTAGATTAATGGACAAATATCTAAGATGATTGTGCAAAGCCACATCTGGGATCACAGAATTCCAGTTCTTTCACCTCACATCACCAGCAGACATCTTTGAAGTTTCCAAGTTTGTTTCAAGATTATTTCTCTGCGCTTCTGGCCCACTTCCTCTCTTCCAGGCTCTACATGCAGCCACAGCCTCTGAACAATTACAGAGCATAGCTAAAAGTACCCCATTACTCTGGCCATTCAGATTTTAGGCTTTTACTCCTGGTCATCCCATTAAAACCTTACAATTTCCCATCTCAAGTAACTGCAATAATCTGAGTACTACAAGGAAAAGGTCTATCCTTACGACTTTGCACAGCACCCATTTGGGTCCACAATAGGCTAAGGTGATCCACGATTTAATTCTTCCTAGACAGAATGATGACGTAGGTCTAGCACTAACTCCTGCCTCAGGATGAAAGGATGTGGCAAGACGATGGAAAACGCTTCCTCATGGGGGAAAGGCAGCAGTGCTGGGATCACAGCTATTTCAGATCATACACATGCCTGTCCTGTGGGACATAAAGAATCACACTGCTTCTTCTATGCTTCCCCTCTGCTTCACCAATGTGACCAGAGCCACAAAAGATGCTAATTACTTCATGACTCCTATGTGACCTGGAAACACCTAACCCACAGAATTCACTCTGTACACCATAACAAGAATGAAAAGAAACAGATAAAGGAAAAGGTCAAATGAGAACTCACTAAATATTCAAATACATAATTACTTGCCTTTCTAGTTGAGCAAAGCTAAATCAACCTGTTTCCTTTTTCTACCCCCCTTTTACAAGAGGTAAACATATCAACAGCGAGCCTGGAAAGAGAAATGGAAGTCCAGAAGAAGGCACAGCAAAGAGGAAAGAGTGAAGTGGAGAGTTTGGGTCACACAACAGCACTGAGAGCTGTGGTGAGAAAAGCAAGCCAAAGGATGGAGTGGGGACAGAGATAAAAAGAACACAGGCTGTAGAGATGATGCTGCCCTGTCACAAATGGTGCTGAGGACTGGGGGAGCCGGGGGTTGGGCTGGGCCCAAAGCTTAGAAGTTGAAAACTTACATCATGTAAAATCCTACACAATTTGCTCAAGGCTGCATATTGAGAAGTTAGGATAACAAAGAAGCATTTCAGACAAAAACAAGTGCCTCACCGTTCCTCACACAGACATGGGAAAGACATGAAAACAATGAATTCTGAAAGCTTAAAAAAGGGAAACATGAAAGAAGTTGTTCAGAAATCTTTTTTCAAAACCTTTTTTTTTTTTCCCCCCTTTTTTTAAATGCTTGGGGTTGCAGCAGCAGGATTGCTGCTTGGTTCAGAGGGGGTCCTCTTGCTCCTCCTTTAATGTTTTTCTGGGGGAAGGTCACCACAGGGCCCCATGCTGAGGCTGCTGATGTTGATCTTCTATTCCCTTTCTTCAAGTGCATCTGACAGAAGGCCTCTTAGTACTGAGAAACTTAAATTATGTAGGTAAAGCATGCTGGTATCCAAGGACTGACTCAAGTTTGTAGATTTTTAACACAGCAATATATTATTTCTCCAACAGAATTCATTACTTCTGTCTATTGATTGGCTGTACATGTTGCTTCTGAACAGAGCGTTCCTGCACAGTACTGCCATGCACTCACAGAACCTTTTGGGTTGGAAGGAACCTTAAAGCCCGTCCAGTTCCAACCCATGCCATGGACAGGGATACCTCACTCTAAGTCAGGTTACCCAGGGTTCCAACCAGCCTGGACCTGAACTCTACCCAGAGTGCTACTCCTATATATGACAGTACCAACCTAAAGTAAATGGGAAAAAGAAACAGCACTCTGCCTAGAGCACGTGAGTAAGCACTGGCTGCTTCCTACCTCCTGCTACAGTGGCCACACCAGTTTCCAACTCTTCATTTCTCTCCTGTAGCCAGCTCAGCACGCTGCTGTGCATGCCCACCCACATCACTGACAGCTGAGCACGCCCATCGCCGCCCCAGCTTCAAACCTTCTATTACACACATTCTGTTCAGTCAGTGCTGCCACTGAACAGAGCCTCTAAATGACACTGAAGGCTCTTTTTCTACATATAGCAGAATTTTTGCAACATGGAACCACAGGAATGTCTTCCTTGGATGAGACCATGGTCTGAGAAGTCTGCTACTAGATGTACGGCAACACTCTACTGCACCTGGCAAAGCAAAACAAGGAGACTGAAGAGAAAGGAAGGTTTTTCCACTACAGATCAATCTTTCTTTTCCTAAAGTAACCTTCTAAAACTTCTCCTTCTGGAGTCATTTCTATTTTCCTTAATATTTGTAATCTCGGGAGATTGTTCCAACAACCTTTATATCTCTAACAACCCTGGATGGACTTTGATTTCAAGAGGTAAAATAAATAAGTCCATCAAACCCTGATTTTTTGAGAGGCATTCTACAGATAAACTCGGCATTCTGCTTCTTTTATTTGTTCTGAACTTGCAACCTGGTATCTTTGATATCCTCCGGTATCTCCAGTGCATGCCAGTCAATAAATGCATACACCTCTAACCTCTTTTCAGAGAGGACAAAGGATCCCAGCCCACACGTCTGTTCCTTGAAGATGGCTGTCCTTCATCTCTCATCATTCTTGCTTCTTTTCTCTGGGTCTCCTCCAGCTTTCTTTTGTCCTCATTGAAAAGGACTGACTGTACCCACACACTGTTCAAGGGATACATTTATCTAGTAGCAAAATGAGTCTCTGAAAGACAAAGTGATCTTTTCCTAATAATTTTTAACATTTTACTCAGAGTGATAACAGTCACCTCAACAGCCACCTTCACATCTGAAGATGTGAACATCTTTTCTCATTTCTGTGCATCACCACTTTGTATCTGCCATTGCATCTCCTGTTCACTCAATAATCAAGTTCTCTCCATTCTCCACTCTTCCTTTTTTTCTGTTTTTTTTTTTTTGTTGTTGTTGTTTATTTTTAAAAAAATTCTCTGGACACCCTAGCCAGACAAGCCAGTCCCCCTGCTTCTAGAAGATTTATAAATATATACTGAATAATCAGGTCTTGGCACACAGCTTTACAGGAATTCACTAGTGACTATCCTCTACCGTGAGAATTAGCCACTTTGCTCTTTTTTGTTGTTGATGTTTCCCATCTATTCATACAAGAATCCTTCCTCTCACTACACAATATAGGTTTTGCTAAGCACAACTGCAATTGCAATTTGATGAATTAAGGTGAATTGTAACTCCCTCATCCACATGCTCCTTGGCTCCAGATCTCCCTTGTCCAAAGGCTTAACGGCTTGACAGCTATAAAAGAGACATTTGAGACATTTACAAATCACACAAACTCTACTTCAAAAGCTTTTTAAAAGCCTATGACTGCACAGAATGATTAAAGTGATTAGTGATTATATTTTCCTCATGGGACTATTTCCAGAAAGCTAACTGCACATGTTCAAAGAGCACTAACGTGCTAACTGAAGACCAACTAACAAACATTCTGATTGCTCTCCAGACCAGCAGCTGTGGTTCTGCAGAGCAGCAGGAGAGCTGGGACTGATCAAAGGGGAGCAGCCTGGTCCCCACAGCCAGGGCTGCTGGCAGCTCCAGGGCCCCCAGACCCCTCTCGTCTCCCAAGAAGGCTGCTGAGGCTCTGACAACCTCATGGGTAAAATGTCTACTGCAGCACAATTTCCAAGACTTTAAATTTGGATTTTTCATCTGTGCTATATTTTTAGTTTAGTGAATGGGACTAAAACCAGATTACAAGATTCTCCATTACCAACACAAAAGCTTCCAACCTTGAAAAAATACTCACAGACCACCGTTCTCATGTGAGACATCATGTACAGACAGAGAGACATTTACTACTAACAAGAAATGTTACCCTATAGAGTATCCACACATACAATGCAAAGGCAGTCAATACAAAAAGTACGCAGGCTACAATGCCTGGGAAACTTAAAAATAATACAAAAATATTCTTCTTACAAGACAGCTCAGAAATAATATAAATGCACATATGACAGTCAGTAGTGACATAGAAAGTCCTGGGGCTATTCCAGCACATGCTTTGCTACTCATCTCACTTCCCAGAAGACCTTGGCAATGGCAATTATTGAAGGCAATTTCTATTTTAAGACACAGTGAACAACAGTGAGGATATGTATGAACACAAACACTTGAAGGATTTTGTTTTCTGGAACCTGAGTGATTCACTCATCCTTTGAGAAAGGAAGTGCATCAGTACCACTATCCCCTTTGTGGATGAGCCCTTCAAAGGGCTCATTGCATTATCCTGAAGTACAAGCTGGTATACTTTGGCTGTTGCTACCCCTACTTTGGAGATGGCAATCCTGGAGCCAGGGACTGAAAGAAGAACCAGATGTACGAGCTCCTCATCCTTAAGCTCTGGAAAGATCATAAGGCTTCTTAGAAGAGACCAACAGCACTGGGTGTCTTTAGGAAGACGTTAGATGAATTCTATCAGGAAAATATCCCTACAGCTGGAGGAAATCAGTGCCAACTTTGGGTTATCTTGGTAATTTGAGAGACTCAGTAGAAACACTGGCCAGTGCTGCTTCCACTTGCACACAGGGCCTGTTCCTGCATTTGGTCAAGTTTATGTATGTCACAACTGGAAAGTTACTCTTTCCCTTACTGAACGGTCAGAGATAATGGAGAACAGCTACAGGGAAACCCTGTAGCAGAAGGTGCCCACAGGTAAGGAAACCTTCACAGAATTCCAACTGTGCTCTGCCATGTG
>JAOWBP010003659.1:3386463-3408857 GCA_028571105.1 Tragopan temminckii | reverse complement strand
TTTTTTGGGGAAAAAAATGTGTATATTAGTAAAGTTCATGTATGCCCGAGCTAGAACTGAGCTCCTGGGAATACAAAATCTCTGATTATGTACATAGTTTATTATGTTAGGAACCTGCAAACAGAACGATTTGCATTTAAAAGAGAAGCAATGTTCCCAAGGGTATCCAAGCCTTCCCATTTAAATATATTATCACAATACCAATCTCATTTCTATTTCAAATCCCTCTTATTTTATGGACACCATTTTAATAAACATTAGTATATAGTGTATTACTCTACACCTGCCAAACAGGTGCCAAGCCAGGACACAGCAGAATCAAGGCCCAGCTGTGTGATTACAGAGCCAGTACACATGTACTATTTTCTAGCACCACACACTTTTGATTTAAATGTACTTCTGATTTAAATGTACTTCAGATTTAAATATACTGCACCTGTGCAATATGATCAAGCTCCTCAGAAGTGAGAATATCCCACACATCCCAGACACAGCAAAGCCCATGTGCACACAACTGATTCCTGATTCTGAGCCATCCATCTGGGATGTCCTGGCACACAGAAATCCAGCCAGAGTCCCTACCTGAACATATCAGAGCAAAATGTTTATATTGGCAGTCCTTTCATTTCCTTGATAAGGATGTGATTATCATTTTCTGATGACACAACTTTTAAGGTCCTGGGCATGTTCTCAGTCTATTTTGACAAATGCTGCTGAAATACAAAGAAGTTTTCAGCAGAGACCTGTCTTACTTTTCTTGGACTTTCCTGGTGGCTGGAAACACATGACAAGGCTCTCAATGCATACACACATCAGGCATGCAGAAAAGCAGGAGCCAACACCTGTGGCTTCCTTGGCCAACTTTAAACGCACACGAAAACCCACAAAATCCCCCTAGGAAAATGAGGATCTCCAAAGAGTGAGCCCACAGCTCCTGAGCTCCTTGAGCTTTGGGGCAGCAAGGGATGCAGTTAGGGCCCATGAGGCTTTTTGGTTCCTCCTACCAAATGCCAAAACCTACATGCCCCCAAACTTCAACTTCGGAAGAATCAGCCAGCTTGGAACAATGAGGGGTTCCCGGCACTCTCAAGAGCAAAAAGCTTCAGAATGTTAGAAGATAGCCAGAAAGCAAAAATCCTTCACTTCCCACTCCTTGACTTGGCTCTCTCTCCTGAGGATCAGCTCCTTCACACTTGCATCCTACGTACCCCAAATGTATCCCATAGGGTACACATTTGAGTCAAAGGGCCTGTTCATTTTATTTCCATTTATAGTTTTTTTTTTTTCTGAAATAATACCATATTTCTATTACCATAAGGCGGAAAATGTAGAAACATCCAATTTCCACTTAGATTTTGGCAGACATACTTGGTAAATGCAGACTTTTGTCGCCATGGAGAAGCCAGGCTTTGGCTAGGTTTGCCTCTCAAAATAAGACATCAATCTCCCAAAACTAAACATCTCTGGTATGGTGCAAATCGGGTGGGACTTGAGATCTCAAGACAGGCAAGCAAGATTGATAAACAGGAAGCAGGCATGTGCGTGAAGTCGGTCTTTGATCAGTGAAATACAAATGCACATTGTTGGATCAAAATGAGGATTTCAGCACGCAACTGCAAAGATGGAGAGCAGGGCAGCTGTCCATTCATCACATCTCCTTGGGAGAACTGAACATTCAAGCAGTCCGTTTTAGAGGTCTCAGGCACATTTCACAGCTTGTCAGATCACAAATACATATTAAACACTGCTTTTGCAAATTTTGTTTACTTTCCAATTCTTTCAGCCATCACTCTAGCAAATTAACACTAAGGTTTATTGGTTTTCTGTTTAGAAAAGTCTAATTTACACTTTAAACGCTCAAGAACTCATAAATAATGAAACAGATCAAGCATTCTGCTGGGAACACCATGATCAGGCAATGGCCACTGAAGGTGTGAATGACATGACTTGAATGTTTTCAGCTTAATTTGGAGTCATCCTAGGGCCTGTTTGCCTACCGTTCAGAGAGGAGCAGCAGGTGCCTGTATCACTATACTCTGAAGTTGGATTATTAAAATTACAAAAGGCCCACCTAAACGTTGCTTATAGCTATTTGCATAATTCATTATTCAGTATTTCCTAGGCATCTACTGTGTGCTGTAATAACCACATGCATCTGTTTTCTCCTTACTAAGAAGGGGGAAAAAAGCACAACTTACTGATGCTTACTCATCCTCTCTTACTGCAGAGAAGCACCTGGACAAAAACACAACGCTGCCAGTGAACTTGGATTTTCTTCATGCACCCAAGGAAGGCACAGCAACTAACGTATTCTCCAAACTCTTCAAACCTGACTGCTTAGCCTGGACTTGGCTTTAGTCTCCCAGATGCAAACTGAGTGTGTATGAAGAGGAACACCACCCAGACAGAAAAAAAAAAAAAAAAAAAAAGGGAACAATCAAATAACTATGCTCATACCTATGCCAGAATTTGGACACAACTCTTGTTCATTATTCAGCCCAACTGTATTCTACTGCTATGATACATCCCCAATTTCATGCGATGTTTCGGAAGTGGCAATGAAGGAGGAATTACCCCAACTGGCAAATAATGGAAAAATCCTAAAGCAGAACAACAACAAAAGGAGCCTCTGTCTTTGAAATTTATTTTCTGCTGATATGAAAGAGTATGCTTTCAGAGGAAAAATCACTTTTTTTTTTTTAATAAATATTTCAGCTTTCTATGTAATACTGCCTAGCATTCCCTTTACAGGGATAGGAAGCCATTATTTCCCTGAGAATTTACAGATAGATAAGAAAACCATTTCATAGAAGTCTACAAGAACATTTATAACCTATAACCGTGCATAAACTTTGATGAGTTAAGTTCATATGAAGTAATGAAAATTCCAAAAACAGTTTAAAAAAAACCCACACCAGTGGCTTTGCAACAGAATACAGAATTCAGGCAGAATAAGTGATGGATTACGAGGGGCAGACAAATGCAAGTATTCATCTCATGTCTTTCCATTCTACTCCAGCCTCATTATAATCTAAAACACAAAATCTGGATGATCTATACCACTGGTACCAACTTACAGTTCTTTGCAGACATACCTACCTACCAACTACAAAAACCAGAAATACCTGGCATTATACACATCCAGGCATGTCGATATGGGATTAGGAAAGCCAAGGTTGAACCTAATGAAGTTCACCAAGGCCAAGTGCAAGGTACTGTGCTTGGATCTTTGCAATCCCAAATATATTTACAGACTGGGAGAAGAACTCCTTGAGAGCAGCCCTGCAGAGAGGGACTTGGGGGTCCTGGAAGACAAAAAGTTGGACATGAGCCAGGCAGCATGTGATTGCTGCCCCAAAGGTCACTGCATTCTCGGCTGCATCAACAGAAGAGCGGTAGCATGGTGAAGGTGGTGATTGCCCCTCTCTACTTTGCCCTCATGAGGCCACATGTGGAATGCTGCGCCCAGGCCTATGGCTCCCTGCACAAGTAAGATGTGGAGCTGTTGGAGCAGGACAAGAGGAGGGCCACGAAGACGATGGGATGGCTGGGGTACTCCAAAAAAAGGCTGAGGAAGCTAGGCTAGTTCAGCCTGGAATGGAGAAGGCTCCAGAGAGACCTCACTGCAGCCCTCCAGTATTTGAAGGCAGCTTATAATCAGCTGACAGATAGTGACAGGACAGAGAATGGCTTTAAACTACAAGAGGGGAGATTCAGGTTAGATGTTAGGTGGAACTTTTTTACTGAGAGGGCAGTGAGGCCCTGGCATAGACTGTCCAGTGAAGTTATGGACGCTCCATCCCTGCAGGTGCTCAAGGCCAGGTTGGATGGGGCCCTGGGCAGCCTGATCTGGTGGGAGGGCAACCATCTCATGGCAGGGGGGTTGGAACTGGAAGATCTTTAAGACCTTATCCAATTCTACTCATTCTGTGATTTTTTATCCTTGCTAGAAGCATTTTTTTTCTCCCCTGAGGATATTCAACTAAGTTATACACTGTTTTGCTTGTTGACCCTACAGTCTTCAGTACAGACTTCCGTAATACATCAAATTGCAGCTCCTTAATGCCACTCAAGTGTTCCATTCTATAAGCAATTTTAGGGAGCAGGTCATCAGGAAAAAAGCCAAAGCTTTAGTTAAAGGTCCACTCTTCCCAGAGACAGGTAACTACTTCAGATTTCCCCAAAACCCAAGCAGAAGGTAACCAGCCAACAAGTGTAATATGAGGTTTTAAACCTTTTCATCACTTACCTTGGAAATAATGATCGATTTTTCAGACAGACTTACTCTTTTCTTCCTAAGGGAAATCACACTTAAATAAAAGGCTGTCTGGAACAGATCTCTGCATAAAGAAAATACCATCGAGCGGACTGAAAACAAACAATTGGAGGAGACTGTTAAGAGAATTTACAGCATCTGATTTTGTACACAAATTGAAGATCTCATAGTATAGAAGCCAAGTCAGGATAAAGTAATAGACGAGATTAGCTAAGTTTCTGCTGTTCAACTGCATGCTCTATGGAAATGGAAACTTCAGGCATTTGCTTTATCAAGCCGTTGCAGCAAAATCCAAAAGCAACAGAAGAGGCTTTGGTGTGTAATGATGTAAAAATCACTGAAACAATAAAACGTATCCATAATTATACGTGCACAATTTGTTCCATCTGACTCAAGCTGCAGCCAAACATCTTACCATAATATGACACTTCATAACTTTAACCAGCTGAGCTTACTTCTTAGTAAAACAAGGATTTTGTCTTCAGACAGTTATTTTTAGTGACAAAAAACAGCTGAAGGTGAATCTCTTTGCATCTTTAAAGAATCCTGCACCTTGTTATAGTTTCATCTTATCTCTTTAGAGCAGGATTTTGAAATGAAACAAAGCGTAGACCCACATCAGGGCCATACCTCCTTTCACCTTATGAAAATCTGCTCAAATGCAAGCTACTGGGTAAAGCACACTTCACACATTCAAAACACAACCAGGAATTCAACAACTCCATTATTAGAAAACTTCATCTCTGAGCCCACCAATACCTTGCTCACAGCCAGCCCCCAACACTTCCCCAGATCACCTGCTTAAGGTTGCAGCTAGAAACCTCCAGGGTGAAATCTGGGATTAACAAAATCATCCTGAGTACAGAGCCTCTCAAGGGACTACAAACAGACAGAAACAGGACGTGCAGGGCAACAAGAAGGATGTTTGAACCGGTTAGTGCACAAAATCCTTCTAAGGGAAAGAAAAGAGCAGGATTCCCACAGCTCACTGTTTCTCTGATGCCAGGATGTGCCTGTGAAACTCAGCAGCAAAATACTCATCACTTTGCTACCGCTGGCCCACATTCAGGATGCATCAGTTCTGCGATTGCTGACTTATACAGAAGATCTATATGTTCCACTTGGATGATAGACAATTATGCTGTGCAAACTTTGCTTCATTGATCTGCAGAAAAAGAGGCTCAGGGGAGACCTCACACAGCTCTCTAAAGCTCTCTGAAAAGAGGTTGTGGCGAGATAGGAGTTGGCCTCTTCTCCCACTTAACGACAGGACTAGAAAGAATGGCCTCAGGTTGCAGCAGGGAAGGTTCAGTTTTCATATCAAGAAAAAATCTCTTCTCCAAGAGTGGTCAGGCACTGGAATGGGCTGCGCAGGGAGGTGGTGGAGTCACCATCCCTGAAGGTGTTCAAGAAACATTCAGATGTTGTACTGAGGGACGTGGGTTAGTGGGGAAATATTGGTGGGAGGTGGATGGTTGGACTGGATGATCTTGGAGGTTTTTTCCAACCTTGGTGATTCTACGATTCATGATGCAACCTCTAGTAATACCCTTTATGAAGAAGACACATCTGATAAAATCCTTTTTTTTTTTTTTAATGCTCTAAAGGTTCAGCTAACAAGTCAGCCAAAGCAATCAACTTTACTCAACTCACCTTTGACAACTGTTTTGACAAGCAACTCTCAAGGTCATGATGTTATTCAATTTTTGGTGGCAGCTTATGCATATGATGGTGGTTAAAAATAGATTTGATAACACTGAGTTCTTTTATAATGTATAAATGCACAATACAATTCAGACTTCCCCATCAAAACTTTCAGTACCTCAATTTTGTTTTAATTTCTGCTAGGCAGTAGGTTACCATAGGCAGTAAGCACTCAGGGCATGGGAGTAAGGGGATTTTAGTTGCTGTTTGGCAGTACTTCACAACAGAAGGGAAGTTATAGAAGTTTGAATTGTAGAACTGTATTTTACTCCATACTTCTTCCAGTAAAACTTGCAGTGGAAGATACCTTAAGGCAGCTCCAAGAGCGTTCAAATTATTGCTGTATTATTTTCACTTATTCAACGGCAAACTTACAAGGAAAAATCATCACCTGAATACATGCAACACCCCAAAGTGTAAAAACCCATTTTACATGTCTTAAGAAAAAAAAAAAAAGCAACAGGAAACAACATCTGCCCTAAGCGACTACCTTACTCACTGCAAAGCAATTTGCAGGAAAGGCCAACTTCTTTGAGCAATTTTATTTGACAGCTTGCCTTCTTGCATACATATCCTAATCCTGTGTAGGGCCAGTGTGACTTGGCTAGACAGTGCCCCGGTTTTATTTTTTTTTAATTGGCATCTGAGGGGAATTGGACAGCCGTTTGCACCCTAAAATTCCAAATACCCATTTTCTCAGATTCACATGTGCTGCCCAACCCAGGATTACATGTGCACTATATACTTATGATAACTGCCACACTTAGCCATGCAGATATGGGCCAGCTTAAGTGTGAGCAACTGACTTTTCTGGTCTTGCTCTTTTGATGCATCTTTGAAACAATCTTAGTGTAACATCTAACTTCCCTTATCCAAAGAAATAATTAGCTCTTTAGTCTCCTCGCTTCACTCAAGTAACACAAGGCTCTGCAGAGCTAATGGGCCACCTCTTCCAAAGTCTGTCAGCCCTTTGCCAGCTATATGCTATGTCTCCCCAGGGGCTAATGGTCATGAGAAATCCTGAATTAAAAACATCACTAACAGATTAGCCACCATTTTGTGGATACGTTTAAAGAATTTCTGCTTACACAAATATTAAAATTTTAAGGTTTGTTTTTCTGTTTTTGTTTTGTTTTGTTTTTTTAATATTAAGCAAATATATAGCTCAGAGAGACAGTCAAGTTAGCAAGAAATATAAGGTTAGCAGTTTTGGATTATCTACTTAGACCTCTACACAAGTGATTTAAACACCTTCTGGTCTCATCCCCAGGTGATTCTGTATCATTTGTGTCATACATGGTTGGACTCAGTCATTTTAAAGGTCTTCTCCAACCTTAATGATTCTATGAGTGCCCATGTTGGTCATGGGTTGATGGTTGGACTGTGTGGTCATAGTGTGGTCTTCTCCAACCTTAATGATTTTATGATCATACAATTCTGTATCTGCCAAATTAAGAAGAACAAAGAATATTAACAAATATTCCTTAAGGTAAAGACTTTCCATTATGCCTTGACAGATGTACTGGAGAAATATATGTACTTAAATGCCAAATCCCTCCTTTTGGGTGGTTAATACAAGGATGCACCAAACAAAGGCTCTACTGCAACACTAACATGGGAAAATAGTACATTTAATATGACTTTGCAGAAGGCCTACATAAAAAGAGATAACAGGTATACATTTAACACTTTTTGAAGGAAAAATCAAAGGGAAAAGAAAGCATCCATACAAGTTATGACACTTGCAAAACACTGACACTATTTGGCAACTGTAAAGGATGCGATTGTTGTTCTGCATCCAATTTAATTATGATCCCACGCTGTCAGATGTTTGCTGAAGAGTCCTGCCCATCATCACAGGGATAAAAGTTGGTTTTGGCATCCTTTAAAATCTATTAACACTTTATGCACAGAAAAACCTGACTTTCAGTGGAATCTTCTTCATGTTCTTATTTCTATCATGTCCTCCTGATATTCATTCTGAACCATGAAACAAAAGCATTTACACTTTAGGACTTAAAAAAAAAATTAAAAAAGGAACAAGCCAAAACATAGAGCTTCCTTTGATAAAAGTCTCAGAAGACTAATGATATTTTCTGTTGCTTTCTCAAACACAGCATGCTTTTATCTACACCAAGCAATTCCAGCAACAACACACGGTAGGAGCAAATTATTTCAGCAGCTGAATGTTTCTTTCAGTGGTATTTCTTGGTTGGTGTCTTTTCTGAACACTATCTGCAATCTTTTTTTTTTTTTTTTTTTTTTGACAGAAATACTGAACAACAGCAGTATGTGAGCAGAGTTCAAAGCTAATTGAAAACAGGAACAGAGCCTAACAATATTAAATCAAAACTCCTGTCAAGTTTAACAACAGATCATTTCCATCTCCTTTATTTTGATGTACAAGTTCTTTGTTTGCATAGAAAAAGAGAAACAAAAATAGATGTCAACTTGCATTGTAAACGGCTGGTATCCAATAAGGGTTGAAAATAAGGATCTCACATTTTCATGGAGCAACAGCACTGCTATTCTGCCAAGCAGATCACTGCAGGGCAGACCCGAAACAGGGAGGAGAGGCAATAAGCCCTCACCCACTTTGTAAGCTTTGCATCTTCCTCCTGAATGAACCAGTGCCACAGCACAGACTGGAGCCCTGAGACCAACGCTGAATAACCCATGGCTATTCAGGCTCTCCAGGATGCTTCTGACCATAGTCAGACAGCTCTTGCCTAAACAACAGCTGGGCACAGTTGAGGAGCTGCCACTGTGCAGGTCAGGGTGCATTAGAGGCTGGGAGGCCGAGAAATGTCACAGTGCAGACATGGTCCAACCATGCCAGCTGGCTGCAGGGAATGTCCTTGCACCACTCATTTACCAGTACAGATGAGAGCACACAGGCTCAGAACTAGTATCACTTCAAACGTAAGCAACTAATTAAATTTTGGCTTTATCACTCATATTGCTTCCAGGTCCCATCGCTCACTCACTGATGACCCAAATGCAAACCTGGCAACTTTGTGTACTGGAATCTTCATCTGTTCTTCTCCCTGTTTTCTCCAGCTTGCAAAGGCAAGGCCTTTGAAACATGAAAGAAAAGCCGAAGGTTTTAAATAAAAGCTCAGGCTTCACATTATTCTCAAATCTGGATCCAACCATAATTGCATTAGTATGTATAAACCAAACACAAGAGAAAGACAGAAACAAGAGGACACTGCCATCCCTCACAACTCCTATGAGCAGCCCTTGTACAGCCCAAATATACCAGCAATCTACTAATTAATGTAGAAATTACTACAAAACCAGATCTTGTGAGAGGGAAGCTGCTCTGCCTGAGCAATTGCAAATAGCACCACAGAACCAATTCACCACGTGGCTATGCTCTCTAAACAAAAAGGCATTCCAGCATCAAGTTTACTGGTCAAATCCTCTCCTAACCACTGCTATTTTATGCCTGACACCACCAAGAATGCCTTTTCTGGCATTTGGAGTTCCTAGTTCAGTATTTTTACAGAAAAAAATACTTTGTCTCTTGAAGTATACCTCTGTTCATCAACACAAGGGGAACATCAGAATCTATGAAGCACCCAACTTGCTAAAGCCAAGCACACGCCCAAGAACACATTTCTACTGTATTCTCATATGCAGTAATAAAAGTAATCAAATTCAGTAAGTGGTTTTAAAGAGGAAATTAGCTAAGTAGCCACAAACTCACGTGGGATACTTTGGTTACCTCAAATCTCAAACTTGCTGATTTTTCACAGGAAGCAAACATGAAGCATTCAAAGGCTGTTTAATACTAATTAAAGTTATCTAATAACAGGAGATGCGGTCCACAGACCCAAAATGAGATACTCGTGGAAATGCAGAAATCATCTAAAGAAGATCTACAAATTGTTGTGGACAATCCATTCTACCTGCCCTCTCAAAGTATTACATCAAGACCCATTACTAAGAGAAGAGAATCAGAGATGCCATTTTAATTCTGTATGTGACACTGGCTAGCCTCTAAGTGCAAAACAGATAGCTCTCATGCCTGCAAGTTAAGAAAAACTGAGAAGTGGGAAAGAATTCAGTAAAGGAAGAAAAACACAACTTTGTACTGCGTGAGTAATATCAAACAAGAAAGCACTGAAAGACCTAAATCAGCTGGACTGTGCAAAAGAGGAACAAGAACTTATTTAATCCCTCTGTAGGAGTGCTGCCAGTAAGGAGAAGTACCAACCAGGCGAGGTAGAGTTAGTAGGGGAAAGGATAATGACTACCGTGTCCAAATGCTAACAACATAATTAGGGAACTGAAAAAGACGGTGAAACTAAACATTGAAATTAAGCAACAAGGTTAATTAAACACAAGCGTAATGTAGTAAATGTAGTGTACTTAAATGCAAATGTGATGTAGTAACAGTCACCGTTGCTTAAAACACATTATTTTTTCAGATGACATGCTTATTACTGTATTATAATATTACCTCTGCAGCACAGAGGTGACTGACTTTAATTGTGACCCTGAAAGCCATGAACTCAAAAGGGAAACATATACAGCTTATTACCTAACCTTGCAGTAGTGTTGACAAAGATCTCTTTCATTGGGTCACTTAAACTACCTCTGATCATCACAGAAGTTGAGGAAAGTCAGTGTACCAGGAGAGTTCTGTACTAATATGCAGAAGAACTTCTTTATGGTAATGGTGACAGAGCACTGGAACAGGCTGCCCAGAGAGGTGGTGGAGTCTCCTTCTGTGGAGATATTCAAGACCTGTATGGATCCCCTACTTGTGCAACCTGCTGTAGGGCACTGCTTTAGCAGGGGGCTGGACTCGATGACCTCTTGAGTCATTGAGTCCCTTCCAACCCCTGTGATTCTGTGTGCTGTCAGACCACAGCACGAAGCTGTGACAGCAGTCATTATCCCGGGGCAGCTCCACGCCTTGCAGATTCCTGCCTTTCTTGGGACAACTGAAACCCTCAGGAACTGCAGACAGAAACAAGGGTAGGAAGATGCATGCAGCAATCTTCTCTCAGATGCCCCTTCTTATTAGAATCTTGTCTCTCAGATATTTGAAAATTCTGGTTTTATCACTCACGTTGCTTCCAGGTCAAATCAAGCAAAACCAAGTAACTGTGTAGAGACTGGAACCTTTCCTGAGAAAAACCTGAGGAAGGGGCTGGCAGGGATCTGGGCTCACCTCTTGCTGAAAGTGACATTGTGCTGGAGCACTGTATTCATGGCATTTACTACAGGAACAGTATCATAAATCTGTAACCCGTTCTCTCCATAAACTATGCTGCTGTACAGCATATTAAACTCTCTAATAGACTGTACTACTTCCCCTCTTACCTCCCCAGTACATAAAATAACAAACAACTACGAATGAGAATAACTTGTAAAATGAAACACTCATTATTTTTACTAAGAGGAAAAGTCTATATTTGGGCATAAATTATTTTCTCACATGATGTCCCCTAACTGCCTTAATTTTTTATATCTTGGGCCTTTGTCATCGTGCCAACTAAACACTGCTGGTGCCTCTGAGCACAGACTGATCAGTGCTGGTTTTCACTTTGACACATTGGTACCAAAGATGGTTGTTTTTTTTTTTCCTCAGTTTGCATGAGACCATCCTTGAAAAGGTGAGAGCACCCAAAGGAACACCAATCTCAGCTGGGAAACAGAGAAAAGCTGAACGGAAAGGCAAATAATGCTAGAAGTAATTCTGCATAGTCACTCCAGCTTTTTCCTCCCCATCCTGCCCCTTTTATGATAAAGATTAAGGCCATTTCCAGTATATTCTTGCAGTGAAACAGACTTAGAAGCTAACTGGTATTTTGTTCAGGTGAATACAAGTGTAGGAGATCTAACTGTGTTGTGGACCTAGGATCTGACACCTCAGGGAGCAAGCAATGTTGCAGTCAGTACGAAGGGTCGATTCTGCTCCAACCTTTCCTGCAAAGCTTCTGAAACACATAATATTTTGATATCTGTATTTAACCCCAAAACTATTTCTACTCAATAGTCCAAAAACAGAAAGCTAGGCAACATCCCAATAGTGCTTCTGTTCGCTCCAGGTCTCTGCTTTGCTGCCTGCTGCTCTACAGTCTGTGTGCAACACATGCCATTTTCTGATGCAAAGAGCAGTTACACCTCTTCTATCTCTCTGATGAAGGCATAAGGTTTATCTGGTTGTATCACTCAAGTCTTTGCAGCTGTTCACCCTAATGTCAGTCATTATTATTATTATTATTATTATTATTATTATTATTATTATAGTCAGCATTTCCTTCCTTACATTCCCTACCCTAGACACGACAGAACTCTCTTGCCTCTATTTTGCCTTCCTCAGCGTCCCTTGGTTATGGCCAAAGTCAGTGAGATTTGAGCGGGGTTAAGAACCAAGGCAAATTGAGCAAAAGACAAGCAAGAGGGTTCTTAAAGGTTGCAGGACTGACCAGGCAAAAGGCTTGTTTCTGGCAAGCACACATCCCCTGCTTTCCTGGGCACTTCAAGGGCTCGCAGCCCAGCTGTCAGCCCTACTGCACCTCCCGTTCTCACATCAGTGGCTATTTCTGATTCCTTCAGCATTTACAACTCTTGACTACTCACCTTGTTGTTTTTTTTTTTCCCCCACATAAATTTAATGCTGCAAACTGTTGTAACAGAAGTTCAAATAAAACCAAACCATAATAATCAAAACTGAACATCTAAATGCCCCAAACCATTTGGTCGTGCGCCTGTAACAACTATTTAATGACAACGTTGCCAGTTCAGCTCATAACTGAACTGAGTAGTTTTGCTGCAACTGAAAACGTGTTTCAGTTTAAACATTCACAAGCCCTGTTGCTTCTGCCAGATGCCTGTCCTACTCCAAATGGAGCTAGAAACAAATTTTATTCCATATACTAGATACCACCATCTCAGTTCATTTCAGTAGTAACAGAAAGCAGCCGTGCATCCAGCTCGGAGGAAAAGGTATAAAGACATCACCTAGAACAGTACAATCAACTCATTTTCAGAAAAGAGCAACAGGGTGTGATATAAAAAGAAAAAAAGAAAAAAAAATGAGTTATCAAAACAGAATACACTAGATGCAATATAAAAAATATCTTGACGACTTAGTAGAACTCAATATGTGCCATGCAAAGCTATTTACCTATTGCACAGCAGAGGAATTGGGCAGAAAATTGATCCAACAGTCAGAAGTCTGGCAGGAAAACTTTGCAAAGCAGAGAGCCTTGCTCAAGCTGGAACTGACCTGCAAAGCGTATCAGGAAAAAGATGCCAGTAATCTTCATTTGCAAAAATAAGTTTACATGACCTGGTTTGACTTAATGGCATACAGACAATACCAATGGAGTTTACTGATGACCACTGCATTGCTAGATAGGTGTGTTAGTGTGAACTGGAGGAAGGAGAATGCCTCAACATACACCAACTTGCAGGAAGAATCACAGAAAACAATGTTAATCTCATGGGCAAATAATAGGCCATAAAAATTGCACAAATAAAAACTTAGGCTGAAGAAGACCCAGTCAAATGACTGCAGATCATTTCTTAGGAAGGCTGCCAAGAAATTTACAGTAGAAGAACGAAGGAGATGGAGTGGCCAACACAGCTCCTGGAGAAATCCCACAAGACCTGGGGCTAGATGATCTCTCCATAGTGGCAATTAGGTTTTTCCTGTATTAGGAATACTTGAAAAGATTATAGATCCTATTAAGAATTTTTTCATCTGTCTACCCAGATTCAATGGTGTCAGCTGCCACTGTCCAGAACAAAGCAAAATGCTATTTCCAGTTTGTATGGAAAAAAGTGAGAATTTTAAACAGAGGTGCACAACAGCTTGATTCCAATTTGAACACCGATGACACACAAATCAACCAAAAGCCATTACACTGAGTCATTCTTCAAGCCAAGAAATGGCTCAATTCAAACTCTGAGTTACCGTTGCCTGGCAACTGCTTAAGGGTCATTTGCAGAACGAAGATAAATACCCAGAAGAGAAATGGAAATATCTTTAGACACCAGAAGACTCAGAATTGCATAGCATGGCTAGGAATCAGATGATGGTGCGATTGTCACTTGGGCTGTGTCTGCTGCAATGATGCTACGAAATGACATCCAAGTGAGATTTGTCAACTTTTAAATACACATATATTTATGTATATGTGCAATCATATATTTAAAAGCTGATAAATCCCACTTGGATGTCATTTTGTAGCATCACATATATATTATTATTATTATTTTTTACCAAATCAAGTATAAAGGATATTAGAAATAATTTAATAGGAGATGACTGTTTGGAGAAATGACAGGACTGAAAGTCTAAACGAGTGCAAGATAAGCATGTCATAGCTGTCATCTGTACAGAAAGAACTTCCCTGCTGACAAGCTGTAATTCTTCACCTGCTGAAAGATGCTGCTTGAGCAAGCTGCAGTAACTCAAGTTGGAGCTGCAGATAAATCTGCCTTCTGTTTCACAAGAAAAGTGATTGGGAATTAAAAACAATAGTTTGAATACTACAGCATCAAAACACTATTTTTGATAGTGACCCTACTTAACCTTTATAGAAAGTTTTGTTCAAAACTTTCAAGTAGTTATTCTCAAGTCAATACAAGGAAAGTGTTGGGTAGCCTCAAGCACTAACTGTCCCATGCAGGTTCTGATGAGCTGCACCAGTGCTTCATAGTCATTATCTGCAGCTGGAAACTATTTTTCCCTGTAACAAAGGAGGAGCAGATTTCAGATCTCTTATCTGGTGGTTTTACTGCCCACAAAAGAGTTTTGCCAGTCACTGCTGTATCAGAGGTGCCACGCACGAGCACGAACAGTTTCAGTCTTCAGTAACTTATCTATACAGAATTACAACTGTAAGAGCATTCTTTTTCCCCTTTTGTTTTCAAGTTTGGTGGCAGCCAAACCAAATCCATCAGACAGCCAAAACCAACCATGACCTCCAGTTCTTCCAAAAAATACATCCATGGCAAGGAGGGAGCCAGAAACTTGCATTTAAACCTCAAATTGAGAACATTCCATGCTGGGTGTTGAAAGTCTGCTTCAGTTTGTGGTTTCTTTTTAATTTCCTATGTACAGTGGCAAAAAAAAAAAAAACCAAAAAAAACACGCAAGAACAACCAAACAAAAAACAGCAGTTAGTTCCAGATTTAGCCTTATTTCCAATAGAGAAGTTGGAAGAATTTTTTCAGTAATGTAAAAGACTGTTTATTTATTTCTTTGGACAAAGCACTGTCAAATTCTACCCACGCACATCAAAAAACATTATTCGCAGGAAAACAATCTAATTCTCCCTGTCACTCTTAATCTCTCTCTGTCTATGAGAGGGCTTGCAAACAGATCTTTGCAACTGTCTGTCACAGACTCCCAAAGGAAACTTTCCTCCCTTCCACCTGCTTTACACTGCTCTAGGTCTTTTGCTTACATACAGTCATTTCCAGCAGGAATAACTTGTCCTGCCTATTTTGAAACATTCTGTCTCATTTGCTGCAGTGTTAAGTGGCCTGTTTACTTGAAGCTGCCAAATCATACAGATCCTGTCAAAGGTTAAAGAGATTCCCATATCAGCAGTCGCTGCAATAGTCACCAAAATGCTCCACAATAAATTGGAGAGGATATGGCTCCATTCTCAGCTGCAGGGAATGTGGAAAGAAAATGTGATCACAGGGAGCAGCTTTTTCAGTGATTTCTTGGTCCAACTTAAAGCAAGCAATTCCACCAGCAATTCAGCAAGTGAAGTCTGCTTTCTCTGCAGATGGCTTTCTTCTGACTCATTTTAACAACAACAAAATAAATAGAAAACCTGCAAAGAAGTGCATGTAGCTCTTTTCCCATGAATTCCTTTGTCAGCAGCAGCTTGGCATACCGATGTGGTTATGGGTACTTGTATCATATTGGATGAAACAGTCTTATGATGAGAATGACCTGAATGCAACTGAAACACACCACAGCTTTCCAAGTCCTTATTACAACCCATGGCAGTCACACTGTGAAGTCTGTGGATGCACAAAAGCATCAGCCAGCAGCTTTTCTATGCTGTTTGTGACTTTTTACACTAAGAAGCAGCAATATATTTTTCCTCACTTGCACCTTTCTTTTCACCCTGCCAGATCCCCCCTCGCTCATTACCACAACTTTCACAAACATCCATGCACAATCTTGCTCAATTATAGGTCTGTCTGTTCTTTTGAATGTATTTTTTAGTTTAAGAACAGTTCAGAGAGAATAACTTAGTTGGTGTTGTCTTTTAACTATTTCCTCAAAGCATATGATTCTTCTGATTTGACAGTGTTTTCCAGATGAATTTCTTTCTCTGCTTGTTCCAAGCAAAATTCCCCTGTCTTATGAGACAGGACAAGAGATATTGTACACATCTATGTGCATATCTATTTTTTCCTGTCACTGCCCATTCTTCACTAATCCTAAGGGCTCAGAGGCATTATTCTCACCTATCAGGTGTCTTCCTCAAAGAAAAGTTACGAAAACAGTAACATTCTCAAATATTCACATAGAAGCAAAGAGGGATGACAAAGCTTTCAAATTCAGAAAGCCTCTTACAGACAGCAGCCTTTTGTGTGGACCACCGCTTTGCACAGGCCACTGATGGTCACCCAGAACCCATGGGGGTGGAGGTGAGCACAGAGTCACGGCCAGCCAGCGTTACTGTCTCTCCTCACAAGTGCTAATCCACTTTTTAAACTCATCCATGCCAACTGATGAGTAAGTTTCTGCTTAAGGGGGCCAAAAGGACAAAACAGGAGGCGCTACTTTTGGAACAGCCCTTGTATTAACCGTAAATTGAAATTCACACACTGTCAAGTTAAACTATACTGTATGTAGTTACCTACTTTATACATTCAACGAGCAACTAACAGCCAATTGCTCGTTGTCTATTCACAGCTTAAAATTAAGTGCCCAGCTGTGTCCATTAACCACATTTTCCATTAACATAGAGGGTGGTTGTTCGTATTCAACAAACAGTTTATTTTCATCATAAGGAGAAGGGAGAAAGCAAGCATGCCAGAGGCACGAATCTCCCCAGTGTAAGGAAGTGCCTCGCAGGTGGTTCTGGGGCACAAAGAGTGCAGGGGAAGACTTTGGCCAATTATGTTGGATTTACGCATTTATCTTGGAATAACCCTGAGTCCTGGCTACAGCAGCCCTGATTATGTGGGTTCATACTGTTACTGCCTGAAGCTCTGAGACATACCCATTCATTTCCAGCATAAAATTATCAAGCAGGCTTTGACACAGTAAAACCCACCTACCTACTTCTTTATTTCAGCGTATTTTTATCCTCTGAGAGTCAGCATTTAAGTTCCCTCTTACAAATACAAGAAAAGCCATTCCATAAAATGTTAAACCCATGACATTTTTTCTGTTCCAGCAGTGCAGCATCCGCCCTTTTTCCTTCCTGCATTCTTCCTTCTCCATCTCCTTCTGAAGATGTGCAGAGGTTTTGGTTGAACCATGCAACAGACAGAACTAGTTGGACAGGTAGTATCTACTTACTCCAGAGCTTCCCCTGTATCCAGAAAAGTCCTGAAGCCGGCTCAGTGTCCCACATACATACCAGTTCAGAAGACCTCTCAGCGTAGTCAGCTTATGGCCAGGTCAAACATACATGTCCCACTGGCTTTCCTGCAGCACTAGTTAGTAGGGAAACTGAGGAAAATACCTGATCCACTCACTAGGTGCAAGTGAAAGTTTCTGTTTCACTTTCAAGGTTCCTGCAATCAGCTGCTCAGAAAAAACCCAGAGCCAGCAACCATAGCTGGGCCAACAGATTGAAACAATCCCCAAAGGAGCCTAGGTAGATGTTCTTCAATAACCAATTCCTTTCTTGTGCTCACTTCTTTTTTTTCAGCAGTTTATGGCACTGCTTGTCCCAGTTTAATGAGTCACAACAATAAAATTCTGCTCGCTTTATCACACAACCTGTCAGGAAAACTGCTCTTCCTGCCGTTTCTTACCCTACAGATCTACATTACTGTTGACTTCTATGAGAAAACCATAGGTGAGTGAATTAAAGCCACTGTTAAAATGCAGCATGCTGACAGTTGCCAAGCCTTGCTCAGAAGACCAATGGGATGACTTCCCTGGCTCATGCTTTTACCATTCAGGAATGGAGCTATCATCTACAGAGACACTACTTTATCTGTAGTGTAATTTACTTTTTATAAATCTGTGTGTTCTTCAGGGCTCCAACATACCTTGTTACTCCTGCCATTTGCTCTTGGCTGCTAGAAGCCCATCAACTCTCTACCTTTCAGCAGGTTTCTGATGCATATGCTACAACAGTAATTTCAAGCACACAGACTTCAGTGAGCCATGATAGTTTTTAAGATTTCAAACACTGATACAAAAAATTTGCCTATTTAGTCTTGGTCTGGTTGGTTTAATCAGAATGATATCATACTTCCTAAGTCACTTCATTATTTCCTACCTGAAGTTAATCACATTCTGCCCTATCCCTGTCTAAGGAAGTAGGCTTTCAGTGATTTCCACCTCAGAAGATCAATTCCCTCAAACTGCCTATTTGTCAAAACCATTTATTCCTCAAAGTTCTCATGGGTTTCCACCTTCAGACGGCATTTTAGCTTAAATTAAATCTGACTTAAAAGACAACAGTTCAAAGGAGCCATGAACAGCCATGAAATTCTGGAGGCACTGCTGAGCACACTGTCTGCCTCCTGGCTATCTACCTTGTCTTATTATGAAAATAACAAAAACATGAGTTTATCCACCTATATCCCCTGCATCAGCCCAAAGTATCTAAGGTGTGCAGAGAACAGCCTGCTCAATTTCATCACTTCCTTCACTACCTTTTTCCAGTATGCAAGCAATGGCAGTGAGATGGAGAGCCTGGAAGCCACTCATGTGATGCTGGGTCCCTCATCTCCTCTTATCATGATACTACTTGGGTTAAGCACCTCAGACAGGGCGCCAAAAGGAATATTACACACAGCTTTTCCATCCATTTTGGATTCTGTTATCTTTTACAAGTCTTATCAGTGAATACACTTGGGAAATGTGGGTCTTCCAATCACAGCCTCCTTGCTGATTTTTTGAGGGTTACATTGCAGGCAATTTGGCAGATCACACACATAACAGCTCGTTCTAGCATGCTGTGTGCCCAACGATAACAGCAGAATCTTCATTTGATGGAAGCACATTCGTCAGACAAACCCTGGAGAATGTTTAGGTATCACTACAGGAAACAGTTTCAACCTTCTCTTTCAACGTTCCCATGCTCCTAACAGGAAACAGATATTTCACACTGAATCCAGTTGAGATGCAATCAATTTCAACTGAATGTTATCTGAGCAGCCATAAATATTCCTCATAAAATAAGTTAGTAAACTTGATGGACATAGATTAATACGAAGAAGGTGAATTACATTGCCAGCAGCTGCAAAATCAACCATGTCCTTGCAAGCATCAGATACTACAAGGCCTCTTGGTCTTCAAGAAGAAAGAAACCACTGATAAGGAGGAGTTTTCAAATGGGATAAAAAGATCCAGTTAGCAGAGCAGCACATTAAATACTGCTATAAAAGTTTGCTATAACGCTGTACTCATGACCTGTTCCCTTTGAGTTTCAAAACGCAGCTCTTGATCAAGTTCAAGTTTGTCCTAGTCTTTGTTTATGCCTTTATTTTACATTTCAGTCCAAGTTCTCTGTCTAGTTGCTTTGTTATGTTTTACAGAATCTGAACCCTTTTGCTGCTTAATATTTCTGTGCACTAGAAAGAGAAGTTGGAAACATTTACATGTTAAGCATGTAGCTTAACACAGGGTTATAGAAACCACTGAGTAACCAACTTCATGTTATTTTTAACAAAATTACAGGCCTGGATGACAAAAGGGGTGTAATTTGCCATGATTACGCTACCCATGGCCTGGTATCACATATGTTGACTACCAAACTATGAAAATAAACAAGACAGAAGCTAAATGGATGAAGACCTAATTAGCTGAGAGACCCCCGTTGTTGAGTTAGCCATGTAAACACCCTGTCCAGGTCTGGAAACTCTCTGGCCCACAGCAGGAATGGTCAGGCCATCACCAACCTGTCAGCTGCAAGGTCCCTTGAGCACCCTTTCCTTTTGCAACAAGCAGTTGCAGGCTTGAAGTATGCTCAGGGCCAATATCGCTTAGGCTCATCCTATGGCCATTTTTCCTTTTCTAGCATTTACCAGCAGACAGGATACAGTCTGCAAAGGCTGCTGCAGCCCAGAGCTGTGGAACCAGAGGGGTACCAGAGATGACAGCAGGGTTCTGGCTTCTGTTGCAGTTGGCATCGGCACAGCCAACAAGGACACTAGATTCCTAGTCCTGCAGTTTGAAGCTAAGTTGAAATTAATACATATTATTTAAGAGAAATGAGAGAAAAGAACAGACAATCAACCAAAGCGTAGAATACTTGATACCGTGGTAAGTGCTTTAAAACTCTTTCCATCTCATTGAGCAGCAACTGAGGAATGATCAGATCTGCACTGCCTTCAAGCACCAGGGCAGAGATTGCTTTCCCTGCAGACAGCGACAGCTCAGCAAGACTAACAGTAAGGTTGATTATTTTGACTTGAGCTGGAAGAGCATCCACTCTCCTCAGCTAATATCCTTATGTCTTTGATGGGATGAAGCAGGAAAGGGAGAGAGGCTTATCTTGACTCGTGATTTTTTCTCCCTTCCTCTCCATTTCTGTGGGTTTAACCTAACAGACAGCAATCGCTTACAAAAACTGGACTGACACAAAATGAATAAAATTCACAAAGCACTTCCGGGGCTGTCGCATTACTCAGCCTGCTCAGGCACTCATTAGAGCTAACACAAACAGCACAAGCACTTCAAGGCTTGGCCCAGCTGCTGCACGAAAAGCACTGCTCAAGTCAGCATCCAATTGAAAGCAACCAGTTGCTTTCAATGCATGCTAGTGCTGACCTACCCAACCTACATCAGGCAGGTGAAACGTCACATGGGAGGAAGACAAAAACAGTGACAGTAGCTGAAATTCAGGCATGGGATAACTGACCTCTGGCAGCATGGCTGTATGCACTGCTGGCTACCAGGGGCTGAATGGGGCTCTTGGAAACCACTGGCAGGCCACACAAGTCACACGCTGTTTCATCTTTCCTCGGACAAAGAGACCATTATTCCATAAGCACACCAAAGACCTTTGCTTATCCAGACTAACTGGATGAGTAAGACTTTAATAAAATTGAATAACGAAGTTAAATATAGGAGTGAAGTGTTTTAATTACACCAATGCCAATTTCACTTATACAACTGCAAGTTATAAAGAGCACCAACTAGTTACGAAGAACAGTGGTTTTGCTGACTACAGTGTGCTATACGATCCTCTTCTCATTAGCCACTGATTAGTAAGGATTCTTACAACTCAGCAGAATTCCTCAACAATGTATTCCCTTTAACATCTTAATTTTTGAAAGATTTATGTCTTCCAAGAATGCAAATAATACTATCCCAATGTTGGTTTACCCTAAGAGGCTTGCACCATATTGTTTCCTTATTCTTTTCTCCTAATTGTACAGAAGAAAAGATTCTCATTCTTTATTAACATTTCTTTTCTGTTCCATCATGTCAGAAATGTAACAACATATACAGAGATTTTTTTTCCTCAACTGCTGCTGTTTAGTTGAATAACACTTAATTTTCAGGCTGACAAGCTGCAACCTTAAATAGCTATTTCCTCATGACAAAAACGGACAGGGACAACTCTTTGAAAGTAGGAGAAGAGTAATTTGTTTCTTCAGATATGCTGGCAGCATGGATAGCCAAAGTAATTGTCCTCCTGTGATGCTAGGCATGACTTGAGTATACAACAAAACTCAGCCCTGTTCCTGGTGCACCTTTCACTGCATTAGTCCAGATCCCAAAGTCAGCTTAGCTAAATGCTTCAGTTTGCCAACACTGGCATAATTTTTTAAAACGATTTAAAAATATGTTTTTACTATTATGGACCACCTCCTGATGCTTGCACGAGATCCATACCCATTTGAATGGGATTTCCATCCTGTTGGAGGGGACATATGGCCCATCACAGTTCAACAGAATAAAGGGAATTGGCTGAAAAGTTATTCCACTAGCAACTCCTTCTAGCTGGATTTTAGAATATACATCAGAAATAACTACATGCATCTTTGTTCAATTCATAGTATGTCCTTACTCTTTCTATAAGCAGCTTCACCTTTGCATTCTCACAACAGACCTCAGCGTTCCTTTCCCCAATGCATGAGAAAATGTAAGCTGATTAGAATGCTAATTTAAGCTGACAAAGCATAATATTATCACATTTCTCACCAAAATATCACTCCAGAATCAGATGCAACCATCCTATTTTACACACACAAAAAAGCCACCCTGTAAAATGTATGCATT
>JAOWBP010003659.1:3349617-3374568 GCA_028571105.1 Tragopan temminckii | reverse complement strand
CCCGTCCCTGGAGGTGTTCAAGGCCAGGTTGGATGGGGCCCTGGGCAGCCTGGTCTGGTATTAAATGTGGAGGTTGGCGGCGCTACCTGCAGCAGGGGGTTGGAGCTTGATGATCTTGAGGTCCCTAACAACCCAAGCCATTCTGTGATTCCATGCTTCTTTCAGATTTTTCCTGCGCTCCTTTTGACTGGCTTTATAACACGAAACCAGAGCTTTGCAACTGTGGTCTACTGTGGGCATACATGTCAAAACAAAAGGTAAAACCATACATCACATAGTGCAACCCAGCATGTCTGGAAATTACCACAGGAGGATTGCTCATACAATCAGCACCCAATCCCCAGAACAGAAAGGATTTTAAGCAGGCTTGAAATACATTAAATACTCCTATCCTTTCATGGCTTTTTTGGAACCGTAAAGGAAAGGGATATTGCTAGTAAAATTACATTCAATGTTTCAAAATGATGTGAAAGAAATAAATTGTTGAAATACACAGTTCTTCATTTACAAAGGTAAACTGACAATCTGAGAATATGTACATATTAAGTATCACAATTTAGTATGAATAATTTATTCTAACTACTCAAACTGTCAAAGAGGAGCTGTTCAGAAACTTTAAATCATTCGGATGAGAATTTCCACAAAAAATATATTTCTCAAATACATTTTAAAAAGGCCTCAGCATTACACAGCATAACCATTATTCAAAATAACTTATATCTACTACAGAAGAGAGTTAAATTCCAAATCTTGCTCATTTTAAATGTCAAGGCTGGGAAAGACCTGTGGATCTTGCCTGATCTGCTCATTACTACGGAGTTACTCAAAACTTAGTGAGCAAAGCTCAGTAGCTCACAGCTGAATGAGTGCCTGTGAGTACACTAAGATGGCTCCCAGTCACAAACACGAGACTTACATTGCTACAAACTGAGCCAAGAAGTGGCACCCATGTGTGCACCCAGACAACAAAATGCTAAGCAAAATGAGTCTGAACAGTCCAAAGAACCTAAAGAAGTAGACAGATAGTTCATTAAAAGGCAAGGGGGGAAAAAAAAACACCTCATCCCTGAAGGCAATTTAAAGCTAATTCACCTCCTCAGAAGAGCATCAACACCACATTAGGATATATTCCAGACAGCTGACAGCACAAAACCATTTTACTAATTCCAACTTTCTAACTGTATTTACTACCCTTAGGAATAAGTCAATCAGTTTCTAAAAGACACGTTCCTTCCTCTCCAGCTCTCACCCCAAATTACATCCTGCTTTTTGACACTGTTTTTTCTTAGAATGTACCATTAAAGAAACCTGAAAACAGAATTGCTGATACTTTTAACAAACACTCTTCTTAAATATTGGCCATTGTTGATGACTGTGCTCATGAATAAAAAAAAAAGGAATAAACAAATCATTTGTTTTACAGCTAATTCAAGTCTTCATGCATTTGTTCTCCATGAAAAATCCAGAAATCTGAATTCACATTTTTGGCATAAAAATAGCACTAGACACCAAATTGATTCACGGCTTTTTTTATGAAACTGTTAATTTTGAAAGCTTAAAAATATATGATTTCAAAAATGGAATAGAACGAGCATGAATGAAACTAAATTGTACTCACAAATTTAGGCCTCTTTCCCCCACGTCACGAATTCACACACTAAATCAAAGATGTTAGCTAACAAGTGATACCCTCGTTTACAATTTGAACAACTCAAGATAGCAGTTGGAGCAGCCGCATGTCCAAGTCAGCTGCTGACATGACAAACAAGAGGAAAACAAATGGAAGTTATACAAAATGCTCCATATTCAATCTTGCTCAAAACATTTATTAGATGAGTATAAAAAAAATCTCAGAACTTCTAGTTCTTGCACCTGGTTTTTGTCTGTTTCATTCTAAGTCTTCTTACTGAGAAAGAACAGCTACACTCATTTAGGATATTTAACCTACCTTGAAAATAGAAATTTGTTACTCCTCAGTAAGACTACTGATGCTGCCAGTAATTTGATTCTTTGGACAGTTGATTAAGAACAAATAAGCCTTAGTCTTAATTAGATGCATCTCTGAATACAGAAGGTAATTTCTGTATTTGGCAATCAAGTACGTAAGTCATGAAAGAAAAAGGCGTTTCTTAAAAGGACGTTATTAAACCACAGAGTATCTGCTGATTTTCCTCCATTATGAGGAAGTTTGAGGTTAGAGCATTCAAAAAATCATTAACTCTAAAAGAAAGCTTTGCCAGAACAACAAAGAGAGCCAGCCACAACTGGGTATCTTGTACCATTACAGCCCGCTGCATGCTTCCCACATCAAAGCCAAGGTGCACAGCAAAAGTCAGCAAGTCCCCTTTTCTGCAGCTTTTGCTGCAATTTTCCTGATTATACACTGTTCTCCAAGGACTTCTATGGCCCAAACTCCTAAATAGCAAGGAAACATCCAGAACACTCCAGACCTGGAGACAGTATTTGCCAATGCTGCGCAAACCAAGCAGCAGGCTTTCTTCTTTGGCTAGACTGACCATCTGATCCTAACTTTCCAGGTGCAGTCTAGACTGGATCTGAACCAGCATGTGTACCTGGATTTAGGGAGGCTCCAGCAAGCAACAACTGTACTCCACAATCAGCCTAGCGGTGCTAGGGTCAAACCAAATAGCACTTCAGTACTGGTCTTAGCACCACGCAGCTACACCGCACAACCAAGTCAAAACAAATCCACTTATCTTGCTAGAATTTGCTCACAACATTGTGCAAGGGTCAACTCCAACAGGCAGACTGGATTACATTTACTGTATAATTTTTCTTCCTACATGAAAATAAAGCCAGAATGAGCTCTGTACTGCGTGCTCTGATTTAACAAAATGTTTTGCGCCTGCGCCTGGTCCAGATAAAATTGGTACTGCTATATCTAGCAATCAAATATACACCAAGTATTAATGAAGTAATAGTGCCAAAGACATTTCTGTAGGATGGATGTATTGGAAGATATTAACATGCCAAAGAACCTCCTCATCCTTCAACTCGTTAACTCATGATTTTTCCTGAAACAGAAAGGAAAGGCAGGAAAAGACCACAATATCGCATTTGTTAAGAAATGCTATTCTCAATGCACTTGTACTAAACCACAGCAACTTTCTAATGAGAAACCAGTGAGACTCACTGTGTTTGCACAAATGCCAAAGAGCCCCAAAGAGATTTGCACAGACTCTTTAGAGACTACATGATTTAGTAATGATTAAACTCTGTATGCTGAGAAGAAACAGTGCAGTGAAACTGAAGATAGACTCTATTAAAATAGCACTGCTAACAGTGGTATGTTGTATTTTTGCAACACTGCAACGACATGGCTAGACGTGGCATGTAAGTATAATGCAAAGCATGTGAACACGACGAAGAATGGAGGAAAAAACAGACTGGCGCAGTTCTACATAGAAAACATAACAGAAGACAACATGGTTCCATCAGTTACTCTGTCATACTCTTACCACAACAGTCTCTGACTGATACACAGAAGTGTACATTTAAGCAATTACATTGCAGTATCCACTGCTTAGTGTGGCTCCACATGGATTTTAGCAAGCTAAAGCATTTCCACTGAACCAGAAGACCTCGGGAAGGGTGAACAAGGTGCCAGGAAAGCAGATGCTGCTAGCTGCAAAGCATCCTTTGCTATGCCTATTATAGTTAAAATACCTACCATCAGCTTAAGCATACTGAGTCATTTTTTTCCACAGATCTTAAAGTCAATGAGTAGTAGCCCTGATCCAATTGCTGAGCTGCAGGCTCTGGATTCAACCTCCATTACCTTCAGTCACACACAGCAGTGGGGAGGATGCAACCTACCGCTTCAATAAAGACAGCCAAGCATCTGAGGACTTTTCAATCCTAGAGCTGGCTTCCCAGGAGATCCATTAATTTAATACATATTGTGGCTTACAGATGAGGTGTGTCGTTTCCATTAACGACAACGCCAATTCAGGTTTCTGCTTACCATTTGACTTATTTAATGGGAAATTAATGGTTCATAGGAATTCACAGTGAGATAGATACATTAAATCTTTGCAAACACGAGTAAAGCTTTGAGGAAAAAACACACCTCTTCCCACCATTCAACATTCTTTCTTGTAGGGCAGAAATGTTCAATATTCAATAAACATTGACTTCAACATGAAAAAAATAAGAAACAGTGTCCAACTACTAATCAGAGGCATGCAAAATTCTTATTGCTCCTTATTTTTGTTCACGCTTCTAGCTTTTTCTTTTTAATTTTTAATTTCTTTTGCACTATTCTTCACACCACGTTCTTCAGATATAAAACTCAATTGCTGCTAGTACATAAGAAAAAGAGCGATACAAGTGCCAGTACCACCTACGTGTAAATCAAGGGCTTTTGCCACTCAAGAGCATCTGACACTTTCCCAGAAGGGTGACACACACATAAGCAACAAATCCCACGACTGAGTAGTCATCGTGCCACAGACGTATTCGTAACCAGTGCTTATACCAAAGAACAACAACAAACAAGGAACCTTCTGAAAGCTGCATGGGAAACCCAAAATACAACGTCAACACTCTATTAAACTTCAGAGAAAGAAGTTTTCAAGTCTTACCTTACCACAGTAAAAATCTACATAGAAGATCAAACAGATTGATGTCCTAAGTACACGAACTCAGTGGGTAAAAATAAGCATACAAAGGAGCAAACAGGTAGTTAACTTACTCATGTATTACAAATAACTGTGTCTAAGTACTTTGTAAAAGAACAAACATTCTCACAAGAGCAACCCAAGGTGAAAGAGCCAAGTCATTAAGATGTATAATTGTCAGTAAGAAGCAGCACTTCTCACAACACTGGATCCCTTTGCCCTTCCCACCACCATAGCTCACTGTCAGAGGTTTTCACAGACCAGTTCTCAGAGCAGAGCATAGGGTTCCCAGCTGCCAGGACAGACACAGGCATCTCATTCCCTGTGGGAGCCTCCATGCCCCAACCAGAAACCGCAGCTGTGTCATGAGAACAAAGGGCACTCACCGTTCCGACTCTCTTCATCAATGGGAACTATTGTGGCTGGAGGACCTGTTCTGGCCAACTTGCAATCTATAAAGATAAAAAGAGAAGTTACTTCTGATTCCAGAGAAAGGATTTGGGGGGTTTTTTTGGTCTGTTTTGCATATTCAGCATACTGAAGAGAAGCATCTCTGA
The DNA here is from genome assembly GCA_028571105.1 of Tragopan temminckii. Classification (NCBI taxonomy): domain Eukaryota; kingdom Metazoa; phylum Chordata; class Aves; order Galliformes; family Phasianidae; genus Tragopan; species Tragopan temminckii. The sequence goes on along the minus strand of JAOWBP010003659.1, from coordinate 3,369,371 downwards.
AATATGACATGTATTAGCTACAACAGTTTACAGCTCATTTACACTCAGAGGATCAAAATCTGAGCTCTTCATTTATCTTTTCCTCAACTAAACTCTGTAAAGCAAAGGAGAAATCCATGACCGAGAATTTAAAATCTCAGATGCTGATCCATTTTTTAAAACTAACAGTTACAGAGCATGAACTACATGGCTTGCTACATCCTCTCTTAGGTGAGCTTGCCTTCCCATGCCACAACTACACACACCAAATCCTCATCACATACCACACTACAGCATTGATGGCTACACTACGAACATCTCCGTGCCTTGCAGGGACCACAATGAAGCAGAGTCCTTCAGGACAGGTATAATATGATGGTAATTTATCCCAAAGAAAGAAAAACAAACAAGGGAATGGTTAAAAGGTATAAACCATAATTAAAGCTTCACAACAGAAACAAATGATTTGAATTAATTGCAACAAAAGGGTTTAATAAAAGGGAGTGAAAAGAGTTTTAACAATGTTGAAAGGAAAATAAAAATTAAAGACAGACAAGCAATGTTCAGGAAGTTTCATTTTGCCATCTTACCCTCATATTGCCAGTCTGGAGTCAAAAGTTTAGAGGCATCAATGGAAGCAGAGCAGAATAATGAAAGAAAATACGTAAGATTTTGTTGCTTTACAGAAATGATAGCTTCAAAGATAAAAGCAGTACATGCAGAGCTAGCAAACGCATAGGTGTAGTCCTAAAAAATATAAAAACAGGTACACTACTCGTAATGAACATTTTGTGAACAATTTCGTTTTCCATATTAAACAGAAGAAAAATATTACCTCTCCAAACCACATAGAAGAAAAATAAAAAGTTAATTAAGAAGTACTTTTCACTTTTAAAGAGCCTCACAGTGCCACTAGAACAGCATGCTATGAGAAAAGATTTCTCCTTTCCTTTTCAACACATAACTGCATACAGAACTTGCATGGGCCCAGCCAGGAGGATGGCACTGGACATTATACATACAGGTTAGATGCCAGGAAAAATTTCTTGCCTGAAAGAGAAGTCAGGCATTGGAACGGGCTGCCCAGGGAGATGGTAGAGTCACCACCCCTGGAGGTGTTCAAGGAACATGCAGATGTTGTACTGATGGACATGGGTTAGTGGGAAATACTTGTGGCAGGTGGATGGTTGGACCGGATGATCTTGGAGGTCTTTTCCAACCTTGGTGATTCTATGATTCTATGGCTACAGTCGGCTTTGACCTGAAGGGATACAGTTTCTGTACGGTTTCTACCCAAGCTCTTGAACATCACTATCTTTTGAGAAGTCTAAGCACTTGAGGCAAAATCCCAATACAAAATCATCTGTAAACTAAAAGCAACAGCAAAGAGAGATAAAATACAATTTCCCAGCCTACAGTAAAAATGACACACTCACTGACTTCAACAGAAGTGCAGCAGCTAATTCCATGCTGTACTGTGTCGCAGAACAGACGACATCTACAAAGGAAGATGAAAGCAGCAAAGCATTTATCCAGATGCCTGCTCAGGTGAGACCTCCAAAGGGCAACTCCGTGGCATGATGATTTCCTCCAGTGACAGCTTTGCTATTGAGCCGGTGAGTGCAGCTGAACAGTACAGCTATCACATCTGACAGCACGAGTCTTGGAGGTTGCTTGTATTTATGAATATCCCGAATGCCATCTGAATTGTCACTAATGATACCACAGTCCCATCATTTATCCATTTACTTATTTATTTTTAAAAGTCGTGTGGGCAAACCTTGCTCCAAAGATAAAATGCAGAAAGCTGGTGTGGGCACACACAGACTCCTGTTCATTTAGCAGTAGTTTCACGTACTTGCTTCATCTGCTATCCTAAGAAGTCTATGCAAGTTTGTTCGGTGAGCGAACGCTCAGCTCTTTATATTCTCACACACTCTAGCTGGATACATAAACATCGCACACCTTTTGCTTACAGTACTTTTTGTTATTACTTTTAGGCATTAACAGAGTAAACAGACCACTTGAAAAACTACACCTTCCATTCCATTGCTGTTTTCATTGCTAGGAGCAATCTCTGGAAAGATAAGTAGTATTTGCTTATCTACCTGAAACACAGATTTTTTTTTTTTTCATGCTCTTATTCTATTCACTGGTTGCTATAAAAATAACAGGATCATAACTAATACAGCCCCAACCTTTTCCACAGACATTTCTTAGAACTTTCAAGAAGTTTACAAGCTGCTAACTGAACAACCCTTCAACATGCTCTTGTGAGTGCAACAAAGCTCAATGATACAAATGTGCTGAGAGTGTTTTCATGAGTGGTCTGTTGTTTGTCACCACACAGGAATCACTGCACACATCACCAACACAACATCCAAACCAGGGAAAAATTTTAATCCCCCAGAATGAACACACCTTACTGAAGGGTAGTCATGACTCTGAATACCAAAAAAAAAAAGCTTCGGATGGATTGGCTTTCCACCAAACACATCATGCTTTTTAAAATTAGAATCAAGCCATTACAAAATATACTTAAAACGAATGCTCAGCTCTGAACTCTGGATTAAAAAAATCTCAGAGAAAAGGTACAGCACACCTGGAAGTTTGGTCTTTTGCAAAGGATTTACAGCAAGCGTGGGCAGATGAAACAATGATTTTTTTCATGAAATGGTCGTAATCAAAAGATCAGAGCAATAGCAAAACCTGATTCTACACTACAGTAAAAGAAGTCTAACAGGATGTATACATATTTAGCTGTGGATCATCTTCATGGTGCCAACTAAGAAGAACTGTGACCACCTGCAGTTTGGTTGCACAGATTATCATTTCATATGATTTTAACTACTGCAGCACTAGCCAAATATCAGATACAAATGTGTCTTCGGATGTCTGCCATCCCTCCATCCCCTTCTGAAAGACAGAGCTTAATAATGCCAGAGCCTTCTCTAGTTCCGTGCTCACCAGCACACACTGAATGCATAAGTTTAAAACTGCAGGGCTATACAAATTCCCAATTCCAAGGGAGATAATTAAAACCTTTCAAGATGAGTCATATGTCGTAAATACCAGGAAGACCTTGAGGGAATCACTGGGTATGTGAAAAACATCTTCTAAGGGAAAGAGGTGCATGGAAAGCTCACTCCCACCATCCAGCTGGATGGAGAGACCATCCTACAAAGATGACAGAGGCTTGAATGGCTTAGCCTAGGGAAAGGAAATCTTTCTAAAAACACGCATGGGTAAATATCAAGAGGAAATACCAAATAGTTAAACACAAGAGCACTACCTAAGCACGCGCACGCACCAAAAAAACAAAGCACCCTACTGTGAGCGCAAAGGAGAAATGGCAGTCCACAAATAAAAAAAAGTGGATTTCCAGCCTGAACTACTTTTTATTTTAGACTGGAAGATAAAGCAGATCCTGGAACACCCTTTCCACAGGGAAACCAGAAAAACCCAAGTTCTTCATTTTCAAAAACTACCCTAATTTGCTTATGAGATTACACAGAAATGGTTCTTAGCATTATTACAAATTTCAGTTTTTTTCTCAAGTTTTATAAAAACGTTCCTAAAGAGAAATTACTTCACAGTAATAAATGGCTTTATTCAACAGAAACAAGCACAGATAATTGCAGCAGCAAAGCTGACTTATGAAGGAAGTATTAACATATTTTTTTTTTCAGTTTTGTTTTGAAATACCTTCTATTTGACTATAATCCTCCACATAAATCTTTTGGAGATTTTCAACTCTTCCAATTCAGTGCTGCAGATTATCATACCAGAACACTAATGCCCATCCAGCCAACAGCTCTTGTTTTTAATAAGACCTCTCCAGTTCCTAAAATGGGATGGTTTACTTCCATCACATGGTTCCTTTCACAAGAAGTCTCTTGCCCCCGTGAAATTCCTGGCATATTGGAGTGGTCACAGAAGTCCTACCATGCTTAATTGAACTCCCTTGAAGAAAGGCCATGTAGAAACGAGCTTACCTAGCTACAGTTGTCACAATATAATCCTATTTTATGTTTGAGCAGCAGCACTGGTAAACGTACTCGTGATGCAGCAAGGTCCCCCCGACACAAGCATCTCCCAGAAAAGGCAACAGTCATCAGGCAAACAAAGCAAGAGGCTACAAAGGATTTCCTAAGAGCCTGCATTTTTGTTACTGTCATTAACTCCAGCTTCCTCTAGCTAGTGCTTTTGCTTTACAATTACTTGATCAAAGCCAAGGCAGACAAAGTGCCTGTCTCCTTGTGAGTCTAGTGAAAACCTATTTAATAAACTCTTCATGGAACAGTTATATGGCTTAGATCCACTTGCTTTCTGACAGCTAATTTTCATTATTTTAATTTCTAATTATTTTTAATGAGATAGCTCAGAAGAAACCCTCAATCACTGCTCTAAGGAAGATGTTCAGCCAAGGTCACACGGTGTGAGCCGACAACCTGAATAATCCTGTATTTTGGTACTGCCTCATCACCACCTCGTTCTTCCCATCCTCACCCCCTCAGTGCCAACTCCCGTCCACCGTCTGCAGTACCTGGAGCATTTCTCTCCATGCCAATCACTTCACAGCCAAAGAAAGCCAGCATGGCACGGGGCTTTGCTATGGACGAGCTGCCTTCTCCTCCCTCCTACCACTCACGGCCCCTCTCTGCCATATCTGTAACACTTCACAGATCTCTAAATTCAAGCTAAATATAACACTTGAATTAGCTGGGAGGAGTGTCTGCAGTTGACTGTTGTGATCGTTAAATTACGACTGCAAGGCATGCAATCACATTAGCTGCTTAAAAGTTCAATAACAAAAATGGCTTGCCCCATACGGCCTTACCATTTTAAGTGACTGTAACCCAAATCTGGTCTCCCACATCATTTACAAGAAGGGCTGGGTGCTCCCAGTAACGCTGCGATCTTTAAAATCTGATTTATGTAATCCTGCCCGTGTCAAAGTCAGAAAGAGCCACACTGACACCAAAGGCCCAGCAGGGGAATGACCAGGCCAATGGAACCTTCCCAGGGCCACTACCCAGTGCAGTAACTGCCAGCTCCTCCTGGGCACTCCTGTAATTAAAACAAAAAAATTCTACTACAATTTGCTAATCATCAGCTCTTCCTCCAGCTGTTTCAAAAATACCCAATTACTACTCTACATTATTTTACATTTTATTCTGCATTTAATTTTGCTTTCAGATATTCAAATGTAACTAAACAGTTGTTTGGTTGGTTTTGTTTTTTTTAATATATTTTATTTTAACAAACATTTGTGGGCTGTAGGATGACAGGCAGCCCCAAAAGACTGAGTCAGTCCTAACAGATATGCAGCTGGATCTGAGAGACTTCAATAAAATTCCACTCCGTAGTCAAGGAAGGAAATTACTTCATTTGGAGGCAGAATAAAAGGTAGATTTTTGTTCCCTAATTTGTCACTGGAACCAAGATCAGATTCTAAATGCCATCGGTGGTTGAAGATGGCTCTCCTTCTCATCATCCATCCATTGCTGACCTAGGATTTCTGCCACAGTCAGAAAATCACACCATGCAACTACTGCATTTAGGCTACAGCCACTTCTGTAGCACTAATGAGGTTTGGAATTTTAAATTGAACAGTTAGTCAATATTAGCATGCACATTAAAGCTATGTAGAAAACACTTTGAAAGGTGATGCGTATCACACAGCAGCTTTCCTACAAACCTACGGACTCCACAAACAGAATCGAAGCCCAGGCATAAGCACAGGCTGGGCAATGTGTGAATGAAGTGCAGCCCTGAGGAGAGGGATTTCAGGGTCCCGATGAATGAAAAACTGGATGTGAGCCAACAGCGTACTCTTGCAGCCCAGAAGGCCAATGGTATCGTGGGCTGAACCCAGAGAGGGGTCTGCTCATTCAGCAGCAGATGCTCATTGGGAAAAAAGCCATGAAAGGGTCTCTCTAAACACCTCGACTTATAGAAGACTGATCCTAATAAAGAACTACACAGAGCCATACATTTAAGCTATCCATGTAACTAAGCAACTCAGATTCAGGGGAAAATGTCCTGGCTTGTTTCCTGCGTTGCTGAATTCAGAACTACAGCTGTGCCATTTAGGATAAGCTTGGCATAACCTTTACATTAGCAGGCTTGTGCAGCAATTGCTCTGCATTGATAATAGCATAAGAAGGGCTTTCACAGACTATTTTCAGTTCTTCCTGAAAGACATCTCTAATTGTTGAAACTGGGAAGGAACAACAGCAAACTTGAGTTTGATTCCAGCACGTTTGGGGCTCTTCTTAGAACTACACTGAGTTTCTGTGCTTTGGTTCAGGCTGAAAATTAATGGCTCAGTTAAGCACTACCGTACAATTCATCGCTTGGATCCAACAACTCCACTCTAATTTAATCTAGCTGTTTACATCTGACTGCATCTCCTTTGGGTTTGGCTTCTAACAGAAGAAAAGGCAATGCTGATAGATCATAAAGCACAAAAAGGACAAAAAACGAGTAAGAGTGCTATTCTAAGTTCCGCTCGCATAGCCTCAGACAACATGCTTTCATTCAGAATACGCAGCCCGAATAGCTGACTTCTTCTGATGTTTTATTTCTCCATTCTTCAAACATCTTCATAGAGATATAATATCTATAAAGGGTCTGCTACGTGGAAATTGCCCTGCAAGCGCTATGTATTGCTATTTTATTTTTACTGCTATAGAAAAACGCAGTACCATCTATCTTTGGAGCAATATTCCTTTAGACTGCAACAACTTCCATTTTACAAGCAGTTTTGGAGTTGACAGAGCCTTTTAAAAGTCATACTTCTGCCCCAAAACACTGTAAAACACAAAAAATGATACTGTGCCAAAAAACACCCCAAGTGCTATTAACCAGAAGTAATTTTTAAGACCATGCAAATGCTCTGGATGACTTCAGAACAGCTGTAATATCTTCAAATGAGATAAAATTTTAGAAGCTGACTACATCTGCTTTTAACCACAGCTATGGACCGAGCACTAAAGATTCATACAGTTTTCAGTATTTCTGAAATTCCTTTTTCCCTATTACATGTCTAATGCAATCCTGTCTTCTTAAATGGTCTATATACGACTTTTAGACTTCAGGCTCAGCACCAAGGCCGCTGCCACTGAAATCTTGTTTAGTTATCAGGGCTCTCATCTCCCTCAATGGTGTAGAGTAGCATTCTTTTTGTACACATCAGACACGGACATCTTAATTGGGTGTCTTCAAGACTGCTTACTGGGATTAGCTGGGAGAAAGGAAGGAAGAAAACCTCAAAGGGAACATTCAGAAACAAACACCATGAAGTCTTGTGATAGGCACCGTAATAGTTTTTCATTTTTAAAGACCATGTAAAATTTTTGAGTACTGCCATCAGCAAATACCACTGAGCCGTATTCTTACAAGATTGTGATTTCAGCAACATTTTTCAAAAAGCAACACTTCATAAAATACTCTAGAGAAGATGTACTGGTTCAAAATCCAAGGGGCAGGCATGGGGAATGAGGGGGCTTCTTGCCCCAAGGCACCTTGCTCCTTCAGATCCCCCTCCTGCACTCACCTAGTGCTGCTACCAGCAGCCAGCCAAAGCAGACCTCGACCGCTGCACCTGATAAACAGCACAGTTCAAACTGTCTCCTGCTTTCTGCACTAAATAGTGGACAATGCAGCCCAGTGCTGAGGGGACAAGTTGCTACGTCCCATGGTTGTGGTACTCTATAGGATTTTCTTGCTCATATACCAGAGCAAGCCCTACACTTCGCCTGCAGAAACAACCCTCTACACTACTGACCTGGAGATGCTCATGTTTAAAATACAGATCCACATGTGTCTTAAAAGAATGACTCGGTTACCAGTGAACAGCATCTTGAAGATGCTCTGCTTTGGTCTTGAAACCAGAAAGCTGTAGATAAGTCAAACAAAAGACCTTGTACTAAACTTGAGCAACAAAGAAAACCAACCAGCCAAAAGAAGTGCTGAGACCTGGAAGCTTTTTAAGCCTATTTCCAAGCAGGGGCGTAGTAGCAGAATGAAGGAAAAAACATGTGATCAACTGTTTACCTACAGTTGACCTTCTGTGGCTTCATCAAGATCCCTTACTTTGTGTGGACAATGCTGAGACCCGTCTGATGGCCACAGCCATCCGCACCTTCCTCATCTGTGAAAACTGCCAAGCAATGAGACTTCACAGAAGAAGTCCTTTGAAGTGTCTGCTTAATACATGATGGTCTTATGAATTCAGTAATTCAAGTCTGAGCTGCTCTCTGCCCAACACAGACCCAGTGGAGTCTAAACAGCCTGAACCTTAGATAATTATAAAAGCAAGGACTTGAGCATTAAATAGCTATGAAATATTACTTGTTTTGCTTCTTTCTAAATCCACACTTCTGATACCTATTTTGTTGAGCAAGAAATGATGAAATCTCAATTTTATAACTCACGTCCTTCCCACATACAGGGGTAATCATACCTTCTCAAGAACATAAATCTACAGCAGCGTCTGTTTCTCTTGCTAGTATCTCCTCATGCTTTTGTACAAAAAGAAGAAGCTTGGTCTTGAAAATTATTTATTTTTTTAATATATATTTTAGATCTGTCTCCTGTAACACAACAGCAATGAAAGAAGTACGGGATGAGACTCATGGCTGGTGTAACTCCCCACCCTACAGCAGACCGTGGTCCTCAGCACCCACTGGGAGAGGATCCCCAGAAGATTCCAAGCACCCCCAAAACATGGCACTGCAGCAAAGGGGCCGATGCCAATGCACAAGGTCTCCAAGATCAGAGCACCAGAAGACTTCTTCCCAGAACTTATACACTTCAGATAATAAGATTCTGGGTTTTTTTTTGTTTTTTTTTTTTTTTTTAATAATACCAGTGACAATTAAGGGATATCAGCTGTCAGAAATGTTTATCATCAAAAAACAGCTAACATGCAAGAAGACGGAGTCAGTATATTTCTGCTATATTGGAGAAGCCATTTCATATCACTTGCAATAAGACTCTGAGCCCTCAAAATATTTCCTTTTGAATTTGTACCTACTTAGAAAATATTTTTAAAAGAAGCATCTTATAGGACATACCAATTACCCTCAAAATCTCCACCTTCCACTACCTCCTCAGGTAAGTGAAGAGACTGGAAAAAATATCTTTTGCTAAAACCATGTTATTCTTCCTATGATGCCAAAGATTACCACAGAGATAGCATAACAGTTAACAAATCAACTACTACAAGTGCTAATGACTACTTAAAATAAAATGCAGAAATTCAATTTTGTACTATGAAGACTGTTAAAAACTGAAGGGAAAACATGCTCAACAAGATGATGATGTTCTATGGCAGAAATTCAGACTGATCGGATATTCTTGCAAGGTTTTCTCAGTGTTTCAGCTCCTGTGAAAAACTAGAGGTGCTAAAAGAGTACCAGCTTCATCCCATTAGCAATTCCTCTTCCCCTCCAAATCAATACATACACCCAAACAGATTTCAAAATGGCATTTAACCAATTAGGACAAACATCAGTAGGTCTACCTGTTAAGTCAATCCCATCTAAATGTGTATTAAGACAAGTTTTATATTACCAAGACAAGAGGGTTAGTTTTTTTCTTAAACTACAAAACAGTTTGAAAACACAGAATACATGGAGGCCGTCAGCAGCAGAATAGAAGTGATGTCTCCAAGCTGGACTGAGTTTCACCTTTCTAAGTGAGAATATGACGAGACAGGAGGCTTTCAAATCCTTCCCATAAGGTTTCCATCTAAGAGATAGCGCTTCAGCTAACCCTGCAGATGATACAACAATTGCACAGATATTCCTGTAGGTTTCAAATGCTCTCTTAGCACCCAGCAGTGCCCAAGACAACCTCTCTCTCCACTGTATTTCAACCCTTTTTCTTTTTTTTTTTTTTTTTTTAATGTTATCTAGCAAACTGATGCTGATAAAATACCGTGACCGACACAAATGTTCTACTCCGTACCCAGGTTGTCTGTAATGGAGAGCTTGATTAATTTTGTATTAGGTAGATGCACAACTGAAAATAAATCCTGAGCCATTGGTCATACTGAAAGAACAAGCAGTTTAGACACTTTTCTCATATCTCTTGTACTTACTCACCCAAAGGTTGCATTCAAAAGGACTTTCAGAAAAAAAAAAACACAAAAAAAACACAGCTGTGCATTTCATTACCAAGTATGACTTTTTATGTTAACTAAAATATGGCTTACGTGGTAGAGGGTAAGAATGCGATTTACTGTAAGTCTACAATTAAGAAAACAGTTGTTCATCTGAAGCCATTCACTCTGTTTATCCTTCCTTAGCAATGTGCTCTTAACTATTTGAATTATCAGACAACTACAGGTTCAGAGATTGTATGGAACTGGGTAGGGACTAAGCCTATCAGCACCTGGCTTCATTGGTGCTTTGCGGGCTGAGCAATTCAAAGACACTAAAAATAGAGCAGCCTTCCTCTCTGAGCACCCAGAACATTAAGAACCAAGCAGAGACTCTCATCACCTGTTAATCACTACCTCCTTAGCTGAATAGAAGGCCCACAGCATGAAAATGAAGCAAAACTGCTAAGCGCCTGAGCTGTGCAATCAGTAGCCCATGCTGCTATACCCATTGGTGCTATTAACTAAAGAGATAAAAGTTTAGATACGAGGAGCAATTGCCTTGAGCAGCATCCCAGAGGCAAGCTTCCATGTCTTCCTGATTAGGTTCATTCAATTATGTCGTCTTAATTGCTGATGTGCTCAAGCTCATTAAAGAAAAAATAATATTGCTTTCCTGCAGGTTGTGCACTCGAGATTAAGAAAATGGATGCTATGGGTGCACCTTAGAGATACTGCCCAACAGAATGAAAGAGCAGCTACAGTCCATCTGTGGCGGCTGGATTCTCAATCTCACTGCAATCTCAGCACCACTATTGCCCATTTTCTTCTAAATCCCCAGTCAATTTTCACCTGAAAAATCATTCAGCCTCCTCCCTCAAGAGAAACAAAATGTTGTAGTTTAAACAAAACAGTTCAATTTAACAGCACCACAAAGCAGGTCTTTAGACATGCCTTTACCTTTACACTGTGAATCTGTAACTAACGCAGCCAAGAAAGAGGCTTTGCTCATCCAGAAATGACTCCAGAGCTCTTCTGAGCAAAAACCCTCTAACATGCCAAAGTCACACTGCACATATAGAAGCAGTCTGACTTTTGCAGAAGATACCATACTGTTATCCTGAGGAGCAAAAACACAACCACTTCGCAACAGGAAACTTAAAAATAACTACCAGTGCTAACCCTACCGCGGCCAAATGAAAACTACTTCTTCCCAGAACGTACCACTACCCTTAACAGAAATTGCAGGTGCATAATATAATTGAAAGTGCAACAGATTTTCCACGGAAAAACATTATTTGTGAACTTCAGGTAAGAAACAGAGTGTGGTATTTTAGAGGAGAAAATGTAAACAAAATCTGTCCTCTACAAGGAAACTGAAGGCCATGCAACAACTCACCCTTGAATGATTTATGTCTGCTACTCAACAAAACATAAGTCAGTAAAAACTTACTACAGTTGCATCTGTTACGAATACCAGTTTGTTCAGGTACAAATGACATACAAGCACATCTTTTTCTCTCAAAAGCACGCAAGACAACAGTAAAAGGTCATGGGAACAGATGGCTCACAAGATGTACCTACAAGCATAAAACAAACAAACAAACAAACACCTTGAAAATCCTCTCCTCTCACACACAAAACAATCCTCATCAAATGGATTTAGTGAGGCCAGGCCATAACACAGCTTTGCAGTACTTCCAAGAAACATTAGTTTTTTCCCCACATAGAAACTCCTGTGCTGTTTTCAAATAAGAAAAAAAGACGACTCCAGTAAGCCTTTAAATGCTTCTAAGAAGCAAAGCATCATAAATAACCCTTCAGGCTTTCTCTCAGGGAATTCTCCATCTGCACTGATAAATACTATTTCTGCTTCGTATTTAGCATAAAATGCACACTCACAGAATTGTAGTGATTGGAAGGGACCTCTGGAGCTTCCACAATAAATAAGTTTCTCCTCATGTTCAGATGGAACTTCCTGTGTTCCAGTTTGCACCTGCTGCCCTTGTCCTGGATGCCACTGGGCACCACCAAAAAGAGCCTGGCCCCATCTTCTTTAGTATATAAGCCTTGATAAGATCTCAGTCTTCTTCTCTCCAGGTTGAACAGCCTCAGATCTCTCAGACTTTCCTCAGAAGGGAGATGCTTCAGACCGCCCCATCATCTTTGTGGTCCTATGCAGGACTTTCTCAAGAAGATCCTAGTCCTTCTCGTACTAAAGAGTCCAGAATGAGACACAGTGCTCCAGGTGTGGCCTCACTAGGGCAGAGCAGAGGAGAGGATCAGCTCCCTTGATCTGCTGGTCACATTCTTTTTAATGCACTTCAGGATACCACTGGCCTTCTTGGCCCCAAGGGCACACTGCGGGCTCACGGCCAACCCACTGTCCACCAGGACACTCAGGTCGTGCCCTGTGGAGCATCTTCAGAAGTCAGCCCCTAACCTGTACTGATGCATGCGGTTATTCCTCCCCAGGTGCCGGACTCTGTACTTGTTCTTGTTGAACCTCATCAGACTCTTCTCTGCCCAACACTCCAGTCTGTCCAGGTCTGTCTTGAACAGCTGTGCTGCCATACAAATTTGTACCATGAGCCAACTTGATCCATAGCCAGTGCCTCCTCATACGCTCGATCCCTCTGCCTGCATCTGTGATGAAGATGTTGAAGAGTACCAGTCCCAAGACAGACCCCTGGGAGAAACCACTCGTCACTGGCCTCCAGCTAGACACAACACAATCCTCTGGCTGCAAACATCCAACCAATTCTTTATCCACTGAATAGTCCACCATTAGAACTGGTATCTGTCCAATTTAGAAACAAGGATGTGGTGGGGGACGATGTCAAAGGTTTCCAGGTAGGCAGCATCAACTTCCTTTGTCCACAAATACTGTCACTCCATCACAGAAAGCCAACCACATTTGTCTTTCTCCCTTTCTTAAAAATTGGAGTGATGTTTCCCTTTTCCCACCACCAGGGACTTCATCTGACAGTCATGACTGCTCAAAGATGATGGAGAGCGGCAAGGCAACCAATCAGCCAAGTCCTTCAGAACCCCAGGACACATGTCATCTGGCCCCACAGACTTGTACACATTCAGCATCATGTGAGGCGGCCTCAGACTTGCTCTGCTCTTACAGTGAGAAAGATTTTGCTCCCCAAGACCTGACCTAGAAGTTCAGGGACACAAAAGACATGAGAAGCCTAACTGCCAGTAAAGACTGAAACAAAAAACTCAATGAGAACCTCGGCCTTATCCATATCTGTTATAGCCAGTTCTCCTTTCTTTTTTATAAGAGAGGTTACACTCTCCATCACCCGTCTCTTCTGACTAACGTAGTTGTAAAATCCCTTCTTATTTTTCACATCCTTCACCAAGTGCAGTTCTATACTCACTTTGGCTTTTCTGATCCCATCTTTGCACGTCTGGACTGCTTCCCTTTATTATTCCCAGGCCACATGTACCTGCTTCTACTGCATATACACGACCTTCTTAAACCTCAGTTTGACCAAGTTTTTGGTCATTGCTCAGCCATACTTGTTTCCTGCCTCCTCTGCTTAATTTCTTATGCAGGGGGGAAGGAGAGCTCTTATTCTGTCAGAAGGATATCCTTAAAGAGCTGCCAAATCTGGTCCACTCCTAAGTCCCTAAGGACAATCTCAGAGGATCTCATCCAACGCAATTCCTTAAATTGCCTTGAATTTGCTCTCCTGAAGTTCTAACTGACTCCACTCTTTGCCAGGTCCGCGTTTTCAAGGTCATGAACTCGATCAGGGCATGGCCACTGCAGCCCACAGTACCTCCAATCTCAACCTCTTTACTAATCTCCTCTGCACTGGTGAGCAACAGGTCCAGCAATGCTTTATCTCTGCTCAGTACCCCCCATACCCAGACCAGGAAGTTATCATCAATGGACTCCAGGAGTCTCCTGGATTGGTTTCAGTTCACAGTGTTGTTTTCCCAGCAGATATCTAGGAGTCCTTTCTTCTTCATAAGAATAAGGTGCAGCAACACACCTCTCCTCATTGGCTCCTCTATTACCTGTGTCAAAGAGTTATATTCAACTCTCTGCAGGAATTTCTAGGACTGTGCTTGCTTGGCAGTGTTGCTTTTTCAGCAAATATCAGGGTGCTTGAAGCCCTCCATGAGAAGCAAGGCCTGAAATCAAGAGGCTACTAAATACTTTATAAGAACTTGAATTTTTTATAAATGTAGTAAAGAAGAGTATCCAAATATTTTCTTCCAGTGAATTTTGCAACGTAAAATAGAAAGGAGAACTTGGAAGGAACAACAAAAAAAAAAAAGGTGCTGAAGACAGGAAAACAGAGCTGAAACTACACATCTGAAAGTCTGCATACGGAACAAATGTGTTTAAATATTCTGTCTCAAAAATCCACTTAGTATCTTTGAGTGGGATTCTGAAAAATAATTTAGGACTCATTTCTGCACCATTTAAGGTTTTCCGGGCCTCAGTACACTCAGTGCTTTAATATATACTATACCAGAGAATGATTATTTACTTAAAAACAAAACAAACAAACAAACAAAAAAACCAAACCAATAAATAAAAACAAACTCAGTAAAACACTCTTTTTTTTCCTCTTTCAAATAACCAAAACTGCCTCCTTCAGTTTTCACATAAAGGTTCGTTTTGCCATACACAAAACATTTCTAATCTTTCAACAGCAATCCCCCAGAAGAGCAGACGGGGGCTATTTGCCTGGGGGAAACCCAGTGACCATACCCACGCATACAGGCTGAAGTTCTCAAGGCAGAAGTCCTTCCAAGTCCATTCTATTTGCTCTGTTGGTAAGTTCATGTTACATACGTGAAGTCTTACCAATTGGGAAAGTATTTATTCACCAGGCACTACAGGACACACAACTAAAAACTGCAGTCTCTCCAAAACCAGCAATAATATTAGCAGAAAAAGTGGTTGCTCCTTTGTGTTGTTATCCCACCCCCAGCAAAGAACTACCGATCTTCTTTCTTTAGTAATTAAAATTAGTATTTATTGCTGCTGTAACTGGAAGCGTCCTTGCAATATCACACTGCTCAATCAGCTGCCTTTGCCACATAATAAAACAGAACTATCCCCCTTACTGATGCAGTTAGAAGCATCATTACTGATACATGAGTTACCTCAACTGAAGCAGAACTGCTTCCCTACTGACCCATATGACAAGATCCTAATTCATATTTCTTTGAAGCTAGGGCGATGTGTTGGCCAAGAAACAAGCACAGAACCACGAAGTCAGAAGGTAACAGACCTTACTCTAGCTCTGGCCTTCAGTTCAGCGTAGCACAAAGCAGGTGAAGCGTTTGACCAGCTATACTGGCTCTGGGGGAGAATCCTCAATGACAACAGTGAACACTTTCAGAAAAGCTGCAAATCCACTCCCTGCTCTGAAACTCTCACAGTGAACGCTCTGATATAGCAGCCTTCATTTCAGAGGAAAGCAGAACAAATGCACGTGATCTCTGCTCCCCAAGCAATCTGGATAACAAACACATTAGTCACTGTCAATTACACTTTGTAATTACAATGGGCACATCTCAAGGAAGCAAACTAAGCAACACAGGTCTCTGATTATCTCTGTGCAATAGCTGTTCTACATTAACTACTGGATTTCTAAAAATACCAGGTTTTGGTGGTTTATTTAACTTTCATTTTCAACAAGTTGTTATCAAGACACGTAATGATAAGCAATTAAACAGTCTTATTCATTGTGAAATTAGTTGCAAACATTTTTCCACTCCATCAGAAGCATGGTATCCCAACAGGGATAGGTTATGTTTTACCCAGATTGGGTGTTTTAAGTGCTTCAAAGCCAGGCCCGTAATTTGTAATGCACGTAACTTGTGCTCTAAAGGACATAGGTATCACTAGGAGTTGGTTCTGGCTTGATTTTATTACTCTCTAATTTTCATAAGGTTATTATCAAGCAGAATTCCCTGTGCCTAGTTTAAAGCAAATACATCTCATCAAAAAGGGATTAAATTGAGACAGGGAAGTGCCAGCATACACAGTTATTTGTCAGCTAGTGGCAGTCTCATATTAGCATTCAGAAAGTAATTCTTCTTGTTGGGCTAAGAAGAAGGAAAATGAGATGGGAGGTTGGAAAGTAGTTGTATGGGGGAGGGACAGTGACACCTATGAGCAAAAGGAACACACAGCATGCTTAGCTAGCAATAAAGCTGCAGGGTTGGGCCAGGAACTCTACAGGTAAAAGCGTTTCATGCACAGAAAAGGGTTTTTAGAGAGGACTGAGCACACAAGAGAACGCTCATCAGACAGGGTGCAGACAGGGGACTGTGGCAGCTAAATCAAGCCTAGAGAGAAAGATGGCAGCAGGACTATAGCAAGTCTTGTGCACTGAAGGTGGCTGCCTTAAATGTCTTTAGAACAGAGATGCCAGGAATTCTGTTAATGCGTACTTCGCATTTTAATGCATATGTTTGCAAAGAGGTTTTGAATATTCATGACTGAAGAGCTTTACTATTGAATAAACACACTAAGAGCATTTACAATATAATCCCTACCCAGCAACACAAGAGTCCTACCTCATCCTCCTAAACCAGGCTGAAATCTCCCACACCTTAGAAAGCCTTGTCTCATTCACACTGCCTTGTTTGGGTAAAAGGAATTAGTTTCAGTGGAATTGCTAAATCTCTTCTGTGAAATATGGACACAGGATGGAGATCACAGATATCACAATATTCTCAAAAGCAAGCTTTTCCTATGTCTCATTCTGTTTACCTACTGAAACACTAATCCATCCAATAAATTTACACAGACACCTATCTCCCTCTCAAAGACACTTTCAAATATGACCATTAAAGCACAAGAAGAACCAGTGGAAGAGTCAGCTCGGCTCAACATGCGTGCTCTATGGCTGTAAACCAACACACCACAGATGGGCACAACTGTTCCTGTTTTTAAGAGCTCAGCTCACTATCACTAGAGTTATCCTCTCTTCTACAAAACCCCCAAGACAGATCACTCTCACGGAGGGGACACGAGCTGTGCCAGTGCCCTCGCACACAGGCTTGCCTTCCCTGCACCAGGGCTCCCCCTCCCCAATGAGAACTTCAACCCTTCAGGAGGGGCAACCTTCCTTTGGAGGGAAGTGCTGGCTCAATAATCATGTTCAGGTCAGTTAAATCACAGGACACCTGAAGTGCTTCCAGTTGCACATCCTAGGCAATACAATCGGAATCTGGCACACAGCACCCTGTGGGCTGAAGAATAAGGATTGAGCAAAGAAAGCAAGGCAGGTCAGCACCTAGACAAAGTTCCTTCCAAGCTAGACCCCATCACATGGGTGTTCCACATTAGGATCTGGGCTCTGTCTTTTCCTGACAAGAAGCTTCTTGCCTCATCCATCACAGGGAGCACACAGGAGCTTTAGTCCCTTCTATCAGGGGACAAAGAAATGAAACATGTAAGCAGTAAGGAAGATGAAGCTTCCTTCTCAAACCTTTAGTTCACATCTTTAACCTGCCTCTTGCCAAAGAGAAGTATGTCACCTGCAGACCCAAAGTGTAGCTAGTGGCATGTCAGATTTCCTATCAGTGACTCTTTAAAAAGTTAAACTCCTCAAAGGAACTCGCAGCTGAGCTCCAGTCACCAACAGCAGCTCCTTTCCCTTTATGACCACTGCAGAACCAAGCAACCGAGCTCCCAATCAAAAGCACTAAGCTTTCACAAAGCAAACAAATGGCTTCTGTTCCAACAAAGAGCAGACATTTTCTCAGGCAGCCTGTAGGCAAGCACCTGTTTGCATCTTTCTCTTCTACTGTACGTGTACAGTACAGGGCACAGGAAATGATAAGTGGGCTACTTGTATTCAAATATGCATTTTCCTGAATTAATTTCCTGCCTGACAGTCATACATCGAGATCTGAAACCATTTCATTTTTAAAGCAGCCTCTTAACGTGATTTGTGAGGCCCTGTAGTTACTCAATTTTTGTAGCATAAAACTGTGCTAGACTGAATTAAAGACAGAAACTAATAGATGGGTGCCATGCAGAAGTAAAACTGCTCAAAGAACTTATGCCTGTGCAATCCTGGTGACAAAGTGTATTGCAATTGTGCTTTTCACAGGAAAATCCTTACTTAAAATGCCATCTCCCATCCAGGATAACAACAAAGACTATTTAATTGAGTAAGGTCATTTTTTATATATCCTCATAGAACAAGTGTTCAGTCCTTATGCTGTGAAAAACATATTTGGGTTCCTTTTGATTAGGTTTCTTCTGAGTAGACTCAGTATTATTTCATTTCAGATGCCAGCCATACCTATTAATGCACAACTTCTCAATCAGCTTTACATCTTGTAAATGCTGAAGTTCATAGGAGATGCCTTCCTTCCTGCCTTGCCCAAGTGCTTTGAGAACTCCGATTTTCAGCATGAGAATTGAGAGAAGATGTATTCTTACATTCTGCCCAACCTGGCAGATGCTTTCAAGCCCCTCTTGTTTTGCCATAGTGCTTCACTGCTATAGATCCAACATTATGGAGCTACAGGGTGACTCAGCTGAACTTCACTTGCTGAACTACTATCCAGTTAATCCGTGCAATTAAATGAATAACTGCATGAATCAATTTGAATTTCTTACCTGTTTTGAAATATTACTGAGAAAATCTGCATCTCTAATCTGTATCCTAAATCTCAGAATTATTTAAATATTTGTAGAGTAGATTGCTACAACTGATGATATTTCTGACGACCCTAAGAGTTTAATCAAGAGTAATTAAGTCATTACTTCTACCAGCATCTCTTTTCAGGGCAGAAAACAGGCACACTGCAGAAAAGCCTCCATCCATTTTGGCAAGTGCTCCAGCACCTCTACCTGTGGCAATCGTTTCACCTGCTAAGAGCAAACAGTTTCTGAGCAGTTCCCACTGAAGTCAGTTATTTCCTCGATTTCCTTCAGGCAAGCCTATACTCCCACACACGGGGAAATGCTGATAGAGCCCTTCAAAGGTCTTCATTAGCTTAAGAAAAAAAAGCAGCATGTACCATTTCAACCAAAATGAGAATATTTTCCCTCTGTCTATGTGGTAAGTTAGATTGCAACAGAAAAGCAAACAATACATGCCTTCAGGTTGCCCAAGAATGACATCTCCATCCTGCAGAGGCATTCCTGCTAGCGTTTCTCATACGCCAAGAAAAGCTTCAGCAAGCAGATTAGAATTGAACACAACCCACTGAGTCATCAGTGACACATTTGCCATGGAGCAGCTGTCAGTGGCACTTCTCCTGTTCAGAGGGCTACCGCAGTTAAAAGTAAGGCAAAAAAAAATGTAACCAGAGGCTTATTAAAGCACAAGAGTATGCTGCTTTTGTGTCAAGTCGAAATCCACCCATACCACTGAAAAATGTTCTAAAAAACAGAGTAGATCCTTATCACTTAAATATTTATTAAGATATAAGTACTGGTTCAGCGCCAAACGCAAAGGTACAAAAGGTCCCAACCAACAACTATCATCAGAAGTCTTTCAGATACCATTGTATTAAACAGACCACAGAGGTTTCACAATTCCACTAAACACTTCTATAAACATAATTAATGAACTCATTACAACTGATTCCTTTTGTTTGTTTATTGTTAAGGTTTGCTTTTGTGGCTTTCATGTTCTTTTGTTTTCAAAAAGTGGTC
>JAOWBP010003659.1:3323560-3347156 GCA_028571105.1 Tragopan temminckii | reverse complement strand
AAAACCCTGATAGAGACTGAATACAGCCTTCAAAGTGGTGGATAGCTGGAGTAGATAGACTATTATCTGTAAGACATCCAAAAGATTTAGACATGACTTAAAGGTTTTCTATATTTTCGAGTCTTCTCCATTTTCTAGTGACAGGAGTAAAAGTTTTACTGGCATGTGTTCAGGGAATTACTGCAAACACAGAACACAAGAAGCAGATAAGTCAAAATAGTGAAAAGCAATTTAAGAAATAAAAACAAACAAAAAGTCAAATTCGTTGAATTTCTGCTGCCATTACTATCTGTCAATGACACCGTTTTCATTACTCCTGAACAGAACCAGGAAGCTGCAGGACTTCTCTCCTACCCTGCAATGTCATCAGGCAGTACAGCCACGTGAGCAACAGATGACTAACTGCTAGGTACAGGCTCGGGAGCTGTTCTAAGTAAGGAAGTCACTAAGCATTTTCAAGCACGTAATCATTAATGAACAACAGCTTGACATATAGCCATGGACAAATATCTTTCCCTTCCTCCGAAGAAACCTTAATAAAAAGGTAGGAAGGTGGAAGTTTGTCAGATAACAAGGAGAAACTAACAAGGACTGACACCTGAGGAATCTGTTTTCCTATTTTGAAATGTCCTACTGGCTAATACCATGATTTCTGGGGCGTCTTTGCCACACGGTTTGCACGCATCAGCATCATTCATGAGTCATTAGGAATTAGTATTCAAGTGAAATTCACAGCCAACCTTATTTTCATCAGAGACATCCTTTTGGATGCCTATTATCACATTACCTACTTGGCTACAAAGAACACTGCAGTGGACAGTATTGCTTTGTATTTTCAGCTTGCCCTGACAATCTTTTCCTTAACCCAGAAGGGATACAGCACCGTGCAATCCCATCATCCTGCTTTCTTACCCATTGCTCTCCAGCACCTGCTCCTCCCACGCTGCTGAACACGCTGGGGGACATTCCAGCGCCACGCAGCCTCTCCTCCTCAGTTCTATAGTTTTGCTGCTCAAAGAGCGCTTGGCAACCATTGCTGAGATTAACGTAAGGCCTAACAGCTCACTGTAATGCATTATGAGCAAACAAGCTAATTGTATCCAAGCAGAGATCAAGCATCTAAAACATGAGCAGCTCATACACTTCAGCACCAAGAATAAGAGCTGCAGTGACAGTACATAAAAATGGCCAAGATGAAGTTAGTTTTCCCCTGTATCATCACAATCAAGTACAATACGGGGTTGGTCTGGGGGATGGAAAGGAATAAAAAACACATGTGGAGAATGATTAGTACCACTAGCAAGAAAAAGTACTACTTAAGGCAAAAAAAATAAGTCATGAAAGCAAAATTACTCTATGTTGTAACAGTATATTCCTGTCTACCAGAAGAGTTTTCTGAAACAAAATCCAGCTGTAAGAATGTGTCTAGTACCAACCAACATCAACTAGCTATTCCCTTAATCTTACCTGATAAATCAACACCTATGTTAAGAAAAAGTCCAAGAAGATTCAAATGCCATCATATCCAAACTTTCCTTTATTGCAAAGCCTCTTTACTAGCAAGAATCACACCACTTGTTCACGTAATGATACCAGGAGTACCAAACAAATCACAGTCATCCTAACCCTCCCAGAGCTACATTCCCACAGCAGAAGCCTTACCTTCATCATTTTGGGCCAAGGAACTTGCTAAGATAATAGCCACGGCAATCCCTACAGCTAACCACTTCCAGAGACAAAACCGCTGTAGCATTTTTTGTCAAACTTCACTCAAGCCAGATCTGGAAAAGAAAGATTTGATACACAATTAGTCAACCAGCTTACATAAAGGTAGCTATAAACTATTCCACTGCTAAGTGTGCATATACTGCCTGTAACAGTGCAACGCTTCTTCTGTTAAACAAAGTTCATCTCATTCATACATACATTAGATAACCATGCATCCAAAGCAATAATCTTGAGTTTGCTTTATTAAGTCCAAATTTCCATAAAACAAAACCTTTATTTTATTCTTCCCGCTCCAGCCTTACACTTTGCAGCACTGAGGAGAAGTGATGCTATCAAAGGGGTTCTGTTTATTACAACTGATGTTCAATTGCATGAGTGAGGCAAGACTCAGCATTCAAACACACTGCCCAGCAGAACTTCTCCCAACAAAAACATCACTGAATCCAGTTCATGACCTTCTCTAATCATGCTTTAAGTCTGTGGCCAGCAAAGGAGGAAAAACAAGAAGAAAACACCAAATTCCACATGTGTAAGAAAAAAACAGAGGAATGCACTGGTCAAGACAGGTCTGGATGAATCCCAGAGTGTATTCAGAGTGATTAACATTCAGAAGTTATATAAAACTTTGTTTTATTGCTCCATTAAAGAGAATTAACATATTTCTGTAGCATAGAACTGAATTATTTAAAAATATTCCTTCGCATTAAAAAACATTGTGACAAATACAATGAACTTCCTAGCAACAGAAGCATGAAATGGGGAGGGAGTTACAGCATCATAAGCACAAGCTATTGTATAAAAAGGGTTTAAGTGCTGTCAATTTTCCCAAGCAAAACACTTGACTCAAATTTCATTGCCAGTTTCTGCTTATAGCTTCCTACCGTGGTTACAGAGCCGCTGCATTTCATTCCAAGTCAAACAAACAGACTATTCCCCCACTTACAGCTTTGGAGTTAACACAGCCTGATCCACCTCGGTGATATGTTACTGAAGTTATGCTATCATTCCCTCCCACAAACTGAGCTTACAGAATAACACAAATGTACAGATGTGGTCTCATTTGCACCACAAAACATTCCTTCTGGATGGTGCTCAGCATTACACACGCCAAAAGGAAGCAGAGTTTCCACTAACAGGTAAGCTCCATTACGTACTGAAAAAAATTAGAATTTCTCTAATTTCTGAGTAGTCAATACTCTATCAACATAGACAACATTTTGGTTAATACAAAGGACACTACTATGATAGAAACGTGTTCCTCTCCAAAACAAACAAAAAAGAAAAACAAACAAAAAAGATTCAAGCAAGAATGTGTCAGTGATTTGGAGGAAAAAATTAGATTTATCAAAAAGAAAAGGAAGCAAGCTGTAATGTTCAACTAAATCAATTCAGACAGCCATATTACTAGAATATTTTAGCCTCCTGGGTGTCTGACACCTCCCCACAGTTGCACAAGAGGATGCATTGGGCTCCTTTACACAGCAAGCAGAGCTCCTTTTAATCTCAGCAAAGACTCTAGAGATTAGAATCATAAAATGGCTTGGGTTGGAAGGGACCTTCAAGATCATCTAATTCCAATCCCCTGCTATAGACAGGGACACCTCTCTGTAGACCAGGTTGCTCACACACCATCCAGCCTGGCCTTGAATGCTTCCAGGAATGGGGCATCCACAACCTCGCTGAGCTACCTATCTCACCATCCCCATACAAAGAATTTCTTCCTAATAGCTCATCTAAATCTACCTGGTTAGCTGAGATCCCACTCTCCATTTGGTTTTCCTCATATTCAAAAACTTCTTATGCAAGGAAATTGAAGCTTTAAGCTCATAAGTACATTACCAGAAACTCAAGTAAGTATGGAACCGCTAGAGGAAAAGAACAACAAATTCTCCAGGGGAAAAGAAAAACAGGGAAAAAAGAAAATTAATTCCCTGAGGAGCCCGCTCAGGAGGTTTGCTCAAAACATTTTATTTTCCCAATTTTCTTATCAAAATCACAAAAACGCTCATAGGCAAGAAAAACTTACACACACAACCAGAAAAATACCCAAAAGAAAAAAAGAAAACAAACAAAAAAATGTTTGGGGGGAATTCCAATTTCTGGCATGTGTGCATTCAAAAAAGACAAAAAAGCTTCAATAAAGCTCTCTCTGGAGCGCTTGGTGCTGGATGGTGCACGGGCACCGAGAAACACACCTACACCAATGTACTGAGACACAACAGCACACACACGTGTTCCCAGAGGACTGCTGGCAGGAGCTGATCACTGTAGGTTTTTGCAGCTCAACTGCAGCAGACTGATAATAGCACTCCAAGGAGCAATCACGTCTCCTCACCTCACTTCTGCTTCTTTAAAAACTATTATTTCTCACCAACGTAACTACTGAAAGAATAAGAACTCCAACCGGTCGTCAAGTCATCTATATCCCACATCTCAACAAGTTTTAAGAGGAGATGAAGATGAATTGAAAATAGAAACCTCAAAATATTAAACATCAGTTAACACATCCAAACATCTGGAATATATTTAAGACCCAGCGATATTACAGTAACCTTAAATGCCTAAGATTTAAGCTAAGATAAGGACAAATGTTATTACAATACTTAAAAATACTGTGTTCATTTCAAGCTGAAAGGAAAAACATTGATTTAATTAGAATAAACAGTCTTGGGTCAGAGTAAAAAAAAAAAACACCAATGCAAATTTGCATGTTCTTGGTATGAAAATAAAATTGGAAGTTACAAGAGGATGTTAAGGGACACAGTATCAAAAGCCTTGTAGAAATCAAGGTATACAGCATCCACTGCTCTCTCCTCACTGCATGACATTGGCTTTACTCCAGTCCACAGGCACCTCTTCCATTTTCTACAACCTTTCAAAGACAATAGAGAGTGGCTTGTCAGTCACTTCTGCCAGCTCCCTCAGCACTCATGGGTGCATCCTATCAGGGCCCACAGATTTGTGTGCAATTAATTTGCCAAGACAGTCTCTGAACAGATTCTCCTGGATGAAGTCTTTCATTCCCCAGACTCTCTTTCAATCTAGGGTGTTGGATTCCCAGGGGGCAGTCTCAGTAGTGAAGAACGAAGCAAAGAAGGCACTCAGTAATTCCATCTTCTCCATGCCTCTGTTACCAAGGCACTCACCTCAACCAGCAACAGACCCACATTTCCCTAGTCTTCCTTTTGCTATTGACACAATTAAAGAAGCCTTTCTTCTTGTCCTGGACTTTCCTCACCAGATGTAACTCCAAGTGGGCCTTAGTCTTCCTCACGGCATCCCTGCATGCCCTGACTACATTCCTATATTCCTCCCATGTGGCCTCTTCCACATTCCAGACACTTGTTTCTTCCGTTTGTGCTTTTACATGAGCTCCTTGCTCATGCATTTAGGACTGACTGCAATAAAATCACAGCCCTCCGAACACACTATTAAGTTACGCAGCCAACCAGAATTCCTTCAAGTATCAACTCTTACACATTGTTTAGTGCTGTTGCCTAAGTAGTGTTGCCTTTTGATAAAACATTGAATTATATCGTAAACTACTTTCAGGAATCTATGTACAGAATGCTTTGAACAGAGGAAAAATTTCAGGGGATAGCTTTATTGTGGCCTCATCTGTATTACCACTGAGCAGATAAAACGCTTTTAAAGATTGTAGACACAGAAGTAGAGTCCCTGAAGTGCAAATGCTTGTTGTGAGATGGAACAGGTACAGTCATATATCAGAAATGTCATTAGAAACAAAAAATAAACCTTTAATACAAGCCAAAGTAGGAGATAAATTTGCTTTTCGGTATGCCAGTGTTTCTGGCTAGGCTGAAGCTATGGTCCACTAAAATATGCATCTCAAATGTTTTATTTTCACTGCTGAAACAATTATGTTGAAGTGTCACAACTGAAGGAAATAGAAAATACTTAAAACTGAGAACAGTCAAAAAAGCACCTCTAGTTTGTCCCAACACCATTCTTAACCAGTGTTGCTTTGGGCAGCAGGCAGCCTCACCCAGCCAGGCCTGACAGAACATCCACCAGCTCCCTGATTTATGGTCTGTGGGTGCCCTCCTGGGCATTCCCGCATGTGGGTGTTAGGCACCAGAACCAAGCATCCAGGAAGGGTTTTTGCTCTGATGAGCTGTGTCCTGAGACTGAACTGCACATCTGCAGCGCATCAGCTGGGAAACCACAGGGCTGGGAAATACCCTCAGACTTCACTAGAAAAAATAAAAAATTCCAGCTTATGACTTGAGGGACATCCCGGGAAGTCAAATATCAGCCCACAAATTCCCATGCCCACTCACACCGCTTCCCAGGCAGCTGCTGAGCCCATCTCAGCATCGACTTAGCATCAGCATGGAGCGAGAGCCAGCGCAAGAGAGCTTACCTTGGAATTCAGCCTTGTAAGCTATTTACAGCTCCAATTCTCTGTAATTCCAAGTGAGAAGAACCGTGCAGAACTGTTACTAAAGCCAAACATCTGCTTGTATGTTTTTCTGAAGAAGTTAAGCACATGCAAATATTTGGCTTAACAGGGGCTATGCTGAATAATTTAAAGCGCAAATACAATTTTCTCCAATTCCACGTGTACCAAAAGCTAGAACATTATCACAATCTCTATTTTACTAACACTGCTCAAGCACTTCCTATGTAAATGTTTCCGCCCATGGACTCCTTGGTAATACCCACCTCCTCTTACATTAGCTATAAGATCTTCACGTTACAGAACTGGGACAAATCGTATGGGTTTTGTTACTCTCCTTTCTCTCTGGATCTTTTCAAAAACATGAAGATTTTTAAGACTGAGTTTCAACATCAAGCATGCTCACAACTCATTCCTATTTCAAGCGTGAAACCATTCTTCCTTACATTCAAGTACATTTCCACATTTCCCCTTGCCCATTTGCCTCAGTTTCAATTCCAGTTTTCCGGACTCTGGTTCTTTTGTGTTCTTCTGACAGAAATGACCACTTTTTCATGATGGTAGTCACTACCACAGCAAAATATTTCCAAGCTGAAGCAAAGCATTGGTAATGGGAAGTTACTTTCCCTCCATATTAGCTCAGAAGTAACTGAAACTTAAGAGTGACAGCATCTCATCTAGGTACAGTTGATCCCACAGCTAAATGAGAACGATGCAACTCAAAAATAAAAGAATTATTTGTACTCCAATGCAGAAATGCTTCATTTTATTTCAGTACTGCGTACCACAAGCCACAGTAACTGGTGTTTTCCTACACTTCCACAATAATGAAGTTTTTTAAAATTTTCCTCTATATATGGCAATGGCAGCCAACGTACATATGGTCTGATTCGCAGCAGGTGACATCTCAAGAGCACTTTTCCAATCCCTCTGCCAGCAGAACATACTATAAATGCACCATATTAACACTTGATGCAGCATGCTGTTAATTTCCACAAAAAAGAGAGAAGATTGCTAAGTATATGCGTGTCTGCTAGGGGAAATGTCAACCAAGCACTCAAAATAGAAAAAAAGCTTTGACAGAATAACCAAGATAGATCTGGAGAGGGAGTTTTGTTTCTTGTTTCCACTTAGTGGCCATCACTTAGTTTTTGTATTTCTGAGAAGTAACCCAGCTCGGAGACGGATTACATCTTAATCGTGGGTGAGTAAACAGGATAGCAGGTTTAGTCCTTACAAACCCATGTTTATTGCAGAAGCCAAAACGTCAAACTTCTGCACGCACTTAACCTGCCAAACAATGCTGTTCTCATGGGAGGCTGCACCTGCTTAACCCAAGCATGTCTACAAGTCCAGGTCTGCGTCATGCTGACGTGCAAGTCTGCTGCCTTGCAGACACTGAAAGAGGGGGAAAATACCTTAAAGATCCTTACTTCCCTGTCAGCAGTCTTTCCCCACTGCTGGAGCCATCTCTTTCCCAAGACTGCTCACCGGACTGCAGAGGGGCAGATCTGACATTTTCTCACCATAAAAACTAAGGAAGGTCTTCGTTGGCATATTAGTGAAAAGAAGCATAGAATCACCAAGGCTGGAAACGACCTGCTCCTTGCAGGAAACCAGAAGCTTTCTCAACAACGGCAGGCTCAAAATATTTGCTTCCCTCATGGCAATGGAAATACCCCAAACTTCACGATGTTAATTTCTTTTGTTGAGGAAAAATGACATTTTCTCAAGGAGAATTTATATGCTGCAACTTACCTCCACTGAATTTGTATGTAAATTGCGTAAAATAAATACATCAAGCTTTTCAAAGCAAAGTCTATCGTTCTGTAGAAAGCCAAAATGACTGTTTCTCCTTGCCTGTTACCATCACATGTCAAAAGCAGAGTTAGAAGTAATTGCACCTTTTTATTAGCTCTGTTAAAACAGTTCAAAAGACATTTCAGAATTAAGTTGCACACTCACACTCTTAACAGAAATTATCTTCAGTTACCTGAACGTCAAATTGAAACTCGTATCGCTGTACAACACTGGGCCCAAAGCTTTTAAAGCGCTTTTGAAGCCGGGACAGGTCACAAGTGTTGGGGGCTGACTGAGGCAGAGCAGTTTTTCTATGGGTGCACTCCCTCTCACAGGCCACATAAAAGTAAATAAAGTTCAGTTGTCTTTCTGTTATCAGCTCCTCTAGAAACATCAATTTTCCACTTAACACCACAAAAGCAGTTCACTTTTAAACCACATCTAATGTCCAGTCATCCTGACAAACAAACCCATCCAGAAGGGTCCTTGAGTTGCCTGTAGTCCAACTTTCAGTGTTGCTCCCAGCAGTTACAAGCCTAGGCAGATCCTCATGAAGACAGCACAGCTCAACAGGCTCCCTCGCTCCAGCAGTTTTGTTTAACTCCCTCACAGGAAGTAAAACTACTGTTCTCCACTGCTGCTGCTTGCTGGAATTAACTCCATCCCATTTTGAATCATTGAACAGAGTATTCAGCTACACGCTTTCCATGCCTTACTCTACACGTGGTTACCAGTGGAAGTGGTACGACAGCATCCTATAAAAGCTGATGTTCCATGATAATAACACACCAGTGATTGAGGTCGGCCCACCCTCTTGCACACCTTTGGGTTAAGCAGTATCTGCCTTTCCTCATTTCTCACTATTTCTCAGATGGCTCAGCAATGCCCATCACAAACTGATCTACTGAACAAAGAATTTAGGTCTTTTCTCTAGGCATATGCAGTAAATACCAAACTTAATCTTCGTGCGTACCTTGTTTACTGGGTCACTCCATGTTTTAACAGTTACCATATTCTGCTATACACCTACCAGGCATTTAAACCAACAAGTTACTTAATCCATACACCAAGTACTCCAGCAAGTTTCAAGACATTGAACAGCTCCATAAAGCCAACATCACAACTGTTTAAACCTCTCTTGTGCATCACCACAATGACGTGACATCACGGACTGCTGAACTGCAGCCTGCTAATAAAGTCACAAGCAACACCTCTGCCATTTTAGCCACACACACGTGGTGATTACACGTGTACCTGTATTTCATGCCTTGTCTAGTATTACATTTGCCTGTGCTGACTTGGCCTGCTCTTCTATTCCATTCTGCTCCCATCTAAATAATATTTAATAGGTGATTATTATTTAGGAGATCAAACAGTCCATCCAAGATGGTGTATTAAGTATTCACTGTAGCAACTAACCAAGTCTTCCAGTAAGAATAAGATACTTAACAATACAACCAAACCCAAATAAAATCTACAAAGTACTGTTTTTACGGCTTCCGTTTAAACATCACAAAATTAATGCATTATTTAGAGTAATAGTTAAAAGCAGCAATATTCTCAAATTAAAAAAAAAAAAGTCAGTTACAGTAAAGAGAACTGTTGAAACAATTTCCTGTAAAGTTTTGTAAAGAAAAACAACAACATTGACAGTTTAAAGACTTGCAGACAACAATATCCTTACACCCACACAGGTCATCCAAGCAGCACTACTTCAGAACTGACCTCAGCCAGCTGTGGGATGAATGGGCAAAAGGAATGGATGGAGGCACTGAGATGCTGCAATACTCTGGAGGTGGACGTTTCTTACATGCCAGCGGGGCAGGAGCATGTCTCCTATCCCTGTCCTACTCACTCCCAGCATCCCACCTGCTATTTCTGTTGTTGTTACTAAGCTGACATTTCTGTGAATTTCATAAAACTTGGGACTTCAGAAGGCTTTAAGTTGAGCTGGAGAAGCTGAAGTGAGCCTGCAGGAAGGCAGCAGAACTCTGATGCTCACTGACACCCACACAGTATACGCCGGAGTCCAAACATACCTACTGGGAAATGCTCACACATTCAGTAGTGAGATAAGGGAACAGAGTAAGTTTCAGAAAGAAAGGATTAAGATATCTCTTTTACCTGAAGTAAAATAATTTGATCCTAAGTTCAGCACCGCTGGCCCTGATATGAAAAAAAATATTGCTGACATTGACCCTCACAGACAGCTAGTGCCAGCCTGCGTTATTTGAGTGAAACAAAATGCATGCACAGGGTCATGATGGACAGGCAGGCAATGGCTTGTTCTATTAAAGGACAAGAAAGTCATGCCTATCCATTTGAGAAGCTGCTCTGACCACAACACCTGAAGAAATAGTTTGGCTACCTAGACATCCCTACAGGATGGGCAAAGGCCCACGGTTCTGGTGCAGTCAGGAGAGGCAGGGTTCTAAATGTGGTCCCAAGACAGTTACTGTGAAGCAAGAGAAGATGAATTCACACAGCATGCATCAGAGCGATGACCTGTATGGGAATTATGGCTGAGTAGCACCAAATGATGTGATGTGCCCACTGCTATTTTCACATTTTTCCTTGCACAGACAGAATGCACAACTGTAGGAAAAAACTTTACTCAGACAATTTTAATGACAAACATAGTAGAAAACTAAAAAATGACTGACCGGATGAGATGGACTACAAGCTTACTTCTGTACCAGTGTTGGCTGATGGAGATGTAGGTGCCAGTGCTGCAGTCAGAGGAACAGCATGGAGCAAAGAAATGCCAGCTGTGAGAGCTCCCCGACTCCATGCTGTTCAGCTAGAGCTTGTAACAACCCCAGAGGATTGAGAGCAGCTCTATGAGGATTTAAACGCATTTGGTACCTGAGCAATAGCTTGGGAAATGAATTTCAATTGGGATAAAAATGCACATTGGGACAAATAATATATTCATGTATGCAAATAGGGATTCTGAATTTATCAGCTTTTTAGACATTATCCCCTCAGAGGAAGCAATATAAATAGCTGCTGTAGTGTAATGGGTACTGAGCTAGAGTAAACAAAATGCTTGGGAGCATTAGGAGGGATAGAAATATGACCTAAATTATAATGGCATTATAAAGGACAATAGAAAACCCCCAGAACATTAAGCACCGATTTCCCTACCATCATTTCACAAGGAGACTCCAG
Source organism: Tragopan temminckii (assembly GCA_028571105.1). NCBI lineage: Eukaryota > Metazoa > Chordata > Aves > Galliformes > Phasianidae > Tragopan > Tragopan temminckii. Next base: position 3,336,037 of record JAOWBP010003659.1, on the reverse strand, counting down.
AGAAGGAAACGCTCCCAGGAAGGACAGCTGAAATGCCTTTGAGGCACCCTGGGACGTAAACCTTCTCTCCTCAAAGGGAACACGATCTGCCCACGTACACAAAAAAACAACAGCAGAACAGCCCTCCCCTCTGAGAACACAAGCCCAAGGATTACTTATAATGAAAAAGAGATGTTACAGAGATGGACTGAGATGCTGGTTACCAAAATTGCTGCAATGATGTACTTCTCGCTTGATTAATGCAGCATTTCTGTACTACAGGAATACAGACAGGAATAACAAACAGGAATAAGAACAAAGAAAACAAAAACGTTTGGGTTTGTTCAGAAAGTCACCAGTTCAGGGAGGGCAACTCCACTCTCAGCTAAGTTATCTTCCCAAACAATACTGTTTTAAACACATCACCTTAAGGAAGTGATGTTCTGTGCTGCAGGGCTTTTGCAAATCGCCTGCAGGAGCCATAAGAGAATAGGTGTGCAATGCTGTACCACTCACCTCAGGCTATGGGTCAGGTGTGCTCTTTCTTTTCCCTTCAATATGCAATAATAAAACAACATCCCATGAATGTTATAGATTAATGGCTTAAGTCAACTGCAAAGTGTTTTGGTTTTTTTTTCCAGCTCTGCATTTCCTCACAATTCTCAACACTTGTTCCAAGCTAAAAAAGAAAAAAAAAAAAACCAACTTTCTAGAATAAGGAATTTTCTTTTACCTTAGTTCTTTTGTGTTACTTAGGTCATTTGGGCCCTCAGCACATGACGAAGAGGAGACAAACAACCATATCTGAGCAGGCCATTTTAGGAGACTTGGGCTTAAAAACAGCTGTTTCAGCAACAGTCTTGCTCAGACCACCTGTAGTCACGTTGCCAAGTACAAGTGGCAACTCCTCACAGAGAGGCTCTCTGAGGTCTCTACACTTTCTCCCTCACATTTTTTTCAATAGATACGGTCTATAAACATCAATTTTAGTCTACAAAACAAGCATTCAAAAATACTTCTGCATTCAAAAAGAAAAGAAAAGAATGATTTTAATTTTTTTTTTTTTTTTAACAATTACTGCAGCACAATGCTGCAAAGGTGAAAGAGAAATGGGTTTTGAGCTTACAGAAGGAAGAGGTCTAGTTCAATAAATGAAATAAAGGTTAAAAAAAAAACTAATTAAAAAAAACAAACATGCTTTCAGTAATTTGGTTTTCAACAAGCACAGGACACACTATATGCAACAAGAGTATTTCAGTCTTTGAAATGCATGATTCAATGTTAAGTTGTTTCCCATTTGGAAACTGTTTTGCCACCCATATTACAGAGCAATCCAGTATCTCACGATGCTGAAATCGGGGCTTGTGTCACGTTCCTGCGGGTGTTAGCCTCTACTTGAAACCTCTCTATCTGCACAACTCTATTACCGCAGGCAAATGAGATACTTGGAGACAGAAGATCTGAGGCAACAGCACAGCAGAAGGCTCCAACTCCTCAGCGACCACAATGCCATTTTCTCTCACAAGGGATATTAGAGTAGAAAGATTATATTTGTCTGCTTGTTCTCTAGAGCAGTCTTATTTTATTTTTGCTTCTGTGTGGTTGGCTTTCCAAACGTTCCTGCTGGACTTCGGAGAGCCTGAGCGCTGCCATCTGCCTCCAAGCAAGGCGCACCCAGAGGGCAGGACCATCCCTGTTGCAAATGATCCTCTCACATCCAGGGCTGAGTCTGACCACATCCACCACAGTAGAAAGCATATTATTTCACTAGCAATGCTTCCAACCTCAGAACTGTTCACCTTTCCCCCTCCACACTATATACATCGTTTGTCAACAAGCTCTATGTCAGCAGTTACTGAGGTGCCATTTCTACCACGCAATCTAGCTCTTCTCAACACTCAAATTAAGGACAGATAGCACAGTAATCTCAAAGGCCTTTCTTGGCTAGCAGACAGCTACACATATTAACCACAGCACTAGCTCTACAGGACCCAGGCTGCCATCCTCTAAGATTGAGATTTTTGCTTTAATACCAGTGCTCATTTCATTAGGAAGCACATTGTTTTGGCCTGAAAACACAAATATATTACTGCAACGACATCAGCTCTTTCCTGAAGCTAGAACAACTACAATGGGAGGTATTCCTCCCTAAGACAGAAAAAAGGAAGCATCTGCTTCAAGACAAAGTATCATTAGAACAATAAGGAGTTTTGTTTTAAAGGCAAGCCATAAGATGCAAGGCAAATCCTATATGAACAAAGTACCATCAGAATCCTTTGAGAAATGATACAAAACAGGATCTATGACAACAAATTGTCAACCTTAGGTGGAACAACCAAGTAAAAGATGTCCCGTGATGTGAATGCTGCTGTATAGCTTTGCCCCATTTACGAAGATTAAATTACCAGTGCTCTCTCAGAAATTGCGCCTCAAAGGCATCAGATGGTTTTAAACTTGCTGAGATCACAGATTTTTAAAGAAAAAGCTTCAATGCTGAACGGAACTGATGTTGTTAAATCACTATGCCACTATATATGCAAGACTCTACTTTCCACTGCTCATCCTCAAAAGCAGAGAGGGAAAAAAATAACTGATAATGAGCTTTGGACGTAACACGGATAAAAGGTTATAAATACCCACCACACCTCCTGCGTGGGGAATGAACCCACCTGGATCAGAAGGAAGTAACTATTCAGCAATACCCACTGATAAGTGGGCTTATCCTGGAATAACCTGCGCATTCTTACACGTACAGCCCTCTTAGGTGGCTACCAATCACTTCAAAGCTGTCCATCTCCATTCCAAATCTACAGGGAATCTCTTGGGACATCATTATAAAAAGCTTTCTATAATCCTGAAGATTTCAAGTGTTTTCTAACTCTTGTGGAATTTCTCCTCAGCTTTTTTTTTTTTTTAAGCATGCACCATCGAACCAAGTTTGCTTTAGTTGTCGTTTATTCTTTACTTAGAAAAATGCACAAAGTAAAACATCAAAAAATTATATTTTTGGTACAATTTAATGGGCCATCAGAAATACTACATATATCTGAAAGCCCATCTGACATGTAGGTGGCTAAATCTGGTTCACCAGATGTCTCAATCAGGAGAACTTTGGGGGACTGAACATTTATGCAGTGTTTATTGGTTTCCTGTAATACTGGCCTCTTCCGGGACCTTGCAGAAATGAAATCCTATTTGTGCTGAAGGACGTACACCACAAACAATTGGATTTTGTTTCTACAAGAAGTCATAAGAGGCCAATGTTAAAACATTTTAATATGTTTGCAGTGTTAGGCTTTCCCACAAGGAAAGGCCCTTCCCAAGTTGAACAGCAAAGCAAACTTTTACTACAATTTAATATGAAGCAAACTATTATTCACAGCACATCCTAATTTCTTCTGTTAAATGCAGGAGATGTTACATTACAGTCACTCCAAATGTTCCTAACCCAAACATCTTGATTTGAAAAGCCATTTAGTTTTACAATGGAAAGACAAAGGAAATTCATTTAACCATCACAGCTGCTCTCTGGAATTGTGCAGTATTTCCTGTATTATTATAATGCTTTCAAATAAAATTTATGATTAGATAGAACCAATTTAAATAAAGCAAACAAAAACTAACAGCAACAAATTTAAATTTCTCTTTCATTCAAAAAGAAGTATTCCTCAGTCTGCTGAATAACAGACTTGCAAGCCTGGAAAACTGGAAAAAAAATTCATAATTTGAATAAAAGGTTTTCAGAATGACTCTGTTCATGAGATTTTACCAGCTTTGATCTAAATTAGAATTTTAATGAGTTACATAATTTTGTATTCATTAGGAACAAGAAGTGACCTGACAGTGAACTACTGTATTTCTTCGTGGCTGCTCCAGACTTTTCTTTTCAACTCAAACAGATAATTATACCATGAGGGTGGGGAGGAACAGCAGTCAGGACTCTGTGCTTGAAGAGTATGCACTGTATTTTGGGGGAAATAATATACCTTTATTTTTAAAAGGAAACAATTTCAATCACTTCAAATTTGTACACAGCCTCAGATAAGGAATTACAGCATAATTCCAGAGAAACTCACATTACATCAGAGCCTCTCTGATACATTTTGTTCTCAGCTCATGGCCTCCTTCTTCTAGGGTGCCTCCAAGCCCCGAGTTTGCAGAATGGGGCTGTGAGCAACCTGGTCTAGAAGGAGGTGTCCAGGCCTATAGCAAGGGGCTGGGACTAGACCATCTTGAACTCCCTTCCAACCCAGAATCACAGAAAGATATACCATTCTTTCATTCTGTCATTTCCAGCACAAACACCCAGTGCTTAATCTTTGCAAAGACATCAGAACAACCAACCAAATAAACAGTCCTCTTCTCCCCTACATCTCATCTCCAGCAAGAAGATATAATGGCAAGCCTCATTTCTTCCCTTCACAATACACACAGACTAACTGAACTGATTCTACCAACTGGATCATACTCATACACCTGTAGTTACCTAAAGCAATGGAAAAGCATGTGCTCTCACCCAGAAGTCTTCAGCAACAATAACCTGCCCACGTGTAGGTTGGTTGCCTACGCTGGCACAGACCCCGGGGTCTGCTTTCCTCATAATAAGGCAGCCATTGTCACCCATGTATATAGAAAGAGCACGCTAAAGCGGCTGAAGCACTGCTAAGACATCAGCGGGAGAAGCAAACAACATTCAGTGCAGTTCTTTCAGTAGAAAAAAGAAACAGCACAATGGAAAGCATGATGCAGCTAGACACTAGAGAACAAAATAGGAACCTATCAAAACTGTTGACTTCATGCCACTCGGTTCTGCTACTTTTTACTAAATAGACTACTCTGCAGTGAAGCTAAAGCCAAAAAGCTCCCAACAACTATAACTTCTAACTACAAGAAGAATATTCACTGGGTGCAGACATAAAACTCAAAGAATTAACACATTTAAAATACCAGAAGCAGTTGAAAAGCATGAAAGCTTCCCAAAACTAATTGCTGAGCTTATCTCATCTTAACTTCTCATTTGCCGCTATAGAAACAATTCCTGTCTCAATCTGTTTCAACTGTAGTAATTAATATTCATCTCTCCCATTGCTTTCTCTTCCCTCAAGCTGAATTCCATGGAAATGGGTCTTTTTTAAGAGACTGCTTTTTCCCTCCGGGGACAACTAACACAGAAGGCCTCTGACACCAATCCAATTACCAAACGAAGCAGAGAGCTGCCTCTGTACTAATCACATGGGTCCAAGTAAGGTCGCTCCATAGTTAGTAAAAATAAAAATTATTTCTAAGGCAAAGGGCATGGCTGTTCAGACAAGCTTGGGAAGTTGGTCATCGTATTTATGAGAGATGAAAAGGAACCAACTATCCTTAAACCAAATGATCCAGTGACAGCATAGTTAAGGTATAAACAGAAAAGGTCTTGTCTCGACAGTTCAGATCTTTATGCTTTGGAAGATGTTGTCTGCAGGCTCTGCCACACAATGCATTTATTTTGCAAAATGTCAACTTGGAGGGAGGAGACAAAAAACAGAACCTGAATTCCTCCCAGAAGAACAAGCTATATAAATGCACTGAAACAGGCAGCTGAAGGGTTTACTGACCTGCTCGAATATTTAATCAAATTATTATATAAAAACCATTTTACACTTCCACTCACCTGGCATGATCTAGAATTGAAATCTGAGCATCTCAAGAAACAAACCAGAGCAATTCTGCTTTGTGGGAAAACATCAGGTCCACTCCTACTAAATATTTTGTACAATCTTGGCACCTCGTTACAGAAAGGTTGTGGAGGTGCTGGAACAGGTCCAAAGAAGGGCAACAAGGCTTCTGAAAGGCTTGGAGAATATGGCCTATGAGGAGAGACTGAAGGAGCTAGGGCAGTTTAGTCTGGGGAAAAGGAGGCTGAGGGGAGACCTTATTGCTCCCTTCCAGTATCCGAAAGGGGCTTGCAGTGAGAGCAGGGTTGGTCTCTTCTCACTGGTGACAGGATGAGAGGAAATGGCCTCAAGATGTGCCAGGAGAGGTTTAGGTTGGATATCAGGAAGCACTTATTTACAGAAAGGGTTGTTAAGCACTGGAATGGGCTCCCCAGGGAGGTGGTTGAGTCACCAATCCTGGATGTGTTTAAAAACCGTTTGGATGTGGTGCTCAGGGACATGACCAGCAGAGGGTTGTTAAGAGTAGTATGGTCAGGTTGTGGTTGGACTTGATCTTTACGGTCTTTTCCAACCTGAGCAATTCTATGATTCTATCTTTAAAGTTACTTAAATTCTGAAGCTGTTTGTAACTTTTGTATTAAGTATCAAATTAAGTACACCATTAGCAATGAAAACCATAAGAGGAAGACAAAAAAAAGCCACACAGTAAAAATTGTGACTATGAGAAAGAACTCAAACTGAAGTCAGAAGTACTTCAGAAGTATTACAGAAAAAATTGTATTTTAGCATCAGTTGGTTACTACAAGTTTTATTGTAGGCGTTTCCATAACATAAAAAGTTTATAACTAGAATTCTTGGCTTTACTTCTGAGAGTTATTTAGTATACTGTTTCAATTCATTCTTCTTGTATTCTTCATGTTCACAGTACATCCATAGCATTTCCACATTAAGACATTTGAACACCAACTCTGCAATCAGCATCTTAGGCAATGTCACAAGCCAAGTCTGACTTGATCCAAATCCTTTATCTGAAAAGAAGCCAATTGGATACTAGAAAAAATTTACTCTCCTTGAGAGCAGTCAGGCACTAGAACCAGCTGCCCAGGAAGGTGGTGGAGTCACCGTCCCTGGAGGTGTTCAAGAACCATGTAGATGTTGGACTGATGGACATGGGTTAGTGAAGAAATATTGGTGGTAGGTTGGCAGTTGGACTGGATGATCTTCTCCAACCTTGGTGATTCTATGGGCCTACAGCAAGCTTCTCAAAAACCTCAGGGGTCTCTCAAGACCCTAACAGCCTGAGCAATAAACCTACTGAGGAAGATGCACCAGCTCAGCTTCAGTTCCACACTTCACCGCAGGGAAACAGAATAATTTTACTAGTGGACAAGACACAGAACTGACATGCTGATCACTTCTGAACTTCACATCTTTAGCACGCTTCATTAAATATAAAAAAGAACAACGTCTAATTTAGCACCATATTTCAGTTCTCCACCTCTTCCTTTGAGCGTAACAAAATGCACTGTTGAAATTGATTATGTGTCAGTCACAACACGAAAAGATCGTGACACAACTCAGTAGTTTGGGAAATTATTTCAAGAACAAAAGCCTTCAGTGAAGTCACAATGCACAAGCCAAATACTGCTAAAGAAGAGCATAATAAAGGAAAGACATCTGTCAGATGTGACAAAAACACTAGTCTTACTCAAAAAAATTAAGAACTTTCTGCTGCTTTTATGACTTTTTTTTTTTTGATTGTTTTTCTTTATAGGAGAGTTATATAAGGCTTGAAAGAGAGTAAACACTAAGTATATCTTAAGAAACACCTTGCAGCTCACTGTATACCTATACTGAAAATGCGTGGGGGGGTAAATCCCAGTGTTCAAGGTTTAGAAGCACTGAAACATTTGTCATAATAGAGTCTATCAGTCTATAGAAGTCTTGGGCATCACCAGGTGCAACTGTTTTATGTCCAAAGGAAAAGAGAGATGGGAGCTATTTACTTGCACTCCTCTTCCCCTTTCCCTCCTGATTGCACACCTCCAGCACATTCTCATTGTGTAATTTCCCTTCAGACGAAGTCCCAGCCTACTTCGTTATTCCTTGCAGAATGATTATTTATATTTCTGAAATTAGACGCCTGTTGAATTTGAACCAAATTTCACGAAATCTTAACAATAGGGAACAATAAGATGGTAGTTCCAAGTGAGAATGAACATAATGTTCTCCTGCTTCCTGTGTTTCAGTGGAGAAGCTGTTAAGTTTTCATCTCTACAAAAACTGAACATTCAGGAAGACAACAACCTGACAACACACCATGGCACTGCTCAAATGCAAGAGAAAAGGCTCATCACGACCATTACATGAACTACAGTGACACAGCTGCAAGTCATGGCCAGAACTACTCATAACTTCCACCTCTGAGACCAATATGCTCAGTGTGAGGATAAAATTCCCGTCATCAGGGGTGAATTGAATGTTCACAGCTTTATTATACAGACTATACAGTATGAACTGTATAGTCTTTGCTATACTCTACTGACGCATCACGTGGTAACCAGGGAAAGAAGCACAAAGACCACAGCTTGAAAATCTCCACCTAGCTAATGGAAAAAGCATCAGTATTTTTGGCTTGTTACAGCTCTTCTGTAATCATTTGGATGACCTAAACTGAGGTCAAGAGTCAGTTATTGCATCCTTGCCTGTCCTGCTTAAGCAACAGCTCATTTCGCCTTCCTGCACCCTTCCCTCACTCCTGCTAGCTCACCTCTCTAACACTTCCCCACAAAACGGCTCTGGGCAGCCTGGTCTGGTGGTTGGCAACCCTGCACATAGCAGGGGGGTTGAAACTAGATGACCATTGTGGTCCCTTTCAACCGAGGCCATTCTATGATTCTGTAAGTCATTCTCCATTTACTCTAATCCTCGAGTGGCACAGACATTACCTTACAGAAACAGATATGAATGCTCATCTTCTCCCTGCCCACTAAGAGAGGTCATTAATAGCCATAAAATGCAGAGGGAAGAAAAATACTAGAGTGTCTGTCTCCTAGTTTCAAACAGGTGTTGATCTAGTTTTCTTTATCAGGCTTACCCATTTATTGCTGGAAGGTAAAGACATACCAAGTGATTTGCATAGAAAGAAGCAATATTTCTAAATCACCTTGTAAGAGAAGACGACCATTAGGATGTTGCTAAACAGACACCAAGCACGTATCTCAGCAGAGGAGCAGTCACAACAGCCGTGCTCCCAAACGAGAGCAGGAAAGCCTCCATACCACATTTAAGGGAAGCACGAAGATGGGCTTGCATGCTGATACGATGAAGACTGGCTTTGACAAAATAAAACCTCCCAAGATGACAGGCAGAAAGCACAGGCAAAATGCAAAGTCAGGTCTGTACACAGTTTGCAAAAGCAGCTCCTGATTATAACTTATATGTATAGCAACCTGAAGGCAGACAATTAATTAACACCTTTAAAACCACTCTGAAGCAATAGCATTACCAGCACCACTATTCTTCAGGTTTGACTTGGAAACAAAAACACTTGCCCTAAAGGAACAACACACAGAAACAAAGCAGCTGGGCTCTTTAGCCTCTTTCTCCTTCGAAAATAATTTGCTTTAACAAGAGACAACGAATACAAAAGCCATGGTAAAGGTTAGGTGAGAGAGCAATACTCTCGGGAGGCAAAGAAGTGTATTTACATACACTGGTGGGGGGAAAAAAAAGAAAGATGCTTTTTAAATCAACATTTAGTGAAGCGGAACAACTGCATTTCATAAAGCAAATCTAAAATTCTGCTGCACAGATAAATGGCCCAAAATGGAAATTGGTCAGAGCTGCTGAAATATCACAGCATAAATGAAATTATTTTCTAATAGAATAGTTAACTACTGAGAATATTTCCTGCCTCTGTATACCAATTACTGCTCAATTACTGTCAGGCCACCACACTTTCCCAAGTAGCACCAGAAGGTAATCCATAACACTGGCAAATGAAACGTCTGTTACGTCAATAAGCAGCACCATAACTGTTTGTTAGAAGCATGTCTTTAATTTGATAGATAACAGCCAGGAAAACAATGCAAATGATACTGTTAGTCAGTAAATTAATCATCTGATAGAATCGAATAATATTTAATAACAAAGATGATTTAATTCTTACGGATGAGCAGAGCATTGGAAGAAAGATTCCCCTCCTTGATTACAGCTGTGGAAAGGCAATGTATTACTGCATTAGTAGCTGCTTCATTACCTATTTGCTGCTGGCCAGATAAACAGCCAACTGAGAGAGGCAGGCGTCTGCACGCTTCAAAAACACAGGCAACACAAGTATTTGGGGGAAGCACATAAATGCAAACATGCTCCCACACACGAGGAGCGCCTCCACAATCCAGTGGTTTCCACTGGGTTAAATCCTACTCCCTGACAGTCTGAAGTCCCCTGCATAAATCAGGTTGCTGATACATTTCTGCCTTAGAATCGTTCTGCAAGATGCAAGTCATTTACTCCCAAAGAATAAGAAAAGTTAGCAAAACTTAAGGGATTCCAGTGTTTCACATTTGAAAACACTCACTACTTGGACAACTTGAGGAGCTTATTAAATTTATTCCCAAATGCTTTTCAGAGCTATTTTCTTGGGTTCTGCTGCTCTTCCAACCCAAAGCAGAATACAATCCATTTCCTCCCTGAAGAGAAAAAAAAAACCTGAAATGTGCTGAAAGCTGAGACAATCGTCCATTTCTACTCACAGAGCAAGATGCCTACTGCAAAGCCCCAGGCTTCAAGGACAGGTTAACATGTAAGGAAAAATACCTTTGTTCTATTCCACAGAGGATTTTAAGCATGCACGATACATGTGGCACATACACATCATAGGAATGAAGAACAGCATGCAGTACGAGAAACAAATTTCAGTAAACAGACGAGTTTACTGAACGAGGGATTCTGGAATGAGTCTCAAGGGACAGGGCCCTACCTACTGAACCACTGCAAACTGGTCCAATGCCCCACAAAGCCCTCCTGTAAAAGTGACTTGACAAAAATCACTTGCTCTGCTAGTTAAGTTTTTAATAAGACAGGATAAGACCCAAAATGCATAATAAAATGCAATTGTCAGCAAAACATGTTTATTGTAGTTTTGAACACCAGTACAGTTGGTTTTCAACATGTACAACTCCCCAGGACAATGTGCATAATGTAGAATCCATCAATGCTCATTTTCAGGTCTGCTCAGCATCTTAAAAAATGTCTAAGTCTCATTTGATGGTCAGCTCCATATGATTTGAAATATTTTAAAATAAGGACATAAAAACCTCCCAGGATTACAGCCCAGGAGAACTTGGAGCAAGACCTTGGATTTAGGCAGTCAGAAAGACAATGAAGTATACCAATTGGGAATGCTGGCTCTCCAAGATCAACTACAAACATTTCCAAGAACATTCTTCCCCATATAATTCTATTGGTTTAGCCAGAGCCCTTTCAAATTCTTCATTTACAGTGCTTCTTTCTTCTTCAAGAGGATTTTTAAAATAACGTTTGTGCTAGTGTGGAACACAGACTATTTATTATAACCAGTATGTCTTGTAATTCTAATCGACCAGCACCTAAACCTCACTATTTAATTCTCATTGTTCATGTACAATTCTGTTCAGCTGAAAGAGCTCACGTCTTGCAATTTGAGCTGATCATACAGGAAGGCAATGAAGTAACAAAAGTAGAAGGTGCTATAGGCAATTTAGCTTTTAATTAATCTAAACTGGGAACTAAAATTATGATACGCAATTTAGTTTTATGTTTTAATCAGACTCAACACAGCATTTTAAACTCCACAACCACTCACGCACATTTGGAGGGGTGCAATGAAGGGCTCATCTGAGGTCTCCACATCACTTTAAAACAGCTCCTGAATTTTAATTAACCCAAAACAACACGGTTGTTCAAGCTGAGCTCTGCACTAGTGAAAACTGATGGAAAGTCCCAAAACTTCGCCTCAAAACAGAAATCCCATTTAACCGAAAGTCACATGAAAACATTAGTAACAAAAATTCTGTCATAGACAGCCAAAAGGAACAAGGAAAGGAGAAAAAAAGACAAAAACAAAGACATCTAACCTGCATGGAGAACTATTTTCAGTGGTAAGGCTCATGCCAGATGTTCCTTCTGGGGAGCAATCTATAGTGAACTTTTCTGCCAGGGTTTGTGTGTCATTTAAACAGAGTAAGTGACCAAAAACATACAGACATTGAGAGTACAAAATAGTGAGAATTGGATACTGTAATACTCTGGCCTTGCCTCCAGGCTGCACTTCATTGAATCATGGAATCACCAAGGTTGGAAAAGACCTCTAACATTATCTAGTCCAACTGTTCACCTACCACCAGTATTATACCTCTTAGTCATGTTCCTTATTCCAAATGTCTAAATATTTCTTGAACATCTCCAGAGACAGTGACTCAAACACCTCCCTGGGTAGCCCATTCCCAGTGCCTGGCCACCGTTTTGGAGGAGAAATTTTTCCTAATATCCAACATGAGGATACCCCCAAGTAACATACAAGACATCTGCTGCTGGTACCCACTTTTAAATTATTATTGCTCCACATTCATGATTGAACAGTCATCATCAACACAATGAGAGGGGGAAAACAGGTTAATGGTGAAAACATTGGTGAACAGAGTCTTTAATGAGAATTGTTAGATAGCAAAAGCTGATCAACTTGCATCCCTGCTCATCCACAAAACTCCACCTCCTGGGTACCACAAGAATTGCCTTTTTTCTCTCATTTTAGTGCATAGTTCCATCCTTAGAGACATTCGATTCATGGGAACAAGTA
>JAOWBP010003659.1:3292338-3304817 GCA_028571105.1 Tragopan temminckii | reverse complement strand
AAATGACACAAACTAAGGACATCTTCCACCCAGCTTCCAGCAGGTAAGGAGAGCCATGCAGTTCTCCTCACAACATTTCTGGAGAGGAAAAAAACTCATCAACCTGGCCCAGCCTGCTTCTGGGTTTATCCCAAGTTTTCTTTCTTTCTCTCCCTCATCATCCTCTGCATCCTCCTCCCCCAGCATGACTGAGCTTTGTATATTCTTCCCATTCCTATTACCTTTCCTTTCACCTTCCCCTATTTCTCTTCATGCCAAATCCTCTCACAATTATCTCTCAGAAAACAAGAAATAAATGAAGTATCAGATCCTTTTCTCAAATTGAGCTCACGACCAGGATTTGAGGTCACAGCTCATAGAAACTAAGGACCTTGTGAAAAGCAAGTACCAAGTCCACAGAAAAAGCAGAATGTACGGCCAGTACCCACACCATCACCTACAGCCCCAAGTCATCTCCCATCAATCCACTGTTTCATATCCAAACTGATCAAAACTATGGGAAACCACTGCTTCAAAAAGGCATAACTGCTCCATGATCTCACCTGAGATATTGAGGAGCTGAGCACAGAGCTGTTCCAGGAGCTCTGACTTAAGAGAAGCCAGGCCCCAAAGGGGTTTCTGCATCCAGGATACTCTAGGCCTCTTCACTTCTTCCTACGCTCTATTTCAAGATACTGTTAATTCTTGCCAGCTATTCATGAAGAATTCACAAAGTAGTTCCAGTAGGTCTTTGCTAAAAGATGCAATGCGTGGGGATACTCATCCTTCAAAGTTTGTTTTCAGAGACGGATCTGCCATCATTAATCCCCCTTTACTATTCTAGAAGCGCGCAGGGAGAAACCACAGGCTGAGATGCCAACAAGATGATGGCAACTCCATATATCCCTGCTGTAGCTCTAACAAGAGTATCTCTGTATTGTCCCATTCCTGGAGGAGAAGTGTGACATTCTTTAGGAATATTCTAGGAAGTGATAACGACTGCCTTACTGCATGAGTCCACCAGGCTTTTGGAAGAGCGGTATTTAACATGAAAGTCTTAACCAGCTGGTTGCAACCTACAGTTCAGAAACTTCTTTCTGCACAAATGAACGCTTGCAAATAATATTACTGAAGTTTGTATTGTGGTGCTTTGAAAAAAATCTTCATTGATGTTCTGCAGAATTAATGCAAAAAAAAAAAATAGTGAAGACTTTTTTTTTCTGCTGATGGTATCTCAGGGGACATACCTTTGAACACAAGGGTATTCTGAATAAGTCTCACAGTAATCTGACTGCAAAGGTACTACAGCAACCTTCCTTCCAAATATTAACACAAAGGAAAGCTTTTCTCAGGCAAATAATTTGCGCTTCCATACGGATTCAGTGATCCAGAATCAGAAAAATGCCACTTGGCCACCTCTCTAAAATAAAAGGAAAGCATTCATGAGCTGGATTTACTATTAGCATGATGCAGTTCATTAAGTATGCTACTGTCTTCATTGGTACAGGAAACTGTTTATAATTCTGCTGGACGTGTTCAAGCTTCCCTTTCACTAGGGCTGGAAATGAAAGAAACTTCCAGATAATGCAAGCCAAACATCTGGCACATTCAGAGAACACTTGCATGCTAATGATAGTGGGAGAAGTAATCTCTCTCATCAGCTCATTTCATAACAATCATGTAGGTTGTGTGGCAAGATAGGAAGCACAGAAACCTTTTTCTTTCCCCTCCCCATTGGGCACTTAGATTTGTCTCATTTGCTGCGCATATCTGCCAGCATCCCAGATGTCTGTGAGCTAGAAACCAAAGACTACATCAGCACTGCCACTACTTACTGATTTTACATTCCTGCAGGTCTGCTACACTTAGGTCACGTTTCTCAGGGGTTGTATGTATAAATGTTTGCTCTTACCAAATGCAATCCCAGAGTCATTTCCAGCCGAGCCCTTGCAGAGATCCTGTATGAGGAGCAAAGAGCCGTAGTGTTTAGCCCTGAGGGTTAAGGCCGTTTGCCTCAGCAAGGATGATGAGAGACAGGGCTAAAGGCAGTGCTGCTGCTTGCAGGGGTGCACATGGGGACATCTGGGACACAGTGCCCACCAGGACTGGAACTGGAGGGGTTCACCTGACAGCAAGCATACCCGCAGGGCCTCGGCTCAAATGCTAATCAGAGAGATCCAAATAGTAGCATCACTGAGGTGTATACCACATTGAAGCCTTCTTCACTGAGCTAAGTCACTGTGAGCAGGGAAAAAGAAGTTACACCATAATACAAGTAACAGGTCCGTGTTGCATTCTCAAGTCCCTGATGTTGATGCAAGGCCACAACAGCACGAGGCCTTGGATCCATCAATCGCCTTTCCTCGGGAGAGCTCTGTAAACACCAGCACCAGCCTTGAGCTATGTCTAGTGTGGAACTCATCAGCTGAAACAAGCATAGTAATAACCATGGTCTACCACGGCTCATAAATTCCTGTGTGGTCTCCACTTCCAGCTGACGCTGGGAAATTCGGGCAAGTCTAAGCTATTACATTTTAAATTACAGGACCGTAAGCTCTTATCCTGTTCCCTGCCTCTAAGGAAAGCCTCACCTATGGTGTGCTCAACGTTCAGTATATTGGAATCACACCGGAACAAAGAATAGGAAGTAAGATTCACTTACAGAGGCAAAACCAGAAGCTCCGCAGAAAATAAATAGGGCACTGCACAGGTCTGATGTGATCTCAACTGTACAAATTAAAAAAAGTCTCCAAAGGTACAGAAGCAGACCGAGGCATTTATATCCCACAAAATCCCCCAGGCCATTTTGCATCAAAACAGCCCAAGCTCCACTGAACTGGAGAGAGGACTGCCAACCCATCACATCACATCACTTGGCCTGTTGTCTTTCTCACATCCCCTCACACCATACTTTGGAGATTTCAGAAGGGGCAGCACTAGATTCTCTGACTGGGAAGCTCCAAAGCATGCAGGAAGCAGAACTTGAGACACAGAAGCAGTGGTGAATACAGAGCTCTTCTCAATACGTAATATTACTAAAGCAGCTGCTCAGTGGGCTGATCAGGGAACTTCTATAATTCAGTCACCCAAGTATTTAGTGTGCTGGAAACTCATTACAAAACTGTTAAAGGAAGAGTACAGAGTGAAAGTACATCACCAAATTAAAATTAAATGTCATTTATTTATGAAATAACTGTGTAAATTTATGGATCAACAACAGCTCTGTATCCTGCCCTCACCTTCTGACCTTCTGTGTCACACAGCAGCTGTTTTACCCGGCGGTTCCAGATCTGTGAGTGCTGTGATTATGACCGTGCTCAAGGTGGGACTTCTCAAATTTTTACCATCTGCTACCTTGTAATCAACGCCTGCTTTCCCAAGACCAGCCGTGTAGCAGGGCCAGCACACGCTGTCACAGCTTGAAACCATGGAAGCACTTTGCAGTGACACTAGAAGAGCAATAAAAACAACAGCAACAATCTCCCTGCTGCATTCTAAGGCTCTTCTGGCTGCTGGCTGAAAAGAAAGCCTAAGGCTGGGATTGGGCAGGTGCACACAGTTTACAGACTGCGTGTAGATAGAGAACTTGCAGTTGAGGAACCTAAACTCTCCTTCTGATACCTAAAAGCACCCTGGCCTTCAGAAGCAAGCTGCAACAAACCTTATTTGTCTGAGTGAATCATCAAAAGTTACATCTCCAAATCTTCACAAATCATTTGTCGCAATCCCACTCTCTTCTTCACTCACCCATCTAACATAGCATAAATTGTTAAAAACAAACATTTATCTTATTTATAATATAATGTGTGTTGGTATGCTGGGAAGAAAGTGATGATAACTTTCTGGAAATGTGGAAGCACAAAAAGTGTTTTTAGCATCTCCAATGTCACATGGAAAGTAGAATCCGCTTACACACCAATGCAGCACAGTTCCAAAGGCAAAGCACCAGCAGTATTCAAAAGAGAGAACTATTTAAAGGGAAAAAAAAAGTCAAGCTGACTTTCACTTCAAAAAAAAAACTATATTAAAAAGATAAAAGGTTATTAAACTGCTATAAAACTTTAGGAAACATTTAGTGCTTTAATAGAGCTTGCAATTCTTTCTGTACATTGTGATACAAAAGCCTTATTCCTGAAAGCCTGGATTTTGTTCTGGATTTTTGCACTGAAACCTTGCTGATATTTCTCTGTCAAACCAACAGTTGATATCTATCCGTGCATGAACTTGCTGGCAATTTAGCTGATGGTCTACTCAGCTAAGTGGAACTTGCATTAAAGCAAGTGGGGAACCACCAAAGCGAGGACTGGAGCTCAGATGTACAGGCTGCTGAAGCACCTACACTGAACCAGACGAAGATTGCATTGTAGTTACCGTATACATTTGCACACATGTCAAATATACATGTATGTATTTTCATATGTGTGAAAGACAAGTATATACACTCATGCACAAGCACAACAGTAGTGCTGCTGTACAGCTACACCATCTGAGATCACTAAAAGAAATGCGAGCCTAAGAAATACTGTCTTCAGTGGGATTTGAATCAGGCTGTGCATTATTGCAAACAACAAGCTCCAAGTTCAATTGCATCTTCTAACTTTCTGGCATCACCTTACCATAACTGGAAAACTGTATGATGAACAGCCAGCACGTGATCATCCTATGCTGGGGAAAAAGGAAAAGAAAACCTTCTATAAAAATCTCTATACAGATAGTACAGCAAATGGCATTGATCAGATTTGAAGGAAAGCCTTCTGTGAAACACTTCAGCTCCATCAGGGCAGATAACTTTCATGCTCCGCAGGTGTAACAGCCGCTCTTTGTGAGGAGTTCACTACAACAAAAGGGGAGCACAGCAGCCACAGCTACGGACAGGGTGCCACTGTGTTTGGCTCATTTTCAGTACAGCTCTTCCACCTAACCTAATCTTATTATTTCTCCAGGCATGTGCAGAAAAGATACTCGCTATAGGATTTTCAATTTCAGTAAAGAGATACAAAGCCAGAAGAGCACCATATGTTAGACTTCAATATTGGTTTTGATCACAATTACTCTGGGAAGGGATGATCCAGCCAAATTGCATTTGACTGCAGTAATGCCATAAACCCTGAAGGACCGCGTAGATCACTGTAGTGTTCCTAGAGAAATAAGAACTATTAGAAACTGAGCTACCATTGGAGAATTGAATTTTCCAAATACAAAGAGCAAATAACGCAAACGACAGTGTAATTTGTGTACTCTCATACATGACTGATTCAGTGGATAACCTTTATATCTGTAAGAAATAAGGTTAATTCATACTTGATTTTCAGAGAATTCACTCACGGAAAGTAAACTGGATTTGAATGGTAATAAGCCGATTAAATAAAATGGAATAACAAAAAAAAAAACAAAACAGATTAGTAATTGAGGGTTATCAGCATTTGTTTAGAAATTAGGGGAACTTGCTAGAAAAGCCAACTGAATTGAGGAGCTCAGCTGTCTGAATATGAAAGTGGCACAGATATCTTCAAATCCAAGGTACTCAAGCCTTCAGTATTGCAAGGAAGAAAGAGGGAAAGACTTTCAAGCAGACTTTTGGCTGGTATGGGAGTGATCAGACAGCTGGACTTAATCTTTTTGGTCCCTTCTAACTGAGCCAACTGCTCTCTTCTACTCTAGGATGGTATTTTTTTTTCACGAATGAATGCACACCTAATAATATGTCTACATTAGAAGGCTTTCAGTGAAAGCAAACCAAAAAAAAAAAGACAAAATCATATACAATGAAGAGGCCAAGAAAATAGGATCTAGTAGGATTGATGTAGAAGAATCACAGGAAGATTTCTAAGTCCAATCACAGTGATTCCTGTTTTTGATAGGTATATAAAATTTTTTTGATGTTACAAGTAGGAAGCATCAGGAGAGGAATGCTCTGTGATCACACGCAGAGCAAACAGGATTTTGGGAATGATAATCTAGATACAAAAGGCCATTCTGGACCTTAGTATAGTATGAGAGGAAGGGTATCGATGGTGAAATAAATAATGTGAGGAACACAAGGACACAAAAGAGAAATCAAAGCTTTCAACTCCACGTTATGGGCCATTAAAGAGTTAGATCCCAAGTTTTGAAATACACAGCATACAAAATGGAATATTGCTAAGACATGTCTTTTAACCAGGATACTGCATACAATTAAAGAACAGAAAATAAATTATTCATGTTTTCAATAAAAGAATTTTCTGCCAGCCTATAAAACTTACTTCAGGGGCGTAGAGACGAAGTATTCTTCCCATTGAATTTCCTTCCAAACGCTTGAAAGCAGTGGAGAATGTGACCAAATTTAATATGGGTTTAACAAAAGGTAGCTTGTGACAAACTAGCCTAAGAGATTACTTCATCTGATAACATTCTCCAAATGCTGTAGATCTCATTAATCGGGATTAAAGCAGAGCATTCAGCAGCGTCACATGGGAACCTGTTAGCTAAGCTGCAACCAGCACAGCAATTTTGAGATGGGTGAGCATCTGGTTCCAGGGGAGACAACAGCAGAAGTCCTGAAAACTTAAGTGATTATTATAGGGTCTTAAGAATCTTCTTGGAACTGATCTTATTAAACATTTTTCCTAATAACTCTGTTGCCAGTATTAGGAATAGGCCGGTAAGATACAATACAATGGGGATAGAGATATTGGAAGAGAAGACAGATGTTACACAGAAGTAATTAGATGCTCTGAAGAAATGAAGTATCAGAAAGAGAAGAAAAATTCTGTGAAGCACAGCACAAGGTCACGTACTTGGGGACTACAAGAGGTTCCATGCCATGCTGTGCACCTCCCAGTGAAAACTGCAAAGGAGAACCAGTGAGTTACAGTTAACTGCAACATCATCATAATGAATAACAAACTGCCATTCACATTTGCTCAGTTTTTTGGGTTTTTTTTGCACTCTTATTTCCAGGTGAAAAAAACAAAATTGACTCTTGAATCCAGAGCGTACCTCCAATAGAAACGAGAAAGCGACAGTATTACCAAAGTGAATGCTGATCATGTGCACAAATGAATGCAGTGCATAATCTTCTTCAGCACACTGAAGAAAGAGGAATTTGACACAAAAGTACTCAGAAGGACAGACGAGATATCAGCAGAAATGATTTCCAGTGCAACAAACGCTCATGCCTGCATCTACCCAGGAAATAAGGAGAAAATTTGAGTGGCAGAAGCTCCACGTTTCCAAGAGCACCAGGGACAAAAGAAGACCTCTTGGTTTTAAGAAGGGGCTCTATATGTACTCCAGTGATGTTGGGGCTGCAGGAATGAGAACCACAGCTGGAGACATGTGTGCCCCTTCGCAATCATAAGCTCTGAGTATGTATTCGGAATTATGAATGTGAATCCGATTTGCATCCAAAGCTGTTTGTCACATCTCAGCCTACAAATTTCTATCTCATTATTGAACTCCACAAATAACCTTTACAAGCTCGCTTCATGAAAGCTTTTCTCTCTCTCTCTTTTTTTTTTTTTTTTTTTTAAAGAAACTGCTTGAGGATAATGGACTTTTCAAGAAGAAAAAGTTACAAAATCACACAACTCAGCAAGCAGAAATGAAGTTTCGCACTGAACATCTCCAACCAATGCTTGCAGCACACAAGGAACCAATTCTTACCTAACATCTTTAACCCTTACAGTAGCATAAGCAAAGACCAGAATCCAGCATGGCCAGTTCGTATTATTGTTAGGCCTAATAGCTTAAACTGCTTCCATATTGTTGTTTTAATGTATCAAAGAGCAAATAAATAGTTTTTCGCCATAAAGATCTGTCTGCTATTCCCAACAAAGACATTGAAAATCCCAGTAAGTCAGTAACCTCATTTAATAAAAATCTTGAAAAAGACAAAAATAAACCAACAGCCTGCAACAACACTCTCCATCTTTGGGAAGAATATTAAAAACTTTGCATCACAATTTTACAGGCGACTGCCTTGCTGGCAAAGCTATTACACCTGAGCAAATGTGACACAAGGTGACAATACAATTATTTCAACCAGTGATTTAGCGCAAGTAGGTAACTATAAAGAAGCTACAGAGCCCCAAACTTCTTTACAGTCTGCCTATTCCCTGTCCAAGGTAAGGCATGAAACACAGCAATTGGAACTAACTTTCTCGCCTCTGCAGCTCATTACAACAGCTGAGAGAGGAGCAGTTCATCAGTAAGCAGAGTGGCACTCATTAAATTGCACTCTTATTTCATAGGGTTGTAACTGCAGAGCCACGTGGATTCTGTTCCTTCAACCTGAGCGCTAACGCCATAGATAAAAATGCATCAAATAACCCCAGCTAAACAAAGCCCTCAGGGCAAGGAAACCTAAAGCAGTAGTTGCAGTCAGGTGTGAGGAACTGGGAATTTATACACAAAGTCTCAAGCTCCCTAAAGAGCAACTCAGACCTGCCAAAGTCCACAGCACATTAATATTAACATCATGAATTATTTACTCTGTCCCCCACACTATTAGCTTACCACTCCACCAATTAGGTGGCTTCATAGGAAGGAACAAAATATGGACCTACAGTTAACCTTACACAGGAGGGTGTTATCCTCACGTAACTATGGGGCTTTCTTCTTCTGTATGAAAATACGCACACACACACACACACACGTCTGTTTTTCCATCCAGTGACACCTAAGATACAATACAGCCATTCTCCATACTAAATAGGATGCAATCATCAATAAAACCTAGTTTTATTATTATTATTTTAGCTACGGTTTGACCTTAGATTGATGGCAGCGTTGCAATGAGCGCTGTGCGAGGAAACTGCAGGAGTCTAAGAAAAACATTTAGTAAAATAAGACCAAAGCAGTCCAAGTAGCACGCCAAGAATCAGGAAAAGAATTGTTATGCGGCAAAAAAAAAAAAAAAAAAAAAAAAAAGTTAATGCAAAGTGTTTTCAAGTTAAGATCAAATAATACCGTTGTGAAATAGACATTTATAAGATTGCCTGTGCCATGAGAAAGGATTAGGAGGATAGAGGGTAAAGGAAAGTATTAGCGGAGCAGTTACTGCATATCAACAAATGAGCCGTGAATAAGGCTGTGAGCTTATGAAGCCCCGACTCAAAAACCTGCAGAAAGGAGCAAAAGAGCAACCCAGCATATCAGGCTGTTAGACAAGGGCTTCCCCAAAACAAACCGCTCTCAGGGCACACAGAAGAACCACGACAGCTCCGTTTTGCAATAAGCACCGAATACCAGCATAAATAATTGACAAACAAATGCCAAGACCTTTTCTCCATCGCTGCAGGGAACCAGGCTGATGTGGAAGTGGCACAGAGGAAACCCTGCTAAGCCACCACGCCACTTTCTGTGCCGGTTCCCCTTGCTCCAACACAACCAGCAGTTTGTGGCAGCGAAATCCCTGACCAAAACTGAAGAATACATAAGATGCTGCCTCGAGGCAATCCTGCTGCTGATACAACCCCAAGGGAAAGGCAAAACACAAGAAATCCCACCGTCTCTGACTCAGCGGCACAAAGTTTGCCTGGCAGGGCTCTGCAGCAAGTTTTCCTGCCTGCTCTATGCGCACAGCTCGCAACGACCCCCGCTGCTCTACTCAACCTCCAGCCCAAACCCGAGCCAACACAGCACGGCAGCGATCCCAGCCCAAGGAGCAGAGGGGAAGAAATACCTTGGCACATCAGGCGGAGAGGCGCAGCGCTGCTCAGCATCCCCGCGGCCCGGCTGCGCCGGCACACAGCTGCGCCTGATCGCAGCGAGCTGCTCTCAGAGAGCAGTAAGCTCCTTACTGCTCAGTGCTGTGCGCTGCCTGGAAGGAGGGTGCCCGGTGCGAGATGGGAGCTCGCTTCAGTTATCCTCATTAAATTTGAAAAGCGTGCGCTGAAATGCCTGTTTGCCAAAGCCTGCACAGACTCACGGCGTGAATGGTGAAAGACTGCATGGGAATATCATCAAGTTTACTGAAAGTTGGGCGGTCCATAAGAACAGCCTCTCCACAGCGAGCCCTGCCTGAGTTTGGGCTCAGCTTTAACAAGGTCTGTTCAGTGGGAAAAGTGCAACTGGAGCCTCAGCTGCAAAATGGAGAAATACCTGAGGGCAACGGGGGGGTACCTGCCCTAAGGGACTGCTCTGGGAGCGAGATGTTAGCTATCTCCCGAGGAGCCTCAGTGGCCGAAGGGGAGTCACAGCAGAGGCTGGGGACCTAACAATTAAAGCACTGTTAGAGTTGAAAGGGACCCTTAGAGGCCATCTAGTCCAACTCCCCTGCAATAAACAGAGACACCTGCAGCTCCATCAGGAACACAGACCCCCACCTCCTGACCTTGTATGACTCCAAGGACAGGGCATCTACCACATCTCTGGGCAACCTGTACCAGTGCCTCACATCCTGAATGTCAAAAAACATTTTCCTCATATCCAATCTATACCTCCCCTCTTTTAGTTCGAAACCATTTCCCCTTGTCCTGTCAGACAGACCGTGCTAAAGAGCCTGTCCCCTTCCTTCTTACAGCCCCCCTTTAGATACTGACAGGCTGCCACCACAGCATCATCCCTATCACAAAGCCATGTTCTTTCTTTCAAAAATATGAAAAAATATCGCAGCACGTCAGTTATTTAAGACGTTGTGCTGAGACTAAGATCACTCTTTTTAAAAATATATATACAGAATCATCTTTCACAACTGTCTCAAAGTTCTGTTCCTCATACACAAACCCTGCTCAAAAGGATTACTCAGAAAGACACGCAGTTCTTTATTTCCTTCAGAAGGATCTAACTAAACTAAATGAGACAAATTGGAAAAAAAAGTATTATCTTCATCCTTAAAGACCAAGACTATTATTGATATAGAAGTGCAGACTGAAAAATTCTACAATTTTAAGACATACATATGTAATAATAAAAAAAACAGAACTGAAACTTTATTCTACCACCTGTCCATTAGCTTCACCCTTCCCTATGAAACACACCTGCCCGTAGCCCAAGGCGCTGGCTCTCCTGCCCTAGCAGCACTGTGTGCCCGTGTTTTCCAAGCACCGAGACCAGCTCCTGCTGAACCACAGCCTGCTTTCTGCCTGCCCAGCATCAAAGGAATTCCTACAGGGAGAAAGGATAATACAGGAGAAACTGCTGCAGAGAGAAAAAAAAACTTATCTTAGTTTTTTTAGCGGACGAGTACATTAAATATTTAATATGGTACAACCATGTTACTGTTGTTAATTTTGTATTTTCTTGGAATGTTATCAGAAGGAACTAATTCACCTTCCGGTCTGGGATAATTAAGAGCTTCACATATACAAGTTAGTTTAGAAGTGTGAAAAGCTGACAAATAATGACAGTCGATGTAAAAACTATTCATTAATTTCTTTACCTTTTGTAAGGGTCCTATGTATCTCATCAATGTTGTTGGTATTCTAATGTTCTCCGCTGACCTCATCCCTCTCATCAAGAGGGTCTGTCTGGCTTAGGAAAGCCAGTTCAGCTCACCCCTGACCCAGACCAACAGACCTGACGTAGGGCAAAGCAGCCGCATGGCTCTGATACTACTCGAGTCACACACGGGTACAGAAAGGGAAGGTCTTCTGTACAGTCTCTTAAAAATATATACTTGTACGAAGTTACTTTCCATCTTTGCAGCTATTTTAAACACCTTATGTGACACGAAGATCATTGGAAATAATGGAGTGAGTCCTTGCAAACCACAAACCTGGACATATGAAGGAGAAGCAGGCAAGTGGGACCAGTCAGCCCCTATTTACACAAGCTCGGTCATGCCTACCAAAGCTGACTGACTCTTGTGATGAAATGCCTGGTCTGGTGGATGAGAGGACAGCAGCTGTCATTTTCCCTGACTTTTACCAGGTTTCCAGCACTGTCCTCCTCTGTGCTCTCGTATCCACATCAGGATGGCACAGTCAGAACGCAAAAAGGAAACAAACTGAACATCTGCTTGAATGGTAGGGCTCTGACCGAGAAGGAAGAGAGACAACAGGCACACACTGAACGAAGGCAGCTCAGAGGGGAGGTGAGGGATGCCTCCTCCCCATGAAGACAGCAAACCTGTACAGCCCTCGTCCTCACACCTGATGAGACAAAGCCCAGGGCAGCCCGGTCTGACTGGGAAGATAGGCCAGAGAGCCCTTGAGGTCCCTGCCAATATAAGAACTCGTCACCTTTGGTATTATCTACAAATTACACTCTCATAAGCAGGCAGTGATTTCTTTCATCACTGAGGAGCTGCTAAATACGACTGGGAGACAACAGCTACTTCTTAGGAAAGAAAGCAGCATCGTTATATCAAGTCCTCAAGTTACCAACATACACATTTCTAGTTAAAAGCAAGACCATAGCCAGACAGAACAGCTGAAAATACTCGTGTTTGTAAGATTTTGACTAGTTTAGTTGAGGCAAAGGCAACTGAAAAAAGCAGTGTGGGTGTCAATCAGTTTCAGGAGACAAACTTGACCAGAGAGGTTGTGGATGCTCCATCCCTGGAGGCATTCAAG
>JAOWBP010003659.1:3242898-3256518 GCA_028571105.1 Tragopan temminckii | reverse complement strand
ATCATCTCACCCAACCATCCTCCTATCACTACTGCTACCACAAACTACTAAACCGTATCTCATAAGCACCCCATCTAAACACCTCTTGAACACACCTGCCAAAGTTTACAGCTGCATGTGCAAAAGAGAGAAGGAAACACTCTGCACTCACACTGCAGTTATGATTAATGCAGATCTGTTATGTAGATTTCACTCAACACATATGATATACCTTGATTTATATGAAACTGAGAAATATTAGAACAAGGAGTTGATTATATTTTAATGCTTCTCCCTTTCAAAGACCAGTACCAAAGCACCTAGCCCTATCTATCTCCTGCTGCAGCTAATGGCAAACAAGGAAAGGACGAAAAAGAATGGAGCACAGAGGCAAGAAGACAGGAAAAGGGTTATGATGATGGCAGTGGAGTTGCTAGCCCAACAAAGTAGATTACAGATGAGCAAAACATTTTCAAGAAAGCATGATGTATAAGACAGCTTTTAAGCGCAAAGTTGTATTCTGCCTTCTTGATTACCTACTGATGAAAAAGCAAAATTGCTTCCGACAGGCTGTTAGCAATACCAGGCTAAGTATTCACAGGTAGGCAAACAGTCACATACAGAAAGAAGAACTGAACTCACCTAACTGGCGATGTAACTCTCTGGCCACACAGCACTCCTTCAGAAGCAGCCCAGACCCAAGAGATGCTCTCCCTTCACTGGCTGGCCCTCATGTGAGCCCTGGGGCCCCTACTGTGAGTCACAGAATAGAATCATAGAGTCACAGAGCCCAGCCCTTCTGGTCACCTGGGAAGCACAGGTGCAAGCAATCTGCCTGCACTCCCTGAGCCAGCCTCACCCCTTCACCAGGTGCTCAATCACCAGTTCAAGCCATAACCATACAGTTCCCCTACACCTGATAAGTCACAACTGTACCTTTCTTCATCCCAAATGTGTAAGAAACCAGAACTTTGCAGTTGTTGTAGGACAGTTCCACAATTCTGTTCCGACAGCACCATGGTTTGTCCTAAAATCAGTGCTATAGATCACAGCAGAGCCTTCCTGTAGGGCTACCAGAAGCATAGAAAATATTGTTTAAATTGTTCTTAATCACTTTCAGTGGCAAAGACACCTTTACCAGTTTTATATTTCAAGTGTTTTCCGCTTGTGTTTTACTTTGGTGTATTTTGCCTTTCAACATTTCAAAAGCTCCTGAGGAAGCTAAAAGGAAAAAAAAGACAACAGAACATGCTGAATGAAATGTTGAATTAAGTACATTTGTATTCAAGGCAGGGTAATCTCCTGCTTTGTAAGCTGCCCTCAGCTCCAGCCATTTGTACCCTTGCCTTTGAGCAACCAGCTCCTCCACACACCTGGCTGCATCTTTTTGGTAAAATAAGAAAGTAAATAAATAAATCAGTCAATCTATGGAAATAATCATCAGAACAAGGCAGTTTCTGATGATCGCTCTCACACAGCTGAGTTCTGCACTTCCTACTTCATCTCTGGCTGTTGTTTGGAGCATATTAAAGACGCACTTTTGAAATTGCTGTCATTAGGAAGCCTGATGCCATAACCTCATCATTAAAGGCTGATCTGAGTCTCAAATTCAAAGACAGCACAGGTCCAGGTCTGATAGTTTCTGCTTGCAAAGTAGTGTATCAGTAGAGCAGAAGTACCTGTATACAGAAGGGAGCAACAACTTCAGGGGGTTTGATGCAGCTTACACATCAAACACACAAGTAAGACAGATCTTATTGCAGCCCACATAAGTTCAGTAGCTGAAGCCAGTCCTGATCTCAGTGTGATTGTCTGAGCAATGCTTGCTTTCAAAGCACAGCACAGGAGGAGATGGTAACTCTTCATCCACAGCATTTCCCTGTGAAAAGGAGGAAGGTTTCACGAGCAGGGGCTGGTCATACTGAAGCAGAAATGCTTAGGGCAACTCATAAAGCCACAAAGAAGTAAATTAGATTTCTTCAAGACTAATTTTCTCACTTAAAAAATAAGAAGTCCAATAAAACCCCAAACCTACCCAAATTATCAGTGATGAAAGAACTTTCAAAACCAGTTTTCTCTCTTTGCTGAGAAGACAGCTCATCACAAAAGTAACCATATGCGCATGTGAGGCTGTGGGGCTAGCACAGATATGGACTCTCATTTTCTCTCCAGTTCCTAAGCCATATTGCTGAAAACTCTGGAAACATAGAGAGGTGGTGGTGAGGGTCTGGACCCCTGAACAACCAGTGACCTCCAAGGAAACACCTTTCATTTTAAGGCGCAGCAAGACAGATTCTCTGACGAGGTCACGTTTCTCTGGAGGACAGGGATGACACTTTGGTACATTACTCAATCAAAAACTGAATTACTGCTCTCCCAAACTTGGCATTTGATTTAGCTGTCGTGCCCAGTGCATTGCAGCTAATAAAAGGCAGTGGGCTGTTTCACTCTGCTGACTCGCAGGTCACGGAGAATGAAGGAGATGGTGTTGGCTATGCCTTGATGCTTAGGATAGAGACTTGCCAATGATTAATATATATGTGTATAGGCTCTTTTTCTAGACACTTAATTATATGTTCCAGTGATGGGACAGGAGGACAGCCTGGATTTATACAAGTGTGGGAATGTTCCAGGAGAACCTCTCACCTATTTAGCAAATGTACTAAGTTGCTTCTTTTCCATTCTTAGTAAACGTTTCAAGAGAAGGGCAAGTAAGGTAAGGCTCAGACCCGGTAAAATTTCATGGCTACCTCTAGAACTAATTTGGGTATAAATTCCTCCACACCTGCCTATGAATGACACACAAAATGGCCTTGTCTGGCAGAGAGGACAAAGCCCACATCATGTACCATCGTGCTGCAGAAAGCAACATGAGCAAGGTCCTAAGGAGGATCCGAAAGAGTCTGAGAAGAAATTACACAGAAGGAAGCTGAGTCTGTGCACAAAGGAATCATCCAGAAGAAGTTTCAGTGTTGCAGACCAAGCCATTACTGCTAACTTGTGCAGATGGACAGGCAGCAACACCTCAAGTGAATGACAGCACTACAAGAGACAATCAAAGGCAGTATTCTCAAACATGCAGCCATGGGCCAAGCATGGGGAAAGGGATATCTAACTCAATATCAAATCTGCCTTGCTAAAGCACCAATGTGCATGGTCAGGAAAGATGAAGGCTAGCACTCCTATCTTTCCATATGTAGTATTCCAGAAATACCACATTGAAGGTCTTCTGGGAAGCAGGAGGAATGCTCTGTCTGAGCTTTAGCTTGATTTGGAACAACTTCCAGTACAAACAGGGCTATGTATGCTCAGAACTATCTAACAGCAAAACACTAGGAATATATTTTCTGAAGCCTAACCATGTAAAAATTACAAGATTGTTAGGTCAGTGGAAGCCAACTTTGGTTGTGATGACAATGTTTGCAGTGACTGTAAATAATTCAGAAGAAGTAGGTCTTACAAAGTCAGTATGACGTTATAAGCAGTCACATTTAATAAAATACCCATGCTGAATTAGTCACTGGGCCTTGAGAGTCAGAAGCACAGGATAAGCAGGGAAGCCTCTAAATAAAGCTTTTAATTTGCCTAGAAAAGCAATGGTGGCTTTAACAATATGTCCACATAGAATCATATCATAGAATCATAGAATGGCCTGGGTTGAAAAGGACCACAATGATCATCCAGTTCCAACCCCCTGCTGTGTTCAGGGTTGCCAACCAGCAGACCAGGCTGCCCAGAGCCACATCCAGCCTGGCCTCGAATGCCTCCAGGGATGGGGCATCCACAGCCTCCTTGGGCAACCTGTTCCAGTGCCTCACCACCCTCTGAGTGAAAAACTTCCTCCTAATATCTAACCTAAACCTCCCCCGTCTCAGTTTAAAACCATTCCCCCTTGTCCTATCACTATCCACCCTTGTAAACAGCCGTTCCCTCTCCTGTTTATACGCTCCCTTCAAGTATTGAAAGGCCACAATGAGGTCTCCCCGAAGCCTTCTCTAAAAGGAGCACATCTCCAAAAGGGACAGAAGGATGAAGAATAAGAGAGTATGAGACTGTTCAGTGGGGCCGCACTGTCATAACACATGAACGTTGTGAGCTGAATCCGAGCCAGCTTTATCATTTTCCTAAGGGCATTTGTATGCCTTGCTGCTGAAGGCTCTCCAGTGTCCAGAAGGGTTTAAGTGCTGCTCTGAAGCACTGATACTTACAGAAGCAAAGCCTGTGCTAGCACTGTTGAGCATCCCAAAACAAATGACAGATCCATTCAAACCCTGAGGAAGCATTAGTGTGTCAGGAAGATCACGATCCTGTGTTCCTCTCCTCAACTCAACGTTATACAAGACTCCGCACCTTTATTCTAGGTTACTGCTATGCCTCCATGCAATAAAGGATACAGACCTCCCTGCATTTCTTCAGATCCTCAGCAGGCTCGCTCTCAGGTTAAAAATACCACTATGCTGAAGCCAGGACCAGTGCATGCCAGTGATCCTGGTTATGTCAAGAATAAATTTCTACAGATTTGAAAGACGCTTAGGCCATGCTAAGAACAGGGAGTGCAGGCAGGGTGCTTGCTGCTATGGCTGACGGGAGGGAACTGCTGACCCCTGTGGTTATCAGAAAAGCGTAGGAAAAGATGTAGGTGCTTCAAAGGGCAGTGCTAATAAAGAAAAAAAATTCTCTATCAGATGCTAGCACATCCTGATTAGAATTCATGATGACTCATACTGGAAGGCCTGTTTCTAATCCCTATATATGATACTGACTTATCAAGACAGACAGCTGGTTGCAAAGATGCTTTAAAGCATAACTAGCAAACCCAATGATTGGCATTTTTTTTTCTTCCTTGTGAAATATATCAAATCTTTCAGTATTTTAACTGTCTCCTTTTTCACACCTCTATGCTAGTACATGGTAGTAGCCATCATTTAAATTATGCACTGATGGTGAATTTATGTGATACATTATCTAGCAGCTAGAGGAAAAGTGGACTCCGCTATCATAACCGTTGAGGTTGTTTTTCCTTCCACGTTGATTTACATCCAAATAACCCAACTTATCAACCTTGCAAATGTCAGTCTGCACCAAGGCAGGCAGCTGAACAGTTCTTAAGCAGGCACTCTCCTTGGGACTGAAAAGTCACTGTGTTACTGATTCTTATTGTGGAAGTATTATGCCCAGGTTTGGGAGGACTTTCTCACCAACCGTGAAAATAATCATTGAAGGATTCAACAAAGAAGCCTCAACGCCTCAGACTAAATTAAATAAAAACAGTCAAAGTAATTGATTTAAAGTGCAGACTGAAATATACACTTCTAATAGACTCAATAATGCAACAGCACCATACCCAAAGGAGGAGCACCCATTGATTGAGGAACCACTGTCTCACACAGATTTGGCTGCCAGCTCTCTTCTGGGAAGTCAAAACTGCAAAATCCGCTGGGGCTGACTATAGTTTCCATGTAGGAATTCCCTTTCTAACAGTTCACAATTCCCTTTAAAACGTACTTTTCTTCCCTTTCCTTTGTCTCGCATTTCTTTTGGGAAACACGAATAACTACACTTCCCCAAGGGATGCAATCTAAAAGGCGACATTACAGTGCAGGAAACCATCACAAAGAACCTAGGGCTCTCTGTCCTAAAAATACACAGCAGACTCAGAAGGAACAACCTGGGTTATTGGAGGTGCCTTGTAGTAGCTCAGGACCCGCACTGAATCGGAGCAGTATGGTTGAAATGCTAATGAGAGCTGAGGTGCCAGTCTGACCATTCAAATTAGAGCTGCAGTTACTTAACTGAGAATATCTGTAAACCAGATTACCTTCAAATAATGATCCTATTTATGTGCAAAAGCATGTGCTAGAAGTATAACTGTTGGTGTGCGTGAATGTGCAATGCATAAGTAAAATATGGGGCCTATCAGCAAACTTGTAATAGCGTGTGTAAGAATACAAACTGTTTCAAAAGAGATGTCCAATGATCTGAAGCCACTAGTCTGCTGGCTGGCTAGCTTGCACTGTGATGCTATGTTAGCAGCAATGCACCAACATCTTATTCTTCACAGTTTTAAAGGAGAAAATGTAGAAGATGACTGTGGACATAGGGTAAATATATGGCTCAAGAAGTTGAGCCCTATGGTCAAGTGGAGAGTCAGATTCAAGTGCATGCATCAACCAGAAGACAAGAGCACTGCAAGAACACATTCTCATGTGCAAGAACTACCATGAGTGAAGAAACAGTAGTGATCCAGATGTTACTGCAAAATATTCTCAACTCGGTAAGAACAAAGCCATTTTTGTCATAAACAAGGGTACTCTCGCCCTTAAGCAAGATTATGTAGGGCAAGATTTGCCCTAAGGAATGGTGAAATCTTGTGACAGCACTGTCGAAACAGTTTGACAGTTACATACTACTCATACTCTGCTCCTTGCTACCTCAAAAGAGAACAGGAATGGGTTTGAGAGCACCTAGGTGGCAAAACTGATTCCCAAACAAGTCAAACTGCCAGACAGCAGGAAAAAAAAAAGGTATATCCCTTCCTTTAAATCAGGTCAGTTCAATTATGCACTACAATTATTTACAATTATTTACACAGGAAAACCTTGCAAAGAAACCAAATCAGTTAAATTCACCAGACAAGAGATTTCACAACTGAGCTACGTGTTTAAAAATTTCATTTCACACTGGCTTTTAGCATGGGGAAGATCAATGTCTGCTCCTTTATCTGTTAATGTCAGTTCTTTGGTTTATGACACACTTCTTCCAGCAACTTCACTCCCACATCAAAATCATTAGAATGTTTATTAGTAAACATTAATAACAGGGTTTTCTAAGTCAATTTCTCTAATTTCAGCACAATATCCGATAGTATAGGAGAGCTGAAAATTACGCACACACACACACGCATACATATGTATATCTTCTTGATAATGCCTAACCGCACAGTGGTGATGCAAAAAGCAAACCAAGTAGCAAAGGAAGGGAGAATAGTACAAAAATACCATGATTATTTTACACTAATCATTTTTATGCCTTCCTACAGTAACTGTTTATAGAATAGAGAAAGTCCTTGATAAAGGAAGGAATCTCCTACAAAGGCAGCTTGACTATACGTAGTGGGAGAGGTGAAAAAAGTCACCAAGTTAAACAGGGATTAGAGTTGGAGTACAGTTAAGGCTATCATTGCCTGCCTACGCTGTAAGAATGAAAGAGCAAGGCAGCAACGAAAGAGCACGGCCATGAAAGAGCGCAGTCACTGGGACTGCAAAGGCCGCCAGCACTGCCGTAGGGTTACTGCTTCACAGCCTGGCAGCTGGAGACAAGCACCAGGGCTCAGGAACTGAGCCCCCACAACGAAAGCAGATTACACGCAGTACTGAACCCACAAGGTGCTCCTGGGTTAGGGCTTAAGCTGATTAAGCCTGAGGATGGCAGGCTTTGCCGATGGGAAATGTTGCTAGTTCAGGAATGAGCTGAGGAGTTCATGTGGAAGGAGCTACAGGACTCGATTTACAGCTAATAGAGGCAAGAGGACTGGCTATTCTAAAGCTAAAGAGATTGCAGGTAATGTGACTGGAGACCATTATTGGGATAATGAAATACTTTATGGTCTCACGATGAAAACCAGTTGTAAATCACCTTTTTAGGGAAAAGTACTACTCACAAAAGGGGAAATAGAATTTCTTTTCAAAAACTGGGACATCATACTTATCACACTTATTTTTCTGTCCTCACAGGAGGCTTCTGGTCCTTGGTGTCCAAGTGCTAAATTATTTTTCTTCATAGAGCAGAACAGCAGACAGAACAGAACTTCATAGAGCAGAACAGCAGTTTTGACACTAAGCTTCTACTAATGAGTTCACAGTTTTCTATTTCATAATTAGCAGAATTGAATCAACTCTAGCGTTGTTTTCTTTCCTAGACAAAACTATCAGTTGTTGCTTTGACATCAATATTCTCCAGGGTTTTGCTGTTTGTTTCTCAAAAAGACCAATCCTCCTCCACTGGAGGATGGATGTGTCCCACACATCCACTGGAGGTGTGACTGGTCTCAGCAAAGCACTGAAGCTGTTCTCTGCTGTCTGAGACTCAGCAGTCTGTTGCAGGGCTGGTCTTGAAGGAAACCCATCTTGGCTGGCATTACTCAGTGAAAATTCCTTTGATAAGAAACCATCTCCTTTGGTTGAAAATAAGGAACCACCGGCTTGCTGCTTGATGTGTCCTGCATCATCATCATGCTGCTATCGGAACAGAAAACATTCGTTGGCAAAATAATTCTGTCAAAAGCCTGAAGCAAATGCTATCCCACGGCTGAACTGCTCCTGGGATGACTCTCTACATTTACCTATCCCTTAGCACTTCACACATGCATTCATAAACACAAACATTATTCTCCATCCCCTCCCTCTCACCTTCCTTCTGCACTTATCTTCATAAAGGGTTAAAGGATTCATCTAGGATGAAGCAACCCCAAAGTAGTTCTTGTTACAGTAAATGAGAGGCATAAAGCATCATTCAACATAATAATTGTGCAGATGGTAGTCTTAGCTGTTTACAGGAGCCCTGACATTACTTCTGTGAATTCCCAGGAGGCCAACTCCAGTTCCCTCTTAGCAAACCTCACTGCAAAACTGCTCCATCAGTTAGATTGTTCAGAATGCAGAAGCACGTTTCCTTGCTGGTTTGAACAATGAGCAACATATTATGCATTCCCTGCATTATTTATGTCGGTTACCTTTTACAACAGTATTTATTTATTTATTTGAAGTTTCCATCTGCAGGTTCTGGCTTTCAAGTTGCTACCCTGCAATCGTTCTGTAATGGGTATCTGCTCTCCCAAAACAGCTGTCCTTCAGAGTCCTATTACAGTATGCAAGCTAACAGTGACAGGATATTTGTAACACTCCCACTTCTCACATTTTTTTCTATATGAGGTTGTTATTCAAAATCCCAAGAATTGACTAATTATATTAGAATTTCCCTTCATTATTAATTAGATTCACATCCTCATGACTTCTTTAGTCCTGACAAAAGTGTCAATACTGTATTTGAAATGACAAGCCACACGATAGGGCAGTATTTTCTATCATTCTAGACATTTTATGAAAAGTAAGTCTATGAAAATATGTTATTTCACATGACTAGGGCTTCTCACATCCCTAATCTTCTTTTAATTTGCCTTTTCATTCTTTCACTTGACGTTCTTACTCAAGATCCCATCCAAGATTATTTATGGAATTAAGATACTTTAAAATAACTGAATAATCTTTCAGACTTTTAGCACGTATGCTGTATACGGTTCCAAATAATTTAGACCCTATATATCTAATATAAAAATCACTTAAAAATCTAATATAAAAAATCACTTGACTGTGAGCAGAAACATAGCCTGAGTCTTGCCACATCCAACAGCCAGCGCCCAACTCTCTGCAAGGACTCTTCCATCAAGGGATGTCCACAGAGAATATGAAGATGTAAACTGACTGTAGTGCTGTCTGCTGATAGTAATCTTCCACTGCTAACTCTATCAGTAAAAACATAGCAGCATAAGTTCCTACAAGTACAAGCCTGAAGGTTTTTTTGCCCAACACTGAATTATTACACTATTACTACAGTGTATCTTTACGATTATTGTTAGTCAGTGGAAATATAAGAAGGTGCAGGTATCTTTCAAGCAAATCTTACACTCCACACATTCTAATTTATAGGAATTACAAACCGAACTGCATATATATGTGCTCCCGTTGTCCTTAACAAAGTAGTCCCAGATTTACTGCTGCATTATGATTCAGCTTCTGCACCTCCACCTCATGCAGCTGGGGTCAAGGCAACCCTCGCTACCACTACAAGCTGGGAGATGAAAGAATTCAGCACAGCCCTGCCAAAAAGACCTGAGGGTGCTGGTGTATGGGAAGCTGGACATGAATCAGCAATGTGCCCTCACAGCCCAGAAAGGCAGCTGTTCCCTGGGCTGCATCAGAAGAAGTGTGGCCAGCAAGTTGAGGGAGGCGATCCTGTCCTTCTGTTCTGTGCTGGTGAGGCCTCACCTGGAGCACTGCGTCCAGATGTGGAGTCCTCAGTGCAAGAGAGACGTGGACCTGTTGGAGTGCATCCAGAGGAGGGCCGCAAACATGATCCAAGGGATGGAACACCTCTCCCATGAGGACAGGCTGAGAGTGCTGGGGCTGTGCAGCCTGGAGAAGTGAAGGCTATGAGGTGACCTTTCCTACAGGAAAGAAGGGGACAGACTCTTTAGCAAGGTGTGTTGTGACAGAAGAAGGAAAAATGTTTTCAAGCTTAAAGATGGTAGATTTAGGTTAGATATAAGGAAAAAGTCTTTCAGATATAAGGAAAAGTCTTTTAGAGTGAGGGTGGTGAGGCCCTGGAACAGGTTGCCCACAGACGTGGTTGATGCCCCATCCCTGAAGACTTCCAAGACAATGCTGGATCAGGCCCTGGGCAACCTGATCTAGCTGTGGTATCCCTGTTCAATGCAGGGCAGTTGGACTAGATGACGTTTAACAGTCCTTTCCAACTCTAAAGATTCTATGCTTCTATCTCAAAAATTACATGACATGAAAAGTGAAGGAGAGCAGAGGAGGTATGACTGATATTCTAGCCCTCTGAGGTGGCTGGATATGTCACATGAAAACATTCATAACATCCTCTGAGACCAATCCAATGTAAGCAAATACTGTTTTCGAGTCCCAGCTGTGTTTGGAGAGTCCTTTGAGAATTTTACTCATGTCTTTGGTTGTATGCCTTCTAACTTCAAATTAAAGCATACTGAAGACGTACTTAAATCCACTTGATTTTCTATCAGTATTATTATGTTTTATTACCTCACTTGTACCCCAGCCCTTAATATATTTTTAAAAAGCAAACAAATGTTTATTTTGTTATGAAAGCACATCAATTCCTTAATGGGGGAAGTACGGTGGCACACCATGCCAATACTTGTCCTTCTCTACAATTCTCCAAGCTTAAATCTATCTTCTTCTGATGACAAGTAAAAAAAGCCTATGCAACAGAAATGAGCATAGCAGAAGAGGGGAAACATTTGCCTGTTCCTTCTTCCTTGTTCTTATCACAGAATGGCTTATGTTGCAGGGGACCTTAAAGATCATCTGGTTTCAACCTCCTTGCCACGGGCTGGATCAGGCTGCTCAGGATCTCATCCAATCTGGCCCTGAACGCCTCCAGAGATGAGGCATTCACAACATCCCTATGCAACCTGTTCCAGAGCCTCACCATCCTCTCAGTGAAGAATTTCTTCCTAACATCTAACCTAAACCCTTTTAGTTTAAAGCCATTTCCCTTTGTCCTATCACTATCAGATCATGTAAGAAGTCAGTTCTCCTGCCTGTAAGCTCTCTTCAAGTACTGGAAGGCCTCAATGAGGTCTCCCTGGAGCCTTCTCTTCCCCAGGCTGAACTTGCCTAGCAGTCTCAACCTGTCTTTGTAGGTGAGGTGCTCCAGCCCTCTGGACCTGCTCCAATAGCTCTGCTTCCTTTTTGTACTGGCAGCCCTGGGCCTTGAATACACAATATTCAAGATGGGGCCTCACAAGGGCAGAGTAAAGGGAGACAATTACCTCCTTTGCTCTGCTAGCCACACCTCTTTTAATGCAGCCCAGCATACAGTTGGCCTTCTGGGTTGCAGCACACACTGCTGTGTCCAGTTTTTCATCCACCGGACCCTCAAGTCCTCCTCCACAGGGCTGTTCTCTATGAGCTCTTCTCCCAGTCCATAGTCATATCTGGGATTGCCTGGACCCGAGTGCAACACCTTGGCACCTGGCTTGGTTAAACTTCATTAGGTTCTCGTGCACACACTCCTCAAGCCTATCATCAGGACATACAGCCTTTACCTTTATTAGGCCCTCCTAATAAATATTGTTTGCTTTTACATCCACTGCTGAAACTAAAGGTAACATCTTCCTAGAAGAATCTTTCTTTATTTTACAGCTCTATCTATGCCCAACATTTCTTTAAGTCAATTGCTGGCAACGGTCAGCTCAGCACTCATCACCTTGTGTGTGGGATTGTCATCCTCCTCTGCACCCACCTACGCTGAATGCCACCTGCCGTTGCCTTGCTCTGCCACTTAGCTTTGCAGAATCCTACTGCAGTTTTACAGAGTCAGCACTCATCTTCGCTGCTCTGAATAAAAGCATCATCAGCACAGTCATCTTTTCCAGTTCATTTATCAGAAGAGTATCACAGGTTTTAAAAGAGATTCTTTTGAGACCCTCCTACCGTCATCCACTCACTCAGAAAACTGATCATTCAGTTCTAACTTCTGTTTGTTATCTATAGACCACATTATTTTCATCTAAACAGCTTTTCTTTTATCTGGCAGAAGTGCAACTTTATGATAATAAAGTAGAGTATCTCATCCTTTTGGCTTTAATGATTAATTCTCACGGTGTTAGGCATAGGGTAAAACAGCCGTACTGCCCTCGGAAGGGCAATGTACTGAAGTGCACTGGCTGCTTTCAAGGTTTGGGGGCTGATTGGAGACTTCTGCACAGAAGGAGGCAGATGGGCTGCTTACATGAAGATCAATTCCTTGTCTGTTACTTCTTGTAGTCCTGCAACCTCCCACCTGGACACCCAATGCAAGGCTAGGATTCCCACCTGCAGCTGCCTCAGACTTCACAGGATAATATTTGAAACTTAAAGTTTAAAATCCAAGAATTTCTTTGATTGGAATTTAGAGAATTTAATTTCCTAGCTTCTAAATTATTTAGGTTAAATTGTGACTTCTTGGTGAGAAGGATTTGAAGAAAGCTGCTCAGATTACAAAAGCTTCAGCTGTGTGGTAGGACACTTCCATTAAAAAAAATGTTGAACTTCCATATGCTGCATCACTTGTTTACTGCAACAACAAACAAACAAAACCCAACCCTGTTAATAGTCAGTGAGAGAATGGCAGCACACTTATTAAATTTTATCCTGTCTTTGCTATACTAATCCACACAGCCAACCAAAATCATCCATTAAACACTTGTGTCCTCCACAGTATCACGTGGGCTTAACAAATTCTATCAAAGACTTTGTGCTGACATTACTAAAGGAACCACTCCACAGAGCTGGTCACAAGACCTATCCCTTATGAATACTTCTAATGAGCCTCTTGCAACCGGTAAGCCACCTCTCCTTACAGCTTGCCATAGTCTCCTCTTTTCCCTGCTCCTTATCTGCCTGAGCCAGCTTCTTATAATTCCTTTATTAATCTGCACCATCTCCACTTTAAATAATAATTTCCTTTGGGAACTGTACTGAATGAATGCTTCCTTGAAATCTAGATAGCTTAAGCCCACTGTGTTGGTGTAGTCTGAGACATCCACATTTCTCAGCAAAAACAAAATGTTAAGTTAGTCTGAGAAAATCTCCCTCTAACACATTCTTTTTTTTTTTTTTTTTTTGCATTTTATCTCACTTTTCACTTTTATTATGTTCTCGATTACTTTTTTTTTCCAGTAAATACAAAGGTTGCAATAATCTAATTTGTATGTAACTTTCAGTATTTCTTTTTCAGTATCTTTGCACATATGTTAGCATGCACTGGTGTAGGGAACCTGCTTTGGCAGGGGGGTTGGACTCGATGATCTCTGAGGTCCCTTCCAACCCCTACAATTCT